>JARBWK010000008.1:76363612-76798612 GCA_030556195.1 Anolis apletophallus
CACCAGTATTCAAATTTGGACATATTGGGCATATCAGGTATGTGAATGAAAATACTTCTTGAATATTGGATATTTACATTACGATTAATAACAATAGCAAAATGACAGTTCTGAAGTAGCAACGAAAATAATGTTATGGTTATGGGTCACCACAACATGAGGAACTGTATTAAGGGGTTGTGGCATTAGGAAGATTGAGAACTACTGTTGTAGACCAAAAACATGGGAACTGGAACGTGAGATATATATGAGATCATCCACCCAATTTACTATTTTTACTCGCGTCTAATGCTCACTTTTTTTGGGCTAAATTACATTGCCAAAATTGAGGTGCACATTAGATTAGCATTCAATGGGGTGTTAGAATTGCATACATAAACCCATCCACATGAAAAGGTTAAGAGGAAACTGGAGGGCTTAAAATTGCATAAGAGAAGGTGTAGAGGAGCATTACTGAAAAGACAACACCAGCATTTCTTATCTTTGAGATACTCAGTATGTTTATTTTTTTTCTAAGTAAAAAGAAAAAATGGTACAATTTTTGAATACAGCCCTAGAGCAATTAATTTCATGGTTCTGAAAACCCTGGCCTCAAGATAATCAATCTTAGTGTCTGCGACACTGTTCACTAATCTACTGACCACAGCTTGTGCTATTTCCAATGTTACTGTTTTCCAACTTTCAGCTGTACTATTTTTGTACTTTGTGCTCCATAATGGTGCTAGTTTATTCACTCAAAAGTTCCACCAACCTTGCCTAGAGCTGTGAGTAAGTAGAAATCAATGGAATGTCGGTATCTCAGAATCCGAAGGATGCCATCCAAGTAGACCTGATCTTTACTGAAGCAACCTGAAAGAATTAGATTTAGTGTAGTAACGTCATGTTTTAGAAAAAGCAAAGCATTTACCCAAGTCAGTCTACACAAAAATTATATAGTATCCCTGGATGAGTTCTAAAAAGTATATTGCAAAAACTAAAATTATAATTGACATGATTAAAATCCAGGTGAATTCATCAAATGACCTCACTTTTTAAAAAGAAAGCACAGGATAATGCTTCTATACTATGCACACTTAGGGAAAAGTGTCTCTACAGAATTGTTTCATCAACATATATACACCGGAGCGGTATAGGCTGCTCATCGGAGCGGCATACAGAGAAAGGACATCCCTCCTGTTGTGTCAGCTTCATTAGCTGCCAGTCTGCTACCGAGTACAATTCAAAGTGCTGGCTTTAGCCTATAAAGCCCTAAACGGTTCTGGCCCAGTTTACCTGTCCAAATGTATCTCCTTCTATGAGCCGGCAAGGAGATTAAGATTTTCTGGGGAGGCCCTGCTCTTGGTCCCTCTCCCTTCACAGGCACAACTGGTGAGGTGAGAGACAGGGCCTTCTCAGTAGTGACCCCTCGGCTAACTCCCTCCTGAGTGAAATTAGATCAGCCCCTTCCCACCTGACCTTTAGAAAAAGGCTAAAAACGTGGATGTCCAACCAAGCATTTAATGAGTAATCTATCAGTGCAATAAGAAAAGATGAAATAGTGCAACGACAAATTAGAATGGCCACAGACTAGGATACTGGATTGCGTGATTTTAAATAATTGGTTTTAAGGTTTTATTATGTTTTAATTTATTTACTTATTTATTCGATCTTATATTCCGCTCCTCCCTACAGGCTCGGGGCGGATCACAGTACTAATAAAACATGTAACATACAATAGGCATGTAGTACACAATAAAACATAAAAACAATATAAAATTCACAGAGAATGATAGATAAAACATGCCGAGCCGGGCCATCTCAAATAAAAGCCAGTCTAAAAAGGGCCATCTTGCACGCCCTCCGGAAGGGAGCTAGCTCTGACATAGCTCGAGTATCGTCCGGGAGGGAGTTCCACAACGCAGGAGCCGCAGCAGAAAAGGCACGCTGCCTTGTTGAAGAGAGGTGGCACGAGCGGACAGATGGAATGAGTAGCAGATTCTGCTCTTCTGAGCGTAGTGATCTCGGGGGAACATACGGGGTAAGGCGGTCCCTCAGGTACTCAGGCCCTAGACCGTGTAAGGCCTTAAATGTTAAAACCAGCACCTTGAAGGCAATTCGGTACTCAATAGGAAACCAGTGGAGTTGCCGTAGGATGGGAGTAATGTGCTCCCTCACTGGTGCTCCCACCAGCAAGCGAGCAGCGGCATTCTGCACTAGCTTGAGTTTCCAGATTGTTGACAAGGGAAGGCCAACGTAGAGGGCGTTACAGTAGTCTAATCTCGAGATGACCGTCGCTTGGATCACCGTGGCCAGGTCATTCCTGGACAGGTAGGGTGCCAGTCGCCTAGCCTGACGTAGATGGTAGAACGAGGTTTTGCTGACCATGGCGACCTGGGTCTCCATGGACAGCAAAGGGTCCAATTGGACACCCAGGCTCTTAACAAGGGATGACGGGCTAAGACGCTCGCCATCCAGGGTAGGCAACCGGCACTCATCCAGCCCAGGGCGACCAGGCCACAAGATCTCCATCTTCGACGGGTTCACCTTCAGCCGGCTGGCCCGCAGCCATCCAGTCACGGCTTCAAGGCATTGATGGAGACAATCGGGTACGGTGTCCGGCCTGCCATCCATTCTCAGCAAAAGCTGGGTGTCATTCGCGTACTGATAACACTCCAGACCAAAGTCGCGGACCAGCTGGGCCAGGGGGCGCATGTAAATGTTGAACAATAAGGGGGAGAGGATGGCCCCCTGGGGGACCCCACAACTTAATGGGAGCCTCCCGGAGACCTCCTCACCCCCCTCCACACGTTGTCCCCGAATCTGGAGGAAGGAGGCCACCCATTTAAGGGCAGCCCCCCCCAACCCCAGTCACGGCTAAACGGTGGGTCAACAATGCATGGTCTACGGTGTCGAACGCTGCTGTTAGATCTAACAAAACAAGCAGGGCTGATCCACCCTGGTCCAGCTGGCGGCGAAGTTGGTCTGTAATGGCGACAAGCACGGTCTCCGTCCCATGCCCAATACGGAAGCCGGACTGGAAGGGATCAAGTCCAGCTGTGTCGTCTAAGAACCGCTGCAGCTGATCCGCTGCTGCCCTCTCAATTACCTTGCCTTAAAAAGGCAGGTTGGAAACAGGTCAGTAATTGGAGGGAGTCGAAGGGTCTAAATTCGGCTTCTTCAGCAGCGGTCTTACCATTGCCTCTTTCAATCCCCCTGGGAACACTCCTTGCTCAAGGGAGCAGTTGATAATCTTTCCCAGGAGGCCTCGTAGCCCCTCCTGGCAAGATCTAACAAGCCAGGAGGGGCACGGGTTGAGGGAGCAGGTAGTTGGTCTAGCTGCAGCGAGTAACTTATCGACAGCTGCTGCGTCCAGCAGTTGGAATCGGGTGAAGGTGGGCCTGCCGAGTGGCGGCAGAGTCTCGAGTTCACATACTGTATCAAGAATGGCTGGGATATCCCGGCGGAGGGTCGAGATTTTGTTGACAAAATAGTTCTGAAAAGCCTCAGCTGATGGAGCCAAACCCCTATAGTTTGGGACAGTCGGAATTGTTGTCAGTGACCGAATTATTCTAAAAAGTTGGGCTGGGCGTGAGCTAGCTGACTCTATCAAGGAAGAATAATAGACTTTTTTAGCCTCCTTGATAGCTTGCTCATAAACCTCTTTAAATTGTTTATAAGTCGATCTCGATGCTCCGTCACGGAGGTCCCGCCACAGGTCCTCTAGCTGTCTCTTCCTCCGTTTCATCGCCCGTAATTCCTCGGTAAACCAAGGCGAATGATTTCTACAAGGGATGAGAGAGCGTCTGGGGGCGATCTCGTCTAAGGCAGCAGAAAGGCAGGTGTTCCAGTATTCCACTTGCCTGTCGACTGAGTCGCTGGGGAGCTCCAATTCCCTCAGAGCATTCAGGAACCTAGTGGGTTCCATAAGTCTCCTTGGGCGAACCAGAGTAGGTTCGGCACCCTTACCGGGCGGGGAAGCCATTTCAAGACGGACTTCCAGGACACTGTGATCGGACCATGGAACCTCAGTTATAGAGGTTGGGATCACCCGAATTCCGGCCGCGAAAATCAAATCCAGGGTGTGCCCGGCCTGATGTGTGTGACCGGTCTTACAGAGTGAGAGTCCTAGTGTCTCCATGGTAGACACTAGGTCCACAGCTGCTGTTGAAGGGGAGGTGGTGTCGGCGTGGACATTGAAGTCCCCCAAAACAATAAATTTAGGGAACCTCAATGCCCACCCCGAGACCACCTCCAGCAGCTTAGGTAGGCTCCCCGTTGGTGCGTTGGGTGCACGGTACACCAACAGGAAGGCTACACTCTCACTAGAATCCCACACAAGGCCCGCACACTCCATTCCTGGAATGTTTGCAGTCGGAATCGTCCTGGAATTAATCGTGTCTCGACTGAGAATGCCCCCCCCCCCCCGTCTCTCTGTCCTCATCTGATAGCTGGCAACAAACCCTGGGGATGTTAACTCGTGCAAGAGGACCTCGTCTCCCTCCTGTAGCCATGTTTCAGTGAAACAGGCCAGATCTATATTTCTTTCAAGGAGGAAATCCCGGATGGTCCCCGTCTTATTACGCATGGACCTGGTGTTTGCCAGTATCAGAGTTGGAGGAGAGATAGTTGGAAGCTCCCCAACTGGGTGCCTGGGGATAGCTCGTAGGTCAGAAGGGGGACGAGCCTTTCCTCGGCTCCTCCTCCTTCTCTCATAAGGCCTACATCTACCGTCCCTGTTACCCCTCCCCGAGATCACTAATATTTCCTGCCCCTGTCCACCCTCCACAGATGGATCGCTTAAGTGTCCGGTCTTCTCCCCACCCTCCGAAAAGGAGGAGCGTGTCGATTGAGTCCATCACAGCTTTGGCTGAGGCGACTTGAGGGGAGAGGCAAATTTGCACCTCTCCCTCCCCTTTCCTCTGCAGGGTGTCGTTTAGTCCACGTAGGTGATGGTTCCAGATCCGGGGATGATGGTTGATTAGGACCGGTGTTCAGCCCTGCGTCTAAGGATGCAGACCCGGTTGTGGGGGTGGAGCCGGTAGAATTTCTACGGCCCCAGCTGTTGAATCCCAGTCCCCAAAAAGTCCTGGATCGATACCTCACTCCTTTTAATTTGGCCAAGGGCCTAGGAGGGGCAGTCGGTTCCAGCTGCGGTTCCTCCTTTGTCGTCAGATGGGGGTCCTTGTCCCAAAGTTGCCCCTTCCTGGGTGGGTTGTTGTTCAAATAACAGTGGAATTCCTGTCTTCTCAGGAGGGACGTCATTGCCCCAAGGTTTTGACACGGGGTTGGCAGGATTTTTCAGCCCCTCTGGTAGCTGAGGGGGTGGAGACAGAGTCTTCAGATGGTCTTGCTGAGGCTCGGTTAATAAAGTTGGTAGGGATGGCATAAGTCCTCCATCCTGTAGATGGTGCTGATGTTCCTCTTCACCCTGCAAGGAGGGGGAGGGAGGGGCTTCTTCGCCGGCAGGAAGCATGCTAGAAGGAGGCGGAGTCAGAGACAAGCCGCCTCCCCTGCGTCTATGCTGATGTTGTCTGCGTCTCCGACGGCGCCTCCGCCTCCCCCCTCCCTTCTCTGAGGGGAGGGGAGCTAAAGGCTCACCCTTCGCCATTTCCGGGCCATCATCATGCATTGTTTTTAATGCATAAGCTTATGAAAACATAAGCATTGTTTTTAATGCTTATGTTTTCAATATATGGGTTTTTGGCATCTAATTGTAAGCCGTCTTGAGTCCCCCACAGGGTTGAGAAGGGTGGGGTATAAATACAGTAACTAATAAATAATAGTATTTATTTCCCACCTCTCCTTGTGACTCGAGGCAGGGTACAACATGGTTAAAACAGCGAGATAAAACAAAACACTATTAAGATACATATAACAAATATACACATATTAAATATAGATTAAAGTTCACTCTGCAGGTTATGTAAAGGATTGTGTTTTAAGACTACAAGCTAAAACACATTTACCCAGACTACATGTTACTGCACTCAATGGGATTTATTTTTATCTAAATACATTTAAGGTCAGGATGCATATTAGGAGATCAACATATTGCTCAACATTCAAATATAGTCAACCCTTTGAACAGAATGTAACTTAATTTCATCAAAGAAAGTCTAACATCCCATGCCCAACATTTGTTGATTCTAGCAGCTCAACATTTAAGATGGGATGAATCAAAACCACAATGAAATGCAAGTTCTGCAATGGAATATATTCTTTTGTCCAATGTATGTATCCTTTGTCTATGTAGATTTAAACAACTAAAATGCTAACCCTTTTAAGTCTCAGCGCAGCATCATAAATGAATAGCGACTCAGCGAACAGGAACTCCTTTAGTGGCATTTCAGGCCTCTTCCACATAGCTGAATATAATCCCACATTATCTGCTTTGAACTGGAATATATATATATACACTAAATATAGTGTGGACTCAAATAACCCAGTTCAAAGCTGATATTGTGGGATTTTCTGCCTTGCTATCCTGGGTTATATGACTGTGTGGAAGGGCCCTAAGACAAGAACTTGATCATGAATACTAAAAAAGGCCGATGATCAACATTTCTCAATAATAATAATAATAATGATAATAATAATAATACGAAATCCAGCATATATATCTCGTTTGCTGTGACATACTGTGTTTTTGTGTCAATAATCTATTACATAAAAGTCAGTGTTTGCGGGCGGTGGGCGGGTGGGCCGAGCGACGGGAGGAATATGTGCCAGCGTTTCAATTGGCTGCCACTCCGGGATTATTTGCATAAATGGCTCTGATTGGCCAGCCTCAGAACTCCAACCCTCTAAGGCACCAGACAGAGGAGATTGGTTGCCACTGAGGGAAAATTGCATAACGGACTCTGCATGGCCAACATTCCAACATCCAAAATCTCAAAGGTGCCAGAGAGTGCACTTTAAAAAAAGTCTTCCTTCAGCTGATTTAACAAACTAGGCCTCAGCCTGATTTGGCAGTAAGGCTTCCTCTACTTAATTTCCCAGGCTAAGCCACAACCTGATTTGACAGTAAGGCTTCCTCTACTTGATTATCCTGACTAGGCCACAACCAGATTTGACAGTAAGGTATCCTCAACTTCACTTTCCTGACTAGGTCCACAACAATGACAGAACAAGACCAAGCTTGGCCCACAGACCCCCCAAGATGCACTCTAAATCTTGGTGCATTTTGACGTAGGATGCACCATGGATGATGGAAATTGCAGTACTTTAACTCACTTGCTTAGAGCACAGTGGCCCACACCAATGACGGATCAGGACCACACTTGCCACACAGAGGCCCAATGCAATACCAAGCTTGACACACAGTGCTCTTATGACCCACTCTACATTCTACTGCCCTATGGAGAAGAGTGGGACTTGAGGTACCTCCATGGATTATGGGATTTGTAGTACTTTCAAAGCCTTCATTTCCCACAGACCACTGCAGCCCTGAACAAAGACCTAAAAGACTACACTTGGCACCCTGTGCCCCCATGACCCAGTCTCCATCCTTCTACAGTTTACAGGAGGGTGGACCATGGATGATGGGACTTGAAGTACCAAAGACCAACCTTGGCACACAATGCCTTTCTCAAATAACCCAGGCACTGCCGGGTCCCCAAGCTAGTAATAATAATAAAATAGAATCCTCTTCACACCATCTGTATGAATCATCTGTATCATCTCTGTCTACTACAGATCCAACCAGGATGCTGTCCCTTTCACTTTTTAAACATATTTTTTTCCCTTTAGAGGCTTGAAAGGATATTTTTTGTCCTAATGTGTACTTTTGTTTCTTGAGCTTAGTAGGATATTCATTTCAAACATGGCTTAAAAGAATATATTTGAGTTGAAACAAACATACAAATGCCTTACCCTGTTGGGAAGTGTCAGTCCAGCCCCTCTTCGCTCGAACACAATAGTCCCACCTAGTATTGGGGTCTGTGACAAATTTACCGATATCCTGAAACAGCTCTCGGAAGGACATTTGACTGGCTTGATAGACAGTGTAATACAGGAGAGCAGCCCTCCATAAAAATGGATCCTTTCGAAAAAGAACACTGTGGAGGCTTGCCAGGCCTTCCTCAGTGGGGTTAATGGGTTTTAACCCATGCTTTCTACGTCCATTCCAGTTGCACCACAGCTGGCTATTGTTGTTAATGCCTCTCAGATAATGAGTTCCTGCAATTAAAAAAAACATGCAATATCAGTATGTTGGGGGATATGGAGAATAATGGAAGAAACTTCAGGGAATACATTTGGTAGTTGGGGGCATGCTATGTTGATGAACACTTTAGTAAGTCCAAAAATGTGCTCACACCCAGTGACACTATTGATTCCCTAGGCCAGGGCTGTCCAACTTCTACAGGCCCAAGGGCCGGAATTCCGGTCACTGATCACCTGGGGGGCCGAAGGGTCTGCCTCCGCGCCTGGCTCCACCCCCTCCCCAGCTCCGCCCCCACCCCTCCCCCGGCTCCGCCCCTCCCCCGACTCCAATTTACTTACAATTGACCTTGAGTTGTGGAGTTGTAGTTCACCTCCATCCAGAGAGCACTGTGGACTCAAATAATGATGGATCTGGACCAAACTTGGCATGAATACTCAATATACCCAAATGGGAACACTGGTGGATTTGGCGGAATGTTTCCTAATACCTTTGAGTTATTTGAGTCCACACTCAAATTGGGACACACCAAAAAAAAACCCAAACACCTCAATGCCGTCACAGGGCTTGATGGGGCCTCCTTTCCCAGAGGCGGGTGGAGGAGGCCCAAAGAGCTCCCTCCCTCCCTGAAGGGAAAACAAGCAGACGCAAAGGAAGCCACATTGCGCCCTGCACGCGGGAGGAGGCAGCACAACAAAGGGGAGGGGGCGCGGAGGAGGGGAAAGAAGCGTCGCCAAGAAAACCGCCGCTTCCCTCCCCCTCCCCCTCACCCAACGTCCCACTATTTTTAGATTGATTGATTCGAGCCAGGCCCTTCCTTACCCATACTGCGGGTGCCCCGCCACAGGGCCGAAGCGCCAACGCCAACGCCGTCCCCGAAGAGCCCCGCTGGAGCCGAGGCCAAACTCAGGCCGGGTGCGGCGGCTCTCCCATCCGCGGGGCAGGAAGCAAGGGCCTTCCTGCCTCACTCCTCCTCCCTCTCTCTGAGGGAATGGGGACTGGCCTGGAAACAGCCGCGAGGGAGGAGGAGGCGCGTGCCCAGGCCGGCCACAAATCCCGCGGGACCCGAGATTTTGGCAGCTATCGTGATACTACGCAGCCACAGATGGGATTTCGAACTCCCTCGAAATCCCGTCTGTGGCTGGCGTAGTCTCGCGATGCTTGCCTAAACCCGGAAGTAGGTTTTTTTAATTATTATTTTTAAATTTGTATTTTATTAAAACAAGTTAGAGGGCCGGAGGGAAGGGGCTCGGGGGCCGTGTACAGCCTTTTGGACAGCCCTGCCCTAGGCAATGTACTTTAACCCTCTCAGTACTAGGTAGAGTACTACTCAGCACCTACCCATCAACCAATAATTACTCTTCCTGCTTCTTCCCTGGACACAGTAGGGGCAGGAGGAGCAAGGTACTCTGCAGCAGGCTCTTGAATGTCAGATCAGGACACAGCCAGCCGAGTGCCAAGCTTTACATTGGAACATCTAGGAGTGAGCATATTAAACCCATTTTAAAGACCTTCCACTGGTTGTCAATGAGTTTCCAGGAAAAATGTTGGTTTTGACCTTTAAAGCCTTACATGCTTTGGGTCCAGGTTACCTACAGGATCACATTCTCCTTTACAATCTGTCTCTTAGGATACTAAGGTCCTCTGGGAGATGCTTACTTCAACCAGCCAGAACTCAACTGGCAACTGTGACCTCTATGACCTGTTCATTAGCAACCCAACGACTGTGGAATGGCCTGCCAGAAGAGCTTCGACAATTAACGAGTTGTCAGAATTTAAAACAAAATTAAACTTATTATTTATTTATTTCACATAGATGCCACCTTTCTCAACCCCGGGGGGGGGGGGGCGACTCAAAACAGTTCACAACAAAGTAAATGGCAAAATTCAAAGCCTCACAAAATATAAAATGCAACACATAACTAAAATAGTAAATACAATAGATTAAAACCAGTAAACTGTAAAACACCGGACAGCAACAAACATAAAATATAGAACATTCAACATTGCCCCAATCCCAAAATTATCTTGATTGCTTCATCTCACTCTACAAATGCTTGCTTGAAAAGCCATGTTTTAATTAGATTCCTAAATGTCAGGAGGGAGGAGGCTGATCTGATCTCACTGGGGAGGGAGTTCCACAGCTGAAGGGCCACCACCGAAAAGGCCCTGTCTCTTGTCTCTACCAGTCATGCCTGCAAGGGTGGTGGGACCGAGAGCAGGACCTCCTCAGCTGATCTTAATGCTCTAACTGGCTCATAAAGATAGATACATTCAGATAGGTAAGCTGGACCGGAACCATTTAGGGATTTATAGGCTAAAGCTAGCACTTTGAATTCTGCCCAGTAGTAAACCGGCAGATAATGGAGTTGGTTCAACGGGGGGTTGTATGCTCCCTGTGAGACACTCCATTTAGAAACCTGGCTGCTGCCCATTGGACTACGTAAAGCTTCCAAACAGTCTTCAAAGGCAATCACTCATTAAACCATTTTTGTAACTTTTTGTGTAATTGTGGCATGTTGCCACCATGACATAAACTGCTTTGAAATTGGATCCCTGATTTTGAAACACCCTGTAGAATAGACAGTCACATTATTTGGATACCTATTTCATGCCTCAGCATTCCTTCCAACCAATGCTCTCGTGCAGTGGAAACATTGATAGTAAGAGTTGGGCGGCCATTCACCACTGTCATTGAGGCCCGAGAAAGCAAGTCTTCAGAGAGATGAACTGCAATCTGAAGAAAGACAGAGATTTGAGATTTTAAAGGTTTCCCAGCTTTAGACACATTCTCATTTCTGTATACTTGCTATATATCTCATTTCCTCCATTTGTCAAGTGGGAATTGTCTAAAACTTTTCTTATGTTCTTATAGGACAGAAGCATGCTGCACAAACCACACATTAAGTATTTCCAAACTACTTTGTCATACTGTAGAGTTGTTTCATATCACTTCCCAAGTCATCAAGCAAGAAGGCCTTAGCATGCATTCTATTAATATCTAAATTCAAATTTGTAGGAATGTTATACACTGGTTTTAAAAGGCCCCAGGTCATAATATCTATCTCTGTCCATCCCTTGCTCAAGCATCTTATTATCTAATTTTGCTCCCACTTATTCTCCCTATTCTGTCATGACCCAGCATGAAAACACTTAATAGGGCCTTCTTCTAAAACAGTGGTTTCCAACCTGTGGTCAGTTGACCACCACTGGTCCACAAGAATGAAAATATGATCTGTGGCCTCACCATTACTACACTGTTGCCTCGAAACCATGTGGCAACGAGAGCTACAGCTCTTGTGAAACCCTCTTATATTGTTGAGGCAACGGGGATGTTGGGAGAGAATAGGCTGACTACCCACGAAAGATTACTACTACCACATCAGCTCGAGATTATTAAATACTAGCACTGAAGGTAGTGGAAGTCCCATCATCTCTGGTCCACCCTCCCCAAAGTGTAGTAGGATGTAGATTGGGTCATGGGGGCTCTGTGTGCTAAGTTTGGTCTGTATTGGTGAATGGATGAGGGTTGCATTGTTTTTAGGAAGTGAGAGAAGGTACTTCAAGTCCCATCATCCATGGTGCGTCTCACACAAAACTGCACCAGGATGTAGAGTGGGTCATGAGGGCTCTGTGTGCCAGGTTTGGTGTTGATCAGTCATTGGATTAGGTTTGTATCAGGCTTGGAAAGTGAGGGAAGGTACTGCAAGTCCCATCATCCATGTTCTGGCCCCCCTCCAAACTTCAGTAGGATGTAGAGTGGGTCACTGGGGCTCTGTGTGCCAAGTGTGGTATTTATCAGTGTTTGTTGGGGGCCACAGTGGTCTGTGGGAACAGAGGGGTGTGAAAGTACTACAAATCCCATCATCCATTGTCAGTCCTCCCCCAAACCTCACCAGGACGTGAAGGCAGTCATAGGGGTTATGTATGCCAAGTTTGGTCTCGATCAGTGATTGGATGAGGGTTGCAGCGGACTTGGGAAGTGAGTAGAGGTACTTCAAGTCCCATCATCCATGGTCCACCCTCCTCCAAACTGCACCAGGACGTAGAGTGGGTCATGGGGGCTGTGTGTCCTTTTTGGTGGCCTCAGTGGTCTGTGGGAACCAAAGTGTTTGAAAGTACTACAAATCCCATAATCCGTGCGTCATGTCCCCCGAACCGCACCAGGACGTAAAGGGGGTTAGGGGGGTTATGTGTACCAAGTTTGGTGCAGGTCCATCACCCGCACTGGCCGCTGTGGCCTGTGAAAGTAGCTGCCACATATCCGCCCTCCCGCCCTCCGCACACATACATACAAACATTCCACTTTATAAAGGTATACAGATGGTTTTCTGTGGGCTAGTAGATGGCAACTACGAGATGGCATATTCTGTATCAGAAACTAGAGCTGATGTGGTCTATTCAATGCAATTTTCTGAATCAGCACCCCAAATAACCAAACCGAATCTAAAGTTGACCAAAAACTGTTTCGTAACCCTTTTGGTACTAATGTTGGAGAGCGGTCCCTGGTCAAAAAATGATTGGAAACCATTGTTCTAAAAGGACCCAAATGTGTCATGACCACAACTTTTTCAAAATATCACTGGGCATCTGCAACAAGAGCAGTGTTTCCCTATTAGCAACCAATGTTAAGATGTATTGAAGGAGGATGTGGTGGGGGGATGTATAGGAAGCTTTGATGCTATAGCCTGAGGTAATGTTCCATTAAGTAGTCCAACCTCGCCGAGGCAGCCTTCTTTCACCATATATTTCCGGACATGATTCCAGATACGGCTTCTGGGCAGCAGGCTTCCTCCAGTGGCTTGCTCAAAATTTTCATAGCTTCCATATTTTTCCAAAGTCAGTTCCATAATTTTGATAGCCTGTACAACCAAGAAGAGAAGAAGAGATATAGAAGTTAAACAGGCTGCAACTTCTGCCAACAAACTACAATAATACATCTCGAAAATAACGGAGGAAACTGGAAGCCTGTAGGCCCATAGGCTGTTCCTGGTGGTGGAATCAACCTCAGGGCTTTGTGGCAGCAAGAGAAGATGGGGCAATGCCCAGCTGGTGAACCAGTCGTTCCCGTCGCTTCTCCTCCTGGGCAGTCCTTGGGGGATCTTGCTCACATCCCTCCAGGCTCAGTCCTATGTGGTTCCCAACTGGCCTCATTCAGGAGGCCTTCAAAACCTCCACTTTGGTTCTGAATGCCTTGTGAATGAGGCCAGCTAGGAATTGTGTGAGTCTGGCAGTTTGCTGGCCTTGGCCTGACAGAGGGCTCTAGCTTCCCAAATGGCCTTATTCGTGCTGCTTGATGCCCTGACATGCTATGCCTGCACTGTTGGGTGCATTACATTGGAGGCCAAATCCATTTTTTGTAATGTGTGCCTTCAAACTCGAGTACATATGGTGTGGGATTCTGTACGTTTTACAACAGAACCCGTGCACTTGAAATGGTGCATTCAGGCCCAGTAGCTGAACAAGTGTGATCTAATATTTCCAACATGGCAGAAGGGACAATTGTCAGGAAGAGAAATTGATGATCATGCCAGTATTCAGAAAAGTAGTAAAAATCAGGCAGTACAGCTAGCAGGTAAAAAAAATGGGCAGGCTTCAGGAACTAGGTCAGAGTCAACAGTTTCACAGGGTGAGGAAAAATATTAATGGCTTGTTGTGTCACCTCCCTTTGCTGAGCTAAAAGTGGCATTACTATCCTCTGGACATATACCCTAGCAGAGTTCTGCTACAGCAGATAGTATGGCAACAGGTTCCAAGCCAACACACAACGGATCTCATTGGAGGCTGTGGGATCCATTAGCAGAAACTCTTTGCATGTTCTGTTCGGTGTGCACAAGAGGCCAAGAGGACTGCAGTGTGCTTGTGGACTTCCTGCACACATGGCTTGGACCACACTCTTTGCAGTAAGAGAAAATTTCCCTCCTTGCAAAGTTGCTGTATGTCTTCAATTGCAAGACACAATCAACTGAAAGACATACTCTAATTTCAGTACAACCACTACCAACTAAAATACATAAGATACATCCACACTTGTAGGACACACCTGATTTTTAGAGATGTTTATCTAGGAAAATAGTGAATCTTAGAACTGAAGAAATAGAGTATATAGCCAGAACATTATCCTCTACCACAGCAGAGAATAGGACTGCTTATCATGGAAAGGAAGCTCCATGAACACATTGGAATGCTTTCACTCAGATACCAAAATGCATACCAACTTCTGGGTCTGGAGAGCAATACTATTTTGCTTTTAATAGGTTTTTCTCTAGTTTGCTAGTAGTGTTAAAAATGTACCACTAAAACAAAGCTCTAGAGGAAAAATAGACATATGCTAATTATTGATACTCACTTAGAAATCATTACCTGAATATCTTAAAGAGAAACACAACTTTTACTATTGCAGGAAAGATCGTAACCAGGTGACCTGTATGCCATCTTAGTTTAGTGCCCTGCCCTTTATTGTAGACTAGCTTCGGGACCCGGCGGTGCCCGGGTGATTTGAGAAGTGCAGCAGGATGTAGAGTGGGTCATGGGGGCTCTGTGTGCCAAGTTTGGTCTTGATCCATCATTATTGGGAGTTGCAGTGGTATCATGAAATTACTGAAGGTAGTGCAAGTCCCATCATCTCTGGTCCACCCTCCCCCAGTGTAGTAGGATGTAGATTGGGTCATGGGGGTTCTGTGTGCTAAGTTTGGTCTGTATTGGTGAATGGATGAGGGTTGCATTGTTTTTAGGAAGAGAGTGAAGGTACTTCAAGTCCCATCATCCGTGGTCAGTCTCACACAAAACTGCACCAGGATCTAGAGTGGGTCATGAGGGCTGCAGTGGTCTGTGGGAACAGAGAAGTGTGAAAGTACTATAAATCCCATCATCCATTGTCAGTCCTCCCCCGAACCTCACCAGGACGTGTAGCCAGTCATAGGGGTTATGTGTGCCAAGTGTGGTCTCGATCAGTAATTGGATGAGGGTCGTAACAGACTTGGGAAGTGAGTAGAGCTACTTCAAATCCCATCATCCATGGTCCACCCTCCTCCAATCTGCACCAGGACGTAGAGTGGGTGATGAGGGCTCTGTTTGCCAGGTTTGGTGTTGAGCAGTCATTGGATTAGGTTTGTAGCAGTCTTGGAAAGTGAGTGAAGGCACTGCAAGTCCCATCATCCATGTTCTGCCCCCCTCCAAACTTCAGTAGGATGTAGAGTGGGTCACTGGGGCTCTGTGTGCCACGTGTGGTCTTTATCGGTGTTTGATGGGGGCCGCAGTGGTCTGTGGGAACAGAGGGGTGTGAAAATACTACAAATCCCATCATCCATTGTCAGTCCTCCCCCGAACCTCACCAGGACGTGAAGGCAGACATAGGGGTTATGTGTGCCAAGTGTGGTCTTGATCAGTAATTGGATGAGGGTCGTAGCAGACTTGGGAAGTGAGTAGAGGTACTTCAAGTCCCATCATCCATGGTCCGGGCTCCTTCAAACTGCAGCAGGATGTAGAGTGGGTCATGTGGGCTCTGTGTGCCAAGTGTGGTCTTTATCAGTCTTTGTTGGGGGTCGCAGTGGTCCGTGGGAACCAAAGGGATTGAAAGTACTACAAATCCCATAATCCGTGGTCCATCTCCCCCAAACCGCACCAGGACGTAAAGGGGGTCAGGGGGTTATGTGTTCCAAATTTGGTGCAGGTCCATCACCCGCGCTGGTTGCTGTGGCCTGTGAAAGTGTCTGCCAATCAGAATGCTGCCACATTTCCGCCCGCCGCACACATACATACAAACATTCCGTTTTATTAAGGTATACAGATACAGATACAGATGGACAGTTTCAAAGCCATTGCTGCTCTCATATACTTATATTTATTTAGCCGTAAACCATTTTTTGGAAGTCTGAAGCCAAAGACTTGAATGCAGAGCATTGAAAACCATGGACTGTCCTTTGTAAAGGACTTTGACGTGTGTGTCTACAGTCTAGAAATTAAAAGAAAATATCTTGTCTACTGGAGAGGTGGAAAATGTGTACTAAATAATTCAGAATGACAGCATTTCAGTTTCCATAGTGAGCATATTAGTCAGGCATTACTCATCACACAGATATGGTTCCTTTTGAACTATCACTTGGTTCATTTAAACAGGCTGTTCTCTTTAATATTTTATCTTCTCGCATAATCCTTTTCGTCACTGCATGTCCTTTTTTTGTTTTAGAGCACCAAAGGCAAAGGGAAAGCATGAGAGAGAAAACAAAAGCAGCTGGAGGTTTGTTTTCCAAGTCAGGGGAGCTAGAAGCATGATTTCCACTGGCTTCTCATGAAATCTTAATAGCTTATGCCAAGGCAGACATCACATCTATTCTCATTGTACCAGCCTTGTGATGAAACCTTTTAAAGCTTGCTGCTGTCTGTGTGGAATATGGGGGTCCAATGTTCTACCTAGATCACAATTGAGCCTATAAGACCCTGTAATGAGATATCTAATTATAATATGGGTTTATTAAGGTTAGTATATTGTAAGCATAGGTCTGCTTAAGCTGCAGCTGCTGTGTTGATGCGTTGCCATAGTAACCAAGTTTGGTATAGAAATGTATCTAGTTTAGGAGAGATGAGGAGCCAAAAGGGGAGGAGCTAATTGCCAAGAGGAGGAGAACAAACATTTTTTTAAAGTTAGCCAGGCTTTGGCCGGAGGAGCCTAAGAAAGTTGGTTCTTGCTGTGTTTGAGCAGGACTAAGAGGTTTTGGTCTTCAGTTGATTTAACACAATTAGAGTGTTGAATCAACCAGTGTTGTATTAGTAAATGGCTAGTGAGCTAAAGGAAAGGAATTCCCAGTAATATTTTGTGTCTTCAGTGGGAGAGCTGAAGTAAATGAAGGGCAAAACTATGCCTAAGTGTTAGTCAGTGAAACTGAGGGTAAAAGTGTACTTTGGGAGACAAATTTAAACTTAACCTATCACTTAGGGGAAGAAACTACAAGATTATATTTACCTAGTCAGAAGACTGAGAAGGAGTGACATTTTAAAGTACAAGAAGTTGTTAAAGTCAGCTTGGCAGGAAGACAATTTAGAAGATATGCAGAAACTGTTTCAAAGGTTCATGATATAAAAGTTAACTGTAACTATACTAAGGAACGCTGAGAAGAAGCCACTGTGTAACCATAACGCTTTGTGTGCCTGAGAATCCTTAAATAAATATTTATTTGTTGAATTTCTTATAACAAAGACTTGTGTCCAGTTTCTGAGGTGAAGATTTACTTCAAAGAAGACGGCTGAAGATATCTTGGAACAGGATTCAGTATTTTGGGTTCGGTTACACATTTTAAAGTGTCTCAGACAAAAGTCCCGTTAAAAGTCAAACCTCTCTCACCACAAGCCTCGTACAGTCTCTCTCTCAAGCCCCAGCCTCATATACTACTGTTATCTTTTATTATTTGTTATATGTTATATATCTTTGTCTTGTATTACAATCCTCTCCCACCTTTTGATAAGGTACACAGAGGCAAGATTCTGTTTGAAAAGAAGGCTCCCATTATGTATCTTGCTGTAAAGGTTAAGTGTGGCCCTTACTACTGTGCAGCAGCCTATGCAGCAGAAGGTGCAGTAGGAGTAAGGCCCTGCTAACTGTAGAGTTGGTGGCCCCACCTCAAACTGGCTATGAGGTCCCACTTCAAGGTCCTCTATGAAGAAAAGTCTTCCAATTCACTTCAGCGGAGAATAGCATTTGTGGATCTGTTCTTTCCATTGAAGTGAATGACAAAGCCCACTAATGCAAGATCAAAGCTCTCGCTAGAAGGTTGCAAATCTAATCATACCTATCCTTCCACAAAAATGGGAACATGTATGTTGGCTGAAAACTGAAACCCTAATCACATTTCATTTCTAACTATGGGGATTAGAAGCAAGGCAAGCTGCTTTCTATAACTTTTCCCAGCCCGGGGCATGTGCCTAAAACGGGGTCCACATCTATGACAGCTATGACTTGGAAATCACAGGACTACAGACCTTGCACTTGGAAATATGTCAATAGCTAAACAATAATTTATTACAACAGGGCCAAGCTCGCTTTCTACCCATCTCTGTGACAATCACAAACTCAGCCCACTGCCTAAATGAACAAAATACATTGTGTGAAGTCTACAAGGTTAATTAGGCAACAACTGCAAATCAATGCATGTTAGTGTGTTCACTGTGGCTGCAGGGCAAGCAAAAACCAAATTGTTTCTTTCTCTAATTCCCTTGCATCATCAATACTATGTTTTTCATATTAATTAGACTATTATAGCTTCATAAGTAAGCACAATGTACTATAATTTTTATCATCTTAAAGAAAACTTGTTTGAAAATTGCTCATGTACTTCTCTTTTTGTCTTCTAGACTAAAATGTTGATTTAAGCCATTAAAAAGAATTGATCAAAAGTAGCCAGGCAGACCTATTTTTCTAAAAGGAGAGGGGAGAGATACCCTGAAAGCACTTTTAAAGCATAATGATTTTTTTTCTCTGCTAGCTTTCAATTACCCCAAATCTAAGTGCATTATAATTCACGTGAACAAAAGCCCTTCAGTGGAAACCATTCTTAATTCAAGGACTCAAAACAACCAGCATTAAGTTGTGGAAATTAAAGTGGTGTCAAGGTGAATTAATTATATAGTGTAGATGCACTCCATGTTATTTAATCACAACAATGAACAAGAGAACACAAGTAACAATTGGCTGAATGTATTGGGTTTTCTTCCACTTTTAATATGATATGTTTCTATTTCTCCATTGCCCTGTTAATTGTTCTATCTAGCCCAAACCCAGTGTTTTCAAACAATGTTCCCCTTTTCCATCTAGATAGGAGAAATACTCGCAGGAGATTGAGGTGGCAGAATACTCTGTAGATCTCTCTGACCAGTAGGTCATGAGTTCGAGGCCTGCCTGGGTCGAGGTGGGTGCTCGACCTTTAAGTGTAGCCTGCTGTCGACCTTTGCAGCCTGAAAGACAGTTGCATCTTTCAAGTAGGAGATAAAGGTACCACATTAAGTGGGGAGGCAAATTGTGACTGAATTATGAGGCCATTAAAGAACTCCAGGAACACTGAGGAATGTGGAAGAAACAACAAGGGACACTGGGGACGCTGAGAGATTAGGAGTGCATCAGCTCCCCCTGGTGGCCAGAGTTTGCCTCTGTTCGTCTATATGTGTGTATGTGAAAAACGGCAGGGATTGTCTACTAAATATGTGTACCTATAATCTGCTCTGAGTCCCCTTCAGGGTGAGAAGAGCGGAATATAAATAAAAGTAAATAAATAAATAAATAAATAAATGCATTCTGTAATCAGAGATCAGAGGAAAACAGAGCTTGGTAAAGTTAGTTTTTGGACTTTAGTTCCCAGGATCCCTCAGACGGCTGTTGAAGTCATACACTGGTTCTCATATTTGGATATTTGAACAAAACTTTCCCAGGCTTACTTCTTTCTGTCACCAGAGGAGGGAAATTGTTCAGGCTGGAGTGTTTGGGACTCCAACTCACAGAAGCCCTAGCCTGCTAGGCCTATAGTCAGGAGTTCTGGAAGCTAAAGCCCAAAACATGCCGGGGGTCACAGGTTCTACAGGACTACAATGCGCCTCCTTTCATTTCCTCTCTCCCCTACAGGGAGCGAATAGGATTAGAAATGGGCAACTTAGGGCAACTTAGGTGTGATGGAAAAGAGAAAAGGGAAAACTAGAGGAATACCACTTCATCAAAGATGACTTTAAGTACATAGCTGAGTGCAAAGTTTTCAAGGTATGTGATGTTCAATAAGATATATGCTCATTTGGGGTTGGAGGTTTGAAAAGTAATAGGTTCAAAGACAATAGATCCAAACTCAAGAAGGAAAAACAGAAAAAAAGGTACTGGGAGGCATGGCAAGAGATCCCCAAGTAGTATACATGGCAAAGCCACCTTTACCTGCTTCAGAAATCTGTTAGATGCTTGACTGTACTTTGCGAGCACATTTGACAGAGTAGAACTTGCATACTCAAATTGAGGGTTGTAGATAAAATCTGAGCTGAAAAACTTTGTCTTCTCCCTCTCCACATTGGAAGGCTTGATGGCAGTGAGAACACAGAACTTCCTTACAGCTGTGTCTCCTTCTTTTAAACAGCTTTTGGACATCTGCAGTGGCTTTGGCTTCGTCAGGTTGGTGAAGGAATGCCTTTTCCCCTTGGTTTTGGCTTGACTCGACAATCCCATGCTGCTTCCTGCCACAGAAATGCTGTGTGTTAACTTGACACTGCTAGGTACTGGGCTGGTGATAAAAAGAGAAGGCTGTTTATTGAGGCAACACCACCCATTTCTGAATAAAGGCACAGGGGCCTTAATCTTGTGACGTTCATTGCTCCGGGAACCACTAACTGGTTTTGTGGATTTCCGCAGTCTTTTGTGGTAAGTTGAGGAATGCTTCTGGAAAAGGTGCTTTTTCTCCTCTTTGCTCTGCAGGATGACATTATAGCTACTAGTCCCTGTGGTGAATGTGTCCTTAAGAATTCGAGGCCGGGATATGTGCTGAGTGCTGTTGTTTTCATTTTTAAGGATCGACGGGTGCTCTTCAGGACTCAATACTGTTTTCTTGGAGAGTTCTTGCTGAGGCCAGTGGAGTTTTTCTGTATGAAACAAAGAAAAATGCAATGAGTAAAAACTGTATTGCTGACAACTCATGCAAAAGCTGACAATAGTTCTAGCTCAGGGGTGGGCAAACTATGGCCCAGGGGCTGGATGCGGCCCTTTGGCCGATGCTATCTGGCCCTCCTAAGGACTCCGGCAGACAGGCAGGCTTGCTCACCTCGCCCCTCGCCTCACCTGCTTGCCCGCCTGCCCGCTCCGGCTCTCCCAGTGCCCTGCCATGGCCCAGGGAGGCAAGCTCCCCGCCTGGCCTTGCTCCGGCTCTCCCAGAGTGGGCAACATCATGCGGGGTGCCTGGGCGAGTGACAAGCGGGGCGAGGCAAGTGGCGGGCAAGCCTGCCTGCCTGGGCGAGAGAGCGGCGAGCAGGCAGCGGGCAGAGCATAGGCAGGCAGGCAAGCATAGCAACCGATGGAGAGGGAGGGAGGGAGGGGGGAGAAGAGGAGGAGGCCAGGGAGGGAGGGAGGGAAGGAGCAAGTGCCGGCGCCACCAAGCAGCCTTAATAAGTGAACTATACATCCCAGCAACTCCAACTCCCAAATGTCTATTTTCCCCAAATTCCCCCAGTGTTCACATTTGGGCATATTGAGGATTCGTGCCAAGTTTGGTCCTGAGTTTCCCATCCTTTCAATGGGGGTTTGATCTCTTCCTTTTCCGTCACAAATCTCAAAGGCTCGCTGTCAGGAGGTTTTTAGAAAGGTGGGAACAGGAAGTCACCGAGAGGAGAAGGACCCCAGGGCTATCCAGCCCAACCCCCAGGGATACACAATCAAAGCACCCCCGACTGATGGCCATCAAGCCTCTGCATAAAACTCTCCAGAGAAGCGGACTACAAGGAAACATTATTTTATTTTAGTGGTTTTTATTATTATTGTATAATAATTTTATAATAATATAATAAATAATATAGCCTAATATAATGTTATATTATATTATAATTTCAATATTATAATGTCTATATATATACTATAATATAATAATTATGATATTAATATTAATAATATATGAATATTTCTTGATATATTAATGTTAATATTAATAATGTGTAATATATAGTAAATATAGCAAGTGAATAAATAAATAATGTAGATTAGCATGCAGTTCCGCCTTTAGGTGCGGCCCTCCATAATATTTTTTGGCTCTCATGTGGCCCCTTGGAAAAAAATAATTGCCCACCCCTGTTCAAGCTCAATAAATATGCCAGGCAATAGTTGGTTATTTTCTTGTTCCCATTGAATCAAGCTACAGATAATTATAAAGCAATAGCAAAATATTTATGAAATTGACAGTGGAGTTTGCTAGCTTAATAATTCTGGAAACTTGTTCAATTTCTTCAACATATACATGTTACCCTTTTGGTTCTGAGGAAATTACCATAACAAAGAGTCTATTATAAGACCAGTGTATCATGTTTTCAGGCATTGTGGCAGAATATTAGCATCCTTTACAAACAACTTCTAAGATGGGATACGGCAGATGAACAGATCAAAAATTGCCACATCAAATGGGCTCAAGATCTCGGACACTCGATTCTGCTAAGACAGTGGGAGGAAGTATGGAGGGAGAAATTGAAATATAATGCGACAACGGACATCACAGAAAACTGGTTGAAGATGCAGTATCGGTGGCATCTATACCCAGCGAGACTGGCAAAATTTAATAAAAATAATTCAAATGTCCGCTGGAAATGCAGAAGAGAAACCGGAACCTACATACACCAATGGTGGCGATGTAAAAGGGTTCTCAAATATTGGACAGCCATCCATAAAGAAATAGAAAAGATATTAATGATCAAATTCTCGATGGACCCGCAACATTACCTTTTAGGTCTTTCCAACCCAATCCTCAATAAAAACCAGGAAAGAATATTTTTCCTACTCAGTGCCAGCAGCCGGATCGTTCTAGCGCGCCATTGGAAGTTGGACACCATCCCGGAAATAGACGAATGGATCCTGAAGACCCTGGACCTGATCCAGATGGAAGCCATTACCCAGTACCAAAATGACAGAAAATTTAAAACTGACTGGTCGTGCTTTAAAAGCTATATGCAAAAGGGGAAATACAACTGGATCATCGATCTAAATGACCTCTAGTGGACAACCCAACTGTGGAATGTAAACATTCAGTAGGCTATATATATTATTGTATAATTTTTGAGTGCGGAGAAACATATACGCGCTTGTGTAACGCTCGGGAAGTCAACCTGAACTCCTTCCACGTCCCACCCCCATTGCACTACCCCCTACCCCCCACACCCCATACAAATGGTCATGTACCATTGAAAATCCAATAAAAATTATTTTAAAAAAATGTTTTCAGGCATTGTGCATGATATATAATACTGTAGTGATGAAGTGGGAGAGAAAGAAGGGAAAAATTTCTTTTACATGAAGCTTTCCTGCAAACCTTAAAAAATGGAGGCAGAAAAAGTCTCTTCCTCCTGCATACATCAAAACAATGTACACGATTAGTCTGGTTTTATGACACATTTAAGCTTGGCAATATGCCTCAGGGTAGAATAGTTTCAGACTGATTTCATCATTTCAATCAGTGCCAGGGTGCTTATCAAGCATGTTTTGTTTTGGCATGAACTGAAAAGCCCAACAAACTGCTATCCAAGCAAACATCAGGGGGAAAAATGTTAAAGAAAAACACAGTCACAACACCACATCAAAATAGCAGGATTTGACTTGACGACTTGGAAATTTCCAAGGAGTTCAGCACGGCTTGCCTCTGACTAATCATTACAAAACTATACTATGAGGACCACTTTCAACTTGAACAGACAGGAATTCCTGCTATTCCAGGTTCAACCAAAGGGAGCAATTTCTCTCCTCTTTCTTTTCCTTGCACATAAAAGAGAGGTGGGTTAGAATACACACAAATTAGTGAGGCCTACCATGGCATTTCCCACAATCCAACACTTCAAGGCTGCCCAATTTGAAGATGCTTCCTGTTAAGAGTTGGTGGAGAGAACATTCACTCTGCACATACACAAAAAGCTCCCCTGTTTCTCTGATTCTACTGTAGAAATTTGGACTATATAGTTCAGGATTAGGAATCATGTGAAGTTCGACTAACTTAGGAAACGAATCAAGTGATTCGGCTCCCAACATAATCATAATGGCTAATCATAATCATAATCGCTCCGAGGATGCTAATTTGTTAGAGATACCCTCGGCGAAATCGGCTAAACTGACATCTACTCGCCGGAGGGCGTTCTCCGTTATAGCTCCTACGCTGTGGAACGCCCTCCCGGCTGGAACGTGGGCTATAAAGGACCTGCTCCCGTTTAGACGCGCCTGCAAAACTTATTTGTTTAAGCAGGCCTTCGGTGAGTAGGTCCTGCCCATGTTCCGCTTTAGCCGCTGTCCTGGGGTGTCACGCTATCTAATTTCTGAACTGTACCTGGGGGTTTTGTATTTTGCTGTTTTAACTGTTTAATTGTCTTAGATGTTTTATCGCATTGCTTGTGTGTAGTTGTACCTTCGGTTCCTGTGAGCCGCCGCGAGCCTCAGGGAGTCGGCGGCATAGAAACCCGAATAATAATAATAATAATAATAATAAAAACCCTCGATGTCAGAAGTACAGTTTAATGATGTAACATTAGAAAATGTTGACCATTTCCGCTACATTGGCCGCCACCTCTCCACAAAAGTCAACATTGACACTGAAATTCAACACCGCCTGAGCTCTGCGAGTGCAGCATTTTTCCAAATGAAGCAGAGGGTGTTTGAGGACTGGGACATCCATAGGGCTACCAAGGTACTTGTTTATAAAGCTATTGTCCTCCCAACCTTGCTATATGCCTGCGAGACATGGACTATCTACAGACGTCACATGCAACTCCTGGAACAATTCCATCAGCGTTGCCTCTGAAAAATCCTCCTAGGAAGACAGGCGGACAAATGTTAGCATGCTGGAAGAAGCAAAGACCATCAGCATTGAAGCAATGGTCCTCCACCATCAACTCCACTGTACCGGCCACGTCCGAATGCCCAACCACCATCTCCCAAAGCAGTTGCTCTATTCCGAACTCAAGAACGGAAAACAGAATGTTGGAGGACAGGAAAAGAGATTTACAGATGGGCTCAAAGCTAACCTTAAAAACTCTGGCATAGAAACTGACAACTGGGAAGCCCTGGCACTTGAGTGCTCCAGCTGGAGGTCAGCTGTGAGCAGCAGTGCTGTAGAATTTGAAGAGGCACGAATGGAGGGTGAAAGAGAGAAGCGTGCCAAGTGGAAGGCACGTCAAGCCAACCCCAACTGGGACCGCTTCCCATCTGGAAACCGATCCCGTCACTGCAGGAGAACATGCAGGTCAAGAATAGGGTTCCACAGTCATCTACGTACCCACCGCCAGTACACCAAACTTGGAAGACAATCTTACTCAGTCAACGAGGAATCGTCTAAGCAAGAAGAAGAAAGGCTATAGAAAATATTCTTTTTAATAGTATTGTAAAATACCTTCTACCCCTCTGATAACACATTGTGTCTGATTTCGTGCCTGTAAACAAAAAAAGCTTTTGACTCGAAGGACCACATATTTAATTTGGATAAAGGGATACTGTTAAAGTCTAGTTTTCATACACATTGGTTATTGTTACAAAATGAGCTGCAACATTCCAGATTACATGTCAATCCAAAGTAGAGAATCAAGTCCTATTTAAATTAATTGATACTTATTTCCATGTAATTCATACAATTGGCACCTAAATCTCCAATCTGCTATAATTAATTATGCCAGTAACCAACAGAACCGATTTCTGAGTTGTTATTCATGATAGTACTGTAGCATGTTTCCCCCTCCCCATGTCAAAGGTTTTGTGAAACAACTCTTCATATTTCTCGTGATCTGACAGTTTTATAGTACCGTAAAAGTAACGATACAGACTTGTATGATAGAGAACAATAGTTAAAGAACTCAAAACTGCTGACATCAAAGGTTCCTCCCAAACTCACAAGTGCAACTCAAAGGACTTTTTTGCTTTCTACCATGCTAACTTTTTATCAGGTTTTTGACAAACAAACCATTCCTACGTATACACAACAAACACTTGGCAATGCTTTGAATATCCTGGTAAAGGTTCCATTTTTTAAAGCATCTAAGTCAAATAAGTTCACGGGAGGAACTAGTCTTCACTATCCACAAAAAAGCAGAAAAAGTGCTTTTCACTTTGGATGACCTTATATCAATCAAATGAGTTTCGAATAAATCAACAAAGTCAAGTAAATATGGCAATTTGCATCCATCATATGAAAAGTAAATCTTCATTTTCCATGGGAAAGGTTTTGTGGCCTTTCAAAGATTCCTGTACTAGTTACAAGCACCCTGTCTGTGCAGACTAGGTTTGATAGTTGGAGTCCCGTAAGATCTAGAAGAAAACAAAAGGTTCACCCCTGAATTTGAAGATGTAGATACACTTTGTAAAAGAGATTATGTTTTAAGAACAAGGACTAATTGGCTCCTCAAAAAATTACATTTACAACCACTTTGTTTGCTGATTACCCAGAGCGCATTAATGTTGTTTATACAAGGCCCCATTTCTAGACAAAGGTCAAAGAACAGAATATACCTTTTAAGATCCTCTTAGCTTTCAAAAGCAAACAGGAATATAATGAGAGCAAACTAACATCTGAACAGTATCTCACCATCTTTTAAGCCTACCTTTCTACCACTTCTATTTGATTTCACTCCTAACCAAGACTACCATTTTGTTCGACTTTGTCTCTAATATACTGCGTAATACTGCTGTTGACTGCACATACAACAAAGAACGGTGCACATATCACCTGTATGTAGCTTTAGAATGCTAAGTCCAAAAAAGCTTGGGGTACATACTTACAAGTAAAACTGTTGGCATGGAAAGTTTTAGCCTACTGGCTTCCATTGCAGGCTGGAACTCTTCCCAGGAAACAGTCAGTAAAATTCCAGCATTCCCCAGCTTGATGTCCCCTAGACATGCTGGGCTCCAGTTCTATTACTCTCCAGCCAGCCAGAAATGACTGCGGGACTTAGATCTAGGAATGCATTGTTATTTCATTGTGCTCCCACTAAACTGTAAGCTAAACGGTGGGAGAAGGACTGTCTCTCAGTGGGTCCATAAAGATAAATGGTCCAAGATTCAGTTCTTGGTACTCTAGATTAAGAACATAGCAATCTGAAACATGAAGAACTATCATCTGTCAGTGAGACACATAACACAATGGATTCTTGGATGTTTTTCAGTGTGAAGCAGTTCTTCATATCCCTATGTATGAAAAATAAATCACAACTCTCCCTGAATGCTACTACAGTTTTTGCGATTACGTACATTTGCTATGTTGTTGTTTACTTGTTCAGTCGCTTCTGGCTCTTTGCGAATATATTTTTATACTGATTTCTAGTCTGATTTTAAATAACTGTTTACTGGGGAGTTGTCCTTCTCCTCTTAGGGCGCTTGTGCCCACTTTGTGCTGGTCTGTGACCGTAATAAAGTTTTTGATTGAT
This sequence comes from Anolis apletophallus, assembly GCA_030556195.1. Lineage (NCBI taxonomy): Eukaryota > Metazoa > Chordata > Lepidosauria > Squamata > Anolidae > Anolis > Anolis apletophallus. Next base: position 76,390,860 of record JARBWK010000008.1, read on the forward strand.
TGACTCTTTGTGACCTCATGGACCAGCCCATGCCAGAGCTCCCTGTCGGCCACCACCACCCCCAGCTCCTTCAGAGTCAAGCCAGTCACTTCAAGGATACCATCCATCCATCTTTTCCTTGGTCGGCCCCTCTTCCTTTTTCCTTCCATTTTTCCCAGCATAATTGTCTTCTCTAAGCTTTCCTTTCTTCTTATGATGTGGCCAAAGTACTTCATCTTTGCCTCTGCTATCCTTCCCTCCAATGAGCAGTCAGGCTTTATTTCTTGAAGTATAGACATTTGCTATAGATGGGCTTTATTTAGGACCATTCAGCTTCTGCATCAAAGCCCCAGTTTCACCTTAGAAAAGGTTTACTATGTAGAGGGTAGGTTTTGGTGCCAAACTATGAATATTGATATGACCTGTAGATAAGCCAAGGTTCATATCACAGAAAGGAGAAAAGAGACAGCGCCACCCCTGGACACGATCACTGCTATTTTCCCACTTAAGCATTCAAAAAGCCAGAAGTGCTACCAAAGTAGAGTGATGAGAGGGGGTTGGTGCTTATTTTAGGGTCTCCTGGGACACACTGAGCTTTCACATTTTACCACTCTTTTTAGAGAAAAAGATGGTTCATCTTTTGGTACGAGTTAAGCTAAAGTACTAAACTTGATCCATGGGTAAGTCCAGTCAGTGTTTTGGGATTTATGTTTTGACTAACATTTCTGGATTTCTACATGAATATCTAGAGCAAATTCTTTGCTGAAACTACATTATGTAAGTCCATGACATTTATGCTAATTCGTACTTGCTCTAGTCAGCTTTGTATAGATTTGCATATACTTACTCTATTTGGTTTAGTAAGGACTATATACAGGCAGTCCCCAAGTTACAAACATCTGACTTACAAATGACTCTTAGTTAAGAATAGGGTGAGACAACTGAAAGTGAGATAATTCTATCCCTTGGAAGGGAAATTCATTCCTGAAGGAGTTATCATGGAAAAAAGATGTCTCCACTGAAGCTTTATCACAAATCCTTTTTTCAACAACAAGCCATTTTTTTCAAAATCCAATTATCACAGGAACAGAAAGTGAGATGAAATCTTCTGAACAGGGGCACAGACAGCAAAACAAACACCACAGGGGTGTTAACCCTTCTTGAAGCTATCTAAAGCTTAGATAGATAGATAGATAGATAGATAGATAGATAGAGGACAGACAGACAGACAGACAGACAGACAGACAGTCAGACAGTAGGCATGGTTAGGTTCGTTTGGAATCTTCGTAATCCAGAATAAATTCGGAAATATTTCCTTTTTGAAGCAATTTTGAAGATTTTAAGGAAACTGGAAGTCCCTTTGCCCTTCCGAAGCTGTCTTACAAATCAGTAAGTGAGTTGGAAATGATTAAGCTTTCCCCCCACTTCTGTTCCCTGGCCTCGGTTCAAGCCAGAGAAGCCTTCTAACACCAGTGTGGATGGATTCCCTTTCTTTCCTTTCTCTCTTGAGTCAGTGTGGATGGGATGGATCCACATCAGTTTAAACCAGTGTGGATGGATTCCTTGCCTTTTCCTCCCGCCTCCCGAGTCAGTCTTAAGCGAGATAAGCAGTTTTAACCAGTGTGGATGGGATGGATCCGAGTCAGTTTAAACCAGTGTGGATGGATTACTTTCCTTTCTTTTCCCTCCCGCGTTAGTTTAAACCAGTGTGGATGGATTATTTTCCTTTCCCTCCCGCCTCCCGAGTCAGTCTTAAGGGAGATAAGCGGTTTTAACCAGTGAGGATGGGATAGATCTGCGTCAGTTTAAACCAGTGTGGATGAGATGGATCCGCATCAGTTTAAATCAGTGTGGATATATTCCTTTCCTTTCCCTCCTGCTTCAGTCTTAAGCGAGAGAAGCGGTTTTAACCAGAGTGGATTGGTTTCTTTTTCTTCCCTTTGCTCCCCCCCCCTTTTTCTCGAGTAAAACGACTACTTTTTAACCAGTAAAGACCACCCAATGAAACAGGAAATAAGACTTTGAAACCATTAATGAAGGATTCAGAAGTCTCCGAAGTTTTGAAAAGCTTTGAACTTTTGTTTCTGTGAAAATCAGAATTGACTTTAGACCCGAACCACTAGCTCCCTCTACATCCGAAACGAGTTTTGAACCTTTTTTATAAATCAAACAAGCCTGATAGATAGATAGGTAGGTAGGTAGGTAGGCAGATAGATAGATGAGAGAAAGAGACTGGAATTACATTTTTTTAAATGCACTTGTTCTGATTTACATACTAATTCAATACAAGCGCCAGGCTTTAGCAGAGCAGGTTAACCACCAGCTACAGTAAATCTTGCCAAGCAAAAGATTGGCAGTTTGAAGCCCGGGTCAGGGTGAGCTCCTGGCCTTTAGCCCTGCAACTGCCTACCTAGCAGTTGAGATAGGCAAGCCTATATTTACTTCTATCTATGTGCAGTTCAAGTTATTGAAGCCTGAATATTTAAGAACTTTTCTCAATTTGTCAGAAGTATGAGAACTGCTTGTTTGAATGAAAGTGTAAGTATTTGTTATATGGAACAATAATTTTGAATTAAATGTGATCTAATTAACATTAATACTTTTTGTCCTTTTGAAGATTTGGTGCTAATTAGTCTTGTTCAAAATGTCAGTATTGTTACTTCCAACATGGCATCTTTTTACAGCTCTACCAATCTAAAGCCATTAAGAAAACACAATTATTCTCATAATTCTTGAAATGATCATATTGGTATTTTGTCAGGATGTTAACACATCTGTCCCTATTTAATCAGATGTTTTTACTAACAAAAAAAGCTTTGAAAAAAATACTAGAAAAAGAATTGTGGATCTTTTATTCTCCCAAAGAAAATAAAACAAAGACTGGAAGTTTATATTTATATCTACCACAAGTGTCTATTTATTTATATACCACAAAATCAATGCAAGTCATTGCAGCTGTATAATCAGCACAGGTCTTATGATTTTTTTTAAACTGCTGCATATTTATTTTGCAATAGATAGAAAATAATCGTGGCACGTACTTTGTAAACAATGAACAGTCTCTGCTTGTATCCCTGTTTGTTATCGCTCATCTTATATAATTTATACACTCAGTACATTTCAATAGTCAAACTGAAATAATGATTTAAGGATGACATTTTTGAAATATTACTGAGTGTTCTCTTTTAATAGTATCAATTCCTCCCACCATTTGTTAAAAAAAAAACACAACCCTTCAGCATTTTCAAACTGCTCAGAGACACAGCACACAAGAGGCTTCTTAAATGCATGTAGTTAATTCTACATGAATCCATACTACAGATGTTAATGGACAAAACAACAACAGCAACAACCAACTTGGAATTCAAATGACACAGTGACAAGAACTATGGCTATACTGTAGGTCCTTAGTATCCACTGAGACTTGGTTTCAGAACCTCTGTGGATACCATAACCCATAGATGCTCAAGTCCCAGCCAGTTTGAATCATGAATTTTAAACTTGTGTCTTATGTTTAACCTTTATTTTGTGTATTTTAATATGTATTTTGTAGAAGTGTGTGTGTGTATACTGTGTGTGTGTGTATACTGTGTGTGTGTGTGTGTGTGTGTGTGTGTATATATATATATATATATACTGTATATATAATATTAGACAACCATATGTTTTTAGCAATGTTGTAACCCACCTTGAGCCACAAGGAGGGGCAGATAAGACATAATAATAATAGGATTATTGAATCTGTGGATGCAGAATCCAGCTGTAAATCCTGTCAAACTGAAGCTAGAAAGGGAGAGATGAATGCAATGCACCTTCAAATATACAACAGGCAATGTTTTAAAAGGCCATCTCTCTGTCAAACTTAGACTGTGCTAAAAAAAAGAAAAGAGTTGCTTTAATAGCATTTGTTTTATGTTACAATAAATGATTTCACAGACAAAAATATCCTCTGTTTTGGAAGGTAAAAAAGAGGCTAATGTTTATCTGTCTAGACGCTGTGCTTTAAACACAACTGAACTACATTTTAATTAAGCCAAAACACACTTGGGGCTTAGGAGACCATTAGAGACCGAAGGAACAATTAACTGTTCGCTGCAATGCCATCTTGAATGAATGTGGGCCTCTTCTCCTTCTATTACTGAACCCAAAAGGTTTCAGTCATGACTATTTCCCATTGCTTTCAGTGGAACTACTCAGGAGAGAGCATTCCTATTGGCTCTCACTTCCAGAGACCACTGCGACTCCCACAAAACTTGGGATACAGACCCTTCCATGCAGGCATGTTGCCCGGGGGGCTAAGGGGGCTTCAGCCCCCCCCCCCCGAAATTCTCAGGGTGGTCTGCGAAAAGGCCTTACTGGTACATTATTTAAACTGGTATGTTTATTCATATCATGATCTGATCACCATGCTCATTATATCCCACATTAATGGGGTTATTGGGATAACAATACAAAAGGTTTGCTAGGGTAGACCCTCTTCCACCCAATCTCAGCCCCGAACCAAACTCACCCCGAATCAAAATCCTGGCTACGGCCCTGCTTCCATGACTAACTTTATGACCTGATGAAGTTTGGGGGAGGATGGACCATGGACGATGGGGTTTGAAGTACCTTCACCCACTTCCATAGATTACTGCAAACCACAAACTCCATGGATATGGACCAACCTTGGCACACAGACTCCCCATGATCAACTTTACCTGCTGGTGAGGTTTGGGGGAGGATGGGCCATGAATGATGGGATTTGCAATATCTTCACCCACATCTAGAAACTACTAAAAACACCATCAGCCATGAATATGGACCAAACCTGGCACACAGACCCCCCCCAATGACCAACTTTACGTCCTGGTGAAGTTTGGGGGAGGATGAGCCATCAACAATGGGATTAGCAGTACCTTCACTTACATTCAGAAACTACTGAAAATCCCATCAGCCATGGATATGGACAACATGTGACCTTCCATGACCCACTTTATGCCACAGTGAGATTTGAGAGAGGATGGGCCATGAACAATGGGATTTGCAGTACCATCACCCACATCCAGAAACTACTGAAACCCCCATCAGCCATGGATCTTGACCAAACTTGGCACACAGACCTCCTTATGACTTACTTTACATCCTCGTGAGGTTTGGGGGAGGATGGGCCCTGGATGATGGGATTTTCAGAGGTTTCACCGAGATCCAGAGACTACTGCAAACCCCATCAGCCTTGGATCTGCAGCAAATTCTAATGGGCCCATTCATAACATCCAAAAACCCAAAAAAATGCCTATTTCAAATAACCCGGACAAATAACCCAAGATAGAAAAATAATAATAATATTTTAAACAGCTGTAACAGTTTTAATGGCTTCAATTATTCATTTTTTTAAAAAAAATACTACGTTTAAGTATATTTTAATGTTTACAGTATAATATAATATATCATAATAATAACAATAGCTTGTTACTTGCCTTTCCTCATGGCTCTAGTCCAGGCCTGGGCAAACTTCGGCCCTCAGGTTTTTTGGACTCCAACTCCCACGGTAGGCTGTTAGGAATTGTGGGAGTTGGAGTCCAAAACACCGGGAGGGCCGAAGTTTGCCCAGGCCTGCTCTATTCTGTACAGGCTTCAGGTTTTAAATTGTGTATTGTGTTATTTTAATCACTTTGGGTGTCTTCATGAGAAAAAAAACCCCCATTATATATATAAATAAATGTAATCGCAATAATAATAATAATAATAATAAGGAAGAGAAAAAAAGAAGCAGGCACAAAGAAACATTATCCATATCCACCCCAACTAAAGTATGTCATTGAATCAGATGGGTTTTTGCACAATTAAAAACAAAAACACTAGGTCTGCATGACTCTGGGGCCCCATCTACACTGCCATATCTGAAGCCAGAACTGAACTGGATTGTATGGGAGTGTAGGAGGGGCCTGAGTGGGATGGGGCCTGCAATGGCCAGAGAAAACCACTTAAGGCAGTGTTTCTCAACCTGGGGGTCGGGAGCCCTGGGGGGGGGGTGTCACGAGGGAATGTCAGAGGGGTCGCCAAAGACCATCGGAAAAGACAGTATTTTCTCTTATTCATGAGGGTTCTGTGTGAGATTTTTTTTAATCATTGGTGGGGTTCAGAATGCTCTTTGATTGTAGGTGAACTATAAATCCCAGCAACTACAATTCCCAAATATCAAGTCTCTTTTTCCAAACTGTACCAGTGTTCATATTTGGGCATATTGCCAAGTTTGGTCTAAATCCATCATTGGTCTAAATCCATCTCAGGATTTAGGAGAACTACAACTCCAAAACTCAAGGTCAATGCCCGCCAAACCCTTCCAGCATTTTCTGTTGCTCATGGGAGTTCTGTGTGCCAAATTTGGTTCAATTCCATCATTGGTGAAGTTTGATTGTAGGTGAACTATAAATCCCAGCAACTACAAGTCCCACAGAACATAAGCAACCCCTCTGCCCCACCAATATTTAAATGTGGGCACATTGGGTATTTGTGCCAAATTGTGCACAAATTGTGCCACCACATGAGGAGCTGTATTAAGGGGTCACCGCATTAGGAAGGTTGAGAACCACTGCCTTAAGGGATGATGGGCAAGAAAGAAGAGCTGTCTGTACTCACCAGTGACACAAATAGACTCCAGCATCATTCGTGTGATCAGAGCTGTTTCTGTGCCTGCCTCTCCTTCCCCTTTTGTGCCCCAAAGATGGCCCTGTGGCCCAGTGGGGATGGAAAGGGAGGCTGGACTAGTGACTGCTCACGACCACAAGGCTTGCCAGGCTGGGTACTACTACCAGCTCCCCTCCTTGGAGGAAGCAGCAGCCGCCCCAGAGCGGTTCTCTCCGTTGCTAGGATATCGCCAATCCCCGCCCACCACAGCTTGGACTCGGCTGCGGCTGCGCCGTCCGGGAGAATGGACCAGCCTCAGAAGGACAAGCGGGAGGTGTTGGAGGAATAATGCAGGCGTGCGTCATTGTTTGCAAGGTGTTGTGGTCAGGGCGCTGGGTTACAGCTCGAGAGGGACAGGCAGGGTGTCAATCCTCGCTGGGTAAGAAAAGGCAAAAAGGCAAAACCTTTTGTCCTACCTAAGGTTGCCATCAATCGGCAACCACAGAAAATTTGGGATCGGAATGGGCAGCCTGGCCTTCCAGATGGTGTTAGTCTCAAGCCTTCTATATAATAATCAAAACAATCCTGATAGATGGCCATTTAGACTCCTTCATCATTATCATCATCATAGAATCCTCGGGTAGTGTGGTGTTATCTATCTATCTATCTATCTATCTATCTATTATATAAATGGGTTCACGTCATGTGATGTATCCCTCAAACAAAGAAACCTTACAACACAGAAACACAATACTTGCCAACAGAAATAGGCCTCAAGCAAGGTACGTTTGTAGCAAAGAAACTTTCCCCCCCAAAACCTAAAAGGCCCCCAAAACAACGAGTAAAAGTAAAACTACATTTACCAGCATCCTCCGGGGCAGCCAAAGACTCACCCAGCCTCTACATTCTGAACAACATGATTGGCTGCCAATAAGGGCGGATTTGCATAACTGCTGCACTGGCCAGCCAACATGAAAATTCCAATCCATAATAAACTGCCAATCCCCAACACAAACACCCAAAACACTTCCAACCGAAAAATCACAGACCACGCCCAAAATTAACTTGATTAACTTCATTAGCTTCATTAACTTGATTTCCCTAACTAGCCCTCAATTACTGGGAAGCTGTTTACGCTCTAAATTGACAGTAAGACTTCATTAACTTGATTTCCCTAACTAGCCCTCACTTACTGGGAAGCTGTTTACGCTCTAAATTGACAGTAAGGCTTCATTAACTTGATTCTCTCGACTAGGCCTCAGCTCATTGGACATTGTGTATGGCCTGAATTGACAGTAAGGCTTCATTAACTTCCTGTTCCTAACTAGGCCTCAGCTCATGGGACATTGTGTATGGCCTGAATTTACAGTAACCTACCTTGGCACACAGAGCCCCGACCATGCATGATGGGACTTGAAGTACCACCATGGAAAATGGGATTTGTAGTACTTCAAAACCAATCATTCCCCACAGACCACTGCGGCCCAGAACCAAGACCGATAAAGACCCAACTTGGCACACCATGCCCCCCATGACCCACACTCCATCCAACTGCAGTTTAGAGGAGGGCACACCGTGGATGATTAGACTTTCTCGCATCTCCTAAAAAGGGCACAGCAACGCGTGCCGGGTACAGCTAGTTACATATAATAAAAGTCAGTGTTTGCGGTGGTGCGACCGAGCGACCGGGGGAATATGTGCCAGCGTTTCGATTGGCTGCCATTGCGGGATTATTTGCGTAACGGGCTCTAACTGGCCAGCCTCAGAAATCCAACATTCTACGGCCCCAGACAGAGGGGATTGGTTGCCACTGAAATGGAATTTGCATAACTGCCTCCAAATGGCCAAGCACATTCAAACATTCTAAAGTGACTCAGAGGGAAAGGCACTGACAGATCAGGACCCAACTTGGCAAACAGGCGACCAATGGCCCACTTCACTACCTGGTGTGGTTTAGGGCAGGAGGGGCCACGAATGATGGGATTTGCAGTACCTTCACATCATTCACTTCCCAAACAACACTAAAGCCCATATATAACACAAACCAGCCCCAAAATTGACAAAAAGGCTTCCTTAACTTGATTTTCCTGACTAGGCCTCAGCTCATGGGATATTGTTAGGCTTCCTTAACTTGATTTTCCTGACTAGGCCCCCAGGACTCGCAGTACCTTCACTAAGTTCCTGAGACCACTGCAAGCCACATAAACATCTAATAGGAACCAACCTTGGCACACAATGCCTTCCTCAAATAACCCGGCCACCGCCAGGTCCTCAGCTAGTGGGAAATAAAGTAATGAGAAGAAGCCAGGGTTTAAAGCTGCAAGGCTTTTCATGCTGGCCAAAACACTCAAAAAAGCCTATTTGAAACAGAGGCTGGGTGACCATCTGTCGGGGGTGCTTTGAATGTGATTTTCCTGCTTCTTGACAGAATGGGGTTGGCCTGGATGGCCCACCAGGTCTCTCCCAACTCTATGACTCTCTGATTCTATATTCTTCTCTTCCCTTCACCAATTTCCCCCTTTCTTTCTTTCTTTCTTTCTTTCTTTCTTTCTTTCTTTCTTTCTTTCTTTGTTCCTTCCCTTCCTCTTCCATTCCTTTCCACTCCCATTCTTTCTCCTTCCCTTCCCTCTTGTTTTCCTTCCATTCATATTCTTCTCTTCACCAATATTTTTCTTCCTTCCTTCTCTCCTTTGCCTTGCTTTCCTTCCTTCATTTATTTATTTATTTATTCATTATTTCGACTTATATACCACCCTTCCCGAAAAGGCTCAGAGTGGTTCACAACAATGAACAACAAAACACAACATACTTGAAAACATAATAAAAACAGATTAAAACATAATAAAACCAGATTCATCTTTCTTTCCTTCTCCTTTTCCTTCCCATCATATTCTTCTCTTCCCTTCACCAGTCCCTTCCTTCCTTCCTTCTCTCCTTTCCCTCCCTCCCTTCCTCTTTCTTTCCTTCTACCTTTCCTTCCATTTATATTCTTCTCTTCACGAATCCTTTTCTTCCTTTCTGCTCTCCTTTCCCTTTCTTTCCCTTCACTCCTTTTATTTTCCAGTCATATTTATTTATTTATTTATTTATTTATACCTCAAACTTATATACCGCCACTCCCCGAAGGCTAGGTAAAGTGACAGGGCCACTTTACCTAGCCACAGCCAATCCACACTGTTCTTTTTCTTTCCCTCTGTTCTGTGCTGAAAATAGTGGGTTTTTAAATTTATTTTAAACCCCTTGATTATTTTAAGTTGGGCAATGGAGGGCATGTGTGCCAAGTTTGGTCGTTGAGGAACATTTGTGGTATAAACTATCACACGTGCATGCATACTTGGACTTTTCTATCTCCAGATTTGCTTGATCTCAATCAATTACACAGCCACCTGTGTACCCTGAAACATTTCACAGAAGGAAACATGGGCCCCTTCCACACAGCTGAATAAAATCGCACATTATTTGCTCTGAACTGGAATATATGGCAGTGTGGACTCAGATAACCCAGATCAAAGCAGATAGTGTGGGATTTTCTGCCTTGATATTCTGGGTTATGGGGCGGTGTGGAAGGGCCCATGGAGATGTGTGATCAGTTTGCAGCAATTGAAGAAGCTGAAGACAAAAGTGGGAGGAGAGAGACTGAAACATTTTAAAAGCAGCTGAAAATGTGGGATGAGAGAGGACTAATTCAGATTGTCCCTGCCAGAACTGGAACAGTTTGGCAGCATGCATCAGATCTCGATTTTGCTCCACAAATGTTTTGTCATCAGTCAATCATAGATACCTTTTTTCTTTCTAGAAGCAGCTTTGTTCTTTGGAGATCTCCCAGGCATGGATAAAGCACCTAAAGAGAAGGAGAGGGCCAAATAGTATCAGACAATATTGTGAAACTTGCCCAGTGTAATATGAGCAAATATTTATTACAATGAATAGTCACTTTTGGATCCTGTCTTTCTTGCAGAGATCTCAAAGGGATGACCTTGGCTTGGCCCTCTTCCATTTGTTCCTCACAACAACCCCGTGAAGGAGTTCTGGTTAAGAAAACATAACTGATCCAAGGTTCAATTAATTTTACAGTTCAGTGAGCATTTTAGACTTGCTTTTCCAAGGCCCCTTCCACACAGCTGAATAAAATCTGCTTTGAATTGGTTTATATGGCAGTGTAGACTCAAATAACTCAGTTCAAAGCAGATATTGTTGGATTTTCTGCCTTGATATTCTGACTTACATGGCTGGGTGGAAGGGCCTTTAGTCTCAGTCCAACATACTATTGAGGGAGACATAGTTTTCAAAAGGTAATTTTCATGGATGCTTTCAATGACTGTAAGTCCCATATGTCCTGATTTGCGGAGGCCTTTGTTTGCAGAAGGTGCTGCCGGTTTGGGAAAACGTTGCTGCAGAGAGAAAGATAAATGTACATCAGGACAGAACTAATTAGCTTGTACTCCCCTAATTTCCCAGCCGCTTGAAGTGTCGACGGTATAAATACTTTCCAACTGAGTGTTCATGGCCAGAGAACAATAGACTATAGTTGTGTCATTGTTAAGATCCCACATGTGCCTTCCTGCCTGTTAGAATTATGGAGAGCCAATGAACATCTGTATAACCAGCTCAGACCAATGAGATAATTGATTGCTGTGTATACCAATGAGAATGTGTCTTTAATTCTCTGTCAAAGTGATAAAAGCCTTGCAATCCCATTTGGGGAGTGCGACAGACCTTTTAATGCTCCATGCACTGTCCCTATTGCTTTGGCCCACAATAAACAGCTTCTGCAGTTGGGATTCAACTTGTGGTGTGTCTTCCATTGCATCGTCCTCTTCAGCCCAGGGGATCCCTGGCAACGTGCAAAGTGCTGGAGGAGTGCCAGTAAGCCCCCTACACTATCACTTATAATTCTTACTGGTTGGATATTTGGACATAAATAAAAATATACTTTAATTAACAAAGCGCCTACACTGTCCTTTTATCCCAGGATCTGATCCCAGGTTTTGAACTAGATCAGTGTTTCCCAACCGGTGTGCCGTAGCACACTAATGTGCCGTGAGTGATCATCAGGTGTGCTGTGGGAAATTGGCACCTCCAATACCCTTTCTTCCCCCTCCTGCCGAACACCTTTTCTTCTCCACTCGGGCTCCGTTCTTCCCAGCCTCACTCTGCTCACTTTGCCTCGCTTTGCTCTGGGGCGAGTCTGCGCAGTAGCGCCCGCACGGGTCACGTCTTCCTCCCTCCCCCCTCCCCTCCTGAACACGCTCACCCTGCCCCCTCGGATCAAAATGGCGGCAGAAGTGGCACCGTAGAAGAAAAAGTAAGTGTTCGGCAGAAGGGGGAAGAAAGGAGGGGAAGGGGGAGGAAGAGGTCTCTGTCAAAAGCTGGCATGGGCAAACTTGGACCTTCCAGGTGTTTTGGACTCCAACTCCCACCATTCCTAGTAGCCTCAGGCTCTTTTCCTCCCCCCCCCCCAGCCATTTAAGCAGGAAAGGGCCTCAGGCTGTTAGGAATGGTGGGAGTTGAAGTCCAAAGCACCCAGAGGGCCGAAGTTTTCCCATTCCCTGTTTTAGGGACCTTAAAGTGGTGAGCCTCCTTCCAACATTGTGATTCTGGATAGAAAACAAGCAACAACATAACATAAAATTGTTTGAGTCCACAGTGCTTTCTGGATATAGGTGAACTACAACTCCAAAACTCAAGGTCAATGCCCACCAAACTCTTATAGTATTTTCTCTTGGTTATGGGAGTTCTGTGTGGGAAATTTGTGTCTTTTTGCCATTCCTGCCAGGATATCAGTGTTGTGTTCATCGAAACAGGCCCAGGTTTCATACTGAGTGTATAAATACATTTAAAAACATATTAACTATATGTATTACTGTGTTAGAGTGTCATTTTGTGTCATTTTGGTTGGTGGTATGCCCCAGGATTTTGTAAATGTAAATAGTGTGCCACGGCTCAAAAAAGGTTGGGAAACACTGAACTAGATTATATGAGTCTCCACTGCCAGATAATTTGGGATAAGCAGATAATCTGGGATCAGATCCTGGGATGTAAAGACAGCGTAGAGGGGGCCAAAGTAGACGTGTTACTGGGCTTTTAGCGGGGGAAAAGAAGAGCAGCTCAATGTTTTTCAATAAACAGATCATTCAAAACAAATTACAGTGTTCCCTCGCTACTTCGCGATTCACTTATTGCGGACTCGCTGTTTCGCAGGTTTCAAAAAATATTAATTTAAAATATATATCATGGTATTTTTGCTGTTTTGTGGGGTTTTGCCACCACCGCTCTCCAAGACACTTGCCCTCCTCAGTCCTCCCTCCAGCCTTGAAGGGCCTTTCCTTCACTTTATTTTAAGCTTATAAAGATTTAAATTAGTGTATAACTACTAAAATAATGTATAAATATTAAAATAAATAGAGTATCCCTACATCACGGTTTTTCACTTATTGGGGGAGGTCCTAGAATCTAACACCAGCAATAAATGAGGGGACACTGTATATTCACATGTGAGACGAAACAACTGGGTCAAGTAAGCCTTGATAAGTAAACAAAAACATTCAGGATCTTCTAGACATCACTTCCAAAATTTAGCCTGAGATTTTTTTTTTCTTTTTCTTTTGACAGCCTCAGGTGTTTTTTAATGATTTCTATTTTGATGGCAGAGCTTTCAGATCTATGCTATTTTAGCATGCCAGAATAGCTGGTGAGTCATGCTAATGTGCTCCCCTTTTTCAGCTTTGCTCTTCAAACATGCTCAGTAAGGGATTCTGCAGGCAGCTGTTTCAGCTTGCTTGTTCTGTATAAGCATGCATAGCTGCAGTTTGGCCATCTAGAGCAGGGCTTCCTAAACTTTTCTCACTACAACCCCTTTCCACCCAAGACATTTTTATGTGACCCGAGTATATAAAATAGGCATAAAAATCAATCATATACTGATAACAAATCAGCATTTGCAAGGCTTGTTAAACAGATTGATTTTCCTTTTTATGAAACACTGCACAACTGATTTGTGTAAATGTCTAAAACAGTGGTTCCCAATCTTTTTTTGACCAGGGACCACTTCATCAGGGACCACTTTGACCAGGAACCACTCTCCAACATTAGTACCAAAAGGGTTATGAATCAGTTTTTGGTCAACTTTCGATTCGGTTTGGTAATTTGGGGTGCTGATTCAGAAAATTGCATTGGATAGGCCACATGAGCGCTAGTTTCTGATACAGAACATATGCCATCTAGTAGTCACCACCTGCTTGGCCACAGAAAACCATATTTAATAAGCTCTCACTGCAACAGTGTAGTAATGGTGAGGCCGCGGACTATATTTTAGTTCTTGTGGACTACTGGTGGTCCATGGACCACAGGTTGGCAACCACTGGTCTAACAACCACCGGGACTGTGGCGCAGCTGGCTGGGAGTCAGCGGCATTAAGATCACTATTGACCGAAAGGTCATGAGTTCAAAGCCATCCCGGGTCGGAGTGAGCTTCCGACCAAAATTGTGTCGTTTGTTGTCGACCTTTGTAGCCCAAAAAAAGTTGCATCTGTCAAGTAGGAAATTTAGCTACCACTTTGTGGGGAGGGTAATTTAACTGATTTATGAGGCCATAAAAATCTCCAGGAAGTATACAAAGAATGAGGAAGCAACAGCTCCCCTGGTGGGCAGAAGATAGAATGTTAAATAGCCTCTGAGTGTCTGTCTATGTTGTGTGTCTATGGCATTGAATGTTTGCTATGTATATGTACATTGTAACCCACCCTGAGTCCCCTCCGGGGTGAGAAGGGCGGAATATAAATACTGTAAATAAATAAATAATAGATGACATTCTGTAAATTTTTACTGATATCAATATTTTGGGACCCCAACACTGAGCTATCTCATTTAAAAATAATGGATGCATTCATTGATAGAGACAATTACTAATTAATGTATTGTTTGTATATGCTAAAACAAGGCTGTCCAACAGGCGGCCCTGGGGCCGTAAACGGCCCCCTAGCCCCTTCCCTACGGCCCCCTAATTTGTTTTAATAAAATACAAATTAAAAATAAGAAATAAAATAAAATATTTTTTTTAAAAATACCTACTTCCGGGTTTAGGCAAGCATCGCGAGACTATGCCAGCCACAGACGGGATTTCGAGGGAGGTCAAAATCCCGTCTGGCTGCGTAGTCTCACGATAGCTGCCGAAATCTCAGGTCCCGCGGGATTTGTAGCCGGCCTGGGCGCACGCCTCCTCCCTCGCGGCTGTTTCCAGGCCAGCCCCCATTCCCTCAGAGAGAGGGAGGAGGGGAGTGAGGCAGGGAAAGCCCCTCCTGGCTCCGTCCTCTTCCTGTGGAGGGCCCTCGCTTCCGCGCCCGCGGATGGGAGAGCCGCCGCCCCCGGCCTGAGCTTGGCCTCAGCTCCAGCGGGACTCTTCAGGGATGGCGGCGGCGTTGGCGCTTCGGCCCTGTGGCGGGGCTCCCGCAGTATGGGTAAGGAAGGGCTTGGCTCGAATCAATCAATCTAAAAACAGTGGGACATTGGGTGAGGAGGGGGAGGGGTCCCTCAGTGGTGGTTTCCTTGGCGATGCTTCCTTCCCCTCCTCCGCGCCCCCTCCCCCTTGTTGTGCTGCCTTCCCCACGTGCAGGGCGCAACGTGGCTTCCTTTGCGCCTGCCCCCGCGGCTTGTTTTCCCTTCAGGGAGGGGGGGAGCTCTTTGGGCCTCCTCCACCCGCCTCTGGGAAAGGAGGCCCCATCAAGCCCTGCGACGGCATTGAGGTGTTTGGGGTTTTTTGGTGTGTCCCAATTTGAGTGTGGACTCAAATAACTCAAAGGTATTAGGAAACATTCCCCCAAATCCACCAGTGTTCCCATTTGGGTATATTGAGTATTCATGCCAAGTTTGGTCCAGATCCATCATTATTTGAGTCCACAGTGCTCTCTGGATGGAGCTGAACTACAACTCCACAACTCAAGGTCAATTGTAAGTAAACTGGAGCCGGGGAGGGGGCGGAGCCGGGGAGGAGGCAGAGCTGGGGGAGGGGCATGGGCGGAGCCGGGGGAGAGGGTGGAGCCAGGGGCAGAGGCAGACCCTTCGGCCCCCCAGGTGATCAGTGACCGGAATTCCGGCCCTTGGGCCCGTAGAAGTTGGACAGCCCTGTGCTAAAATATTCGCCAATCCTAAAATATTACAGGATTCACATTATTTATCAAGGAGTATCCCAAACAGAGACAATATATTTGTAGTTTATGATATATAATAATATATTTTTTAAAAATAAATAAAACCAAAATAATCAGGAAAAGAATTATTACAGAATCGGGCTCCATCTACACTGCCATAAAAATCCAGATTATCTGCTTTGTACTGTAGATTATCTGTGTTGATAATCTGGATTATATGGCAGTGTAGAAGGGACCCCATATTTATGTAGGCATTTAAATGGGGGGAAAGCATACTTATTTCTTCATTGCTGCTGTTATAACAGTTCTAAAAATCTACAGTTGAGTGAGCAAAGGAAGCAATTCACATGTTTCTCTGTATAAGTCATTGCACATAACATTTCCTAATAGGGTTTGTTGAATGGATTCTAACTGCCAAACAGAGGTGATGAATTTTCAAACAGCTAGGTTCAAACTAAAATAACCACCAGAATGTACATGAGTCAAACAAAAGCACTTGGATTTTTTTCCAATAAATGAAAAATCAACCGCCTGAAATGGATTCATTATAAAATATTTTGTATGTTTTCTCAAAACAGTCGATGAAATGTTTAAAACAGTTTTGCCACATAGCTGTAAAGTTTCAATTTCTGTTCATTTTCAACTATCCCATAACACTGAGAACACATAATAATAATGTTTATTTTAAAACAGGAATGTTTTTAATACTAATGATGTTTAATTCTGTTGTAATATTTGTATACTTGTATATTTTAAGTTGTATTGAAATTATTTTAGTGTAAGCCTCTTTGAGTCTCCTGGTGGAGGAAAAAATGGGATATAAATAAACATAATAATATGAATATTAATAGTAATAATGTTTAAAAAGCAGGATATAAATAAACATAATAATATGAATATTAATAGTAATAATGTTTTTAAAGCAGGATATACTACTCCTTGGCTTTTATTCGTGAACGAAGATTCAGAAAGGACTCATCCCACGGTTTCTACAAGCGTGTTGATGATTCGGAGGTTGGATGTGTCCTTCGAGCCTGTGCAATGGACCTTTCTGGTGGAGCGCAGCATACACAGAACTGGCCTCACCCTTTAAACCAGGGCTGTCCAACATCTTTTGGCCCAGGGGCCGGACTTCCAGTCATTGATCATCTGGGGGGCCGAAGGGTCTGCCCCCTCCCCCAGCTCCGCCCCTCCCTGCCCCTCCCCCCCGGCTCCGCCCCCTCCCCACCCCTCCCCCGGCCGTGACATGCCGGCTTCCTCAGAAGGGCGATTTCGGCTGCTTCGCCCTTCTGAGGCGGCCTGCTTGCCACGGCTTTAGGAGGAAGGGACGAGCTACGGGGGAGCCTCTCCCCGCGGCTCGCCCCTTCCTCCTAAAGCCGTGACATGCCGGCTTCCTCAGAAGGGCGAAGCAGCCGAAATCGCCCTTCTGAGGAAGCCGGCATGTCACGGCTTTAGGAGGAAGGGACGAGCTGGGGAGCCTCTCCCACGGCTCGCCCCTCTCCCCCCCACCGCGGCTGGAGATCGCCGCCCGCTGCGGTGGGAAGGGAGGAAGGAAGGAGGAGGCGGGGCAGGGAGGAGGAAGAGAACTGGCTCCCTCCTGCACCGCCCCTTGTCCCCCTCTCACCGGCGCCGATGCAAACCGGTTTGCATTGGCGCCGCTGAGAGGGACAAAGGGTGGTACAAGGAGGAGGAAGAGCTAGCTCCTCCTCCCTGCACCGCCCCTTGTCCCTCTCTCACGCGCCAATGCAAACCGGTTTGCATAGGCGCGGCGAAGAGAGAGAAGAAGAGGGCGGTGCAGGGAGGAGGAGCTGGCTCCTCCTCCTCCTCCCTGCCCCGCCTCCCTCCCCGGCCGCCATTTTTTAAAAAATATATAAATATATAAAAAAAATATATATATATTTTAAAAAAATTAAAAAATATTAAAAATGGCTGCCGGGGCAGAGCGGGGGCCGTGTCCAACAGACTGGGGGGCCGTGTACGGCCCCGGGCCGCCAGTTGGACAGCCCTGCTTTAAACCAAAGGTTCGTCTGCCAGGGCCTAGCAAGCTTAGGACGGTGGCAGCGAGGTCCTCAGGTCGAAGGATTGGTTCGAGTTTCCTTCTCTTAGATGGTTGACCTTACAGGGTTAAACAAGCACCATCTGCCTGGGTTTGAAATCAGAGTTTTCCTTCTAGGATGGTTGCCAAAAGCTAGAGAGCCCATCCTGCCCTTTGACGCTCTTTGTCAGACCCTTCTGTTGTGACCTGTCTGGCATGGGAGGCCCTACCGGTGGCTATTATGCCACCGCCAGCATAGCTCACAACTTAATTAGGGTACGCAAGCCTCTCCCCCATAACAAGGGGGCACCAACAGAGAGGAAAAGCGGGATATAAATAAACATTATTATTATACCCCTCTTTTTCTCTCCACAAAGGAGACTCAAAGCAGCTACAAATGAGACTCAAAACACAGTTCTGAACTCCATTACTTGATATTTAAAATTTCTAAAATTAGAGAAGGCACCACAAAAGACCACCATGGTGTTTGAATATTTTTACTTCATCTGTGTCTGTATACCTTTATAAAACGGAATGTTTGTATGTGTGTATGCGGGTATGCGGAGGGCGGGAGGGCAGCCACTTTCACAGGCCAGGAAGGATATGTGGCAGCATTATTTGCATAAACGACTCCCATTGGCCAGCCACGAACATGCCGAGACTCTAAAGTGCCAGAGGGAGGTAAGGAAAAGCCCTGAGGCAGTCAGGCATGGTGGGAGTTTAAGTCCAAAACACTTTGCAGCCCCCAACAATGAGACAACAAAACCAAACTTGGCACACAGAACCCCCAAGACCCACTTTACGTCTTGGTGCAGTTTGAGGGAGGCTGGGCCATGGATAGGCCAGCATTCCAACATCCCAAATCTCAAAGGTGCCAGACAGAGTTCTTTACAAAAAGGCTTCCTTCAGCTGATTCTACAAACTAGGCCTCAGCCTGAATTGACAGTAAGGCTTCCTCAACTTGATTCTCCTGACTTGGCCTCAGCTTGAATTCACAGTAAGGCTTCCTCTACTTGATTTTCGATACTAGGCCTCAGCTTGAATTCACAGTAAGGCTTCCTCAAGTTGATTCTCCTGACTAGGCCTCAGCCTGAATTGACAGAAAGGCTTACTTAACTTTATTTTCCTGACTAGGCCCCCAAAAGGACAGAACAAGATTACAGTTGGTACACAGACACCCCCCAAGACCCACTCTACATTCTGGTGCAGTTTGAAGGACTTGCAGTACCTTCACTCACTTACTCTGACCAGCACGGGTGACGGACCTGGACCAAACTTGGCACACATAACCCCCATGATGCCCTTTACGTCCTGGTGCAGTTTGAGAAAGATGAACCACGGATTATGGGATTTGTAGTACTTCAAAGCGCTTTGCTTCCAAGAGACCACTGTGGCCCACAACAAAGACCGATAAATATCAAACTTGGCACACAGAGCCCCCATAACCCACTCTATGTCCTGGTGCAGTTTGGAGAAGAGCAGAGCATGGATGATGGGGCTTGAAGTACCTCCACTCACTTCCTGAGACCCTCATCCAATGACTGATCAAGACCAAACTTGGCACACAGAGCTCCCATTACCTACACTACATGCTGGTACAGCTTCGAGTAGGATGGACCATGGATGATGGTACTTGAAGTACCTCCACTCCCTGAGACCACAGCGACACTCATCCATTACCAATAAAGACAAAACTTGGCAAAGAGTGCCCCCATGGCCAACTCAACATTCTGGTGCAGTTTGTGGGAGGACGGATTATGGATGATGGGACTTGCAGTACCTTTACTCACTTCCTGAGACCGCTGCGACTCTCATCCAGTGACCGATCAAGACCAAACTTGGCACATAGAGCCCCCATGACCCACTTTACACCCTGGTGCAGTTTTCAGGAGGATGGACCACGGATGATGGGACTTGAAGTACCTCCACTCACTTCCTGAGACTGCTGCGACCCTCATTCAATGACTGTTCAAGACCACATTTGCCACACAGAACCCCCTACATCCTGGTGCAATTTGGAGGAGGATGGACCATGGATTATGGTCCATGGTCCATAATCCTTCACTCCCCGAAACCACTGCGAGCCAAATGAACAACTGATACGGACCAACCTTGGCACACAATGCCTTCCTCAAATAACCCAGGCACCGCCGGGTCCTCAGCTGAAGTTTGGAGGGGGACAGAACATGGATGATGTGTCTTGCAGTACCGTCCTTCACTTTCCAAGACTGCTACAAACCTAATCCTATGATTGATCAACACCAAACTTGCCACACAGAGCCCTCATGACCCACTCTACATCCTGGTGCAGTTTGGAGGAGGGTGGACCATGGATGATGGGACTTTAAGTACCTCTACTCACTTCCCAAGTCTGCTGCGACCCTCATCCAATTACTGATTGAGACCAAACTTGGCACACAGAACCCCCATGACTGCCTTCACGTCCTGGTGAGGTTCGGGGACGACTGACAATGGATGATGGAATTTGTAGTATTTTCACACCCCTCTGTTCCCACAGACCACTGCGGCCCCCAACAAACACCGATAAAGACCACACTTGTCACACAGAGCCCCAGTGACCCACTCCACATCCTACTGAAGTTTGGAGGGGGACAGAACATGGATGATGGGACTTGCAGTACCTTCCCTCACTTCCCAATCCTGCTACTAACCTATTCCAATGACTGATCAACACCAAATCTGGCACACAGAGCCCTCATGACCCACTCTACAGCCTGGTGCAGTTTACTGTGAGACGGACCACGGATGATGGGACTTGAAGTACCTTCACTCACTTCCGAAAAACAATGCACCCCTCATCCATTCACCAATACAGACCAAACTTAGCACACAGAGCCCCCGTGACCCAATCTACATGCTACTACACACTTGGGGGGCAGAGATGATGGGACTTGCACTACCTTCAGTAATTTCATGATACCACTGCAACTCCCAATAATGATGGATCAAGACCAAACTTGGCACACAGAGCCCCCATGACCCACTCTACATCCTGCTGCGCTTCTCAAATAACCCGGGCAGGGCCGGGTCCCCAAGCTAGTTGTGTAATAAAATAATCTAGCAGATGAAACATTTTGAAGACACAAAAACCCGAGTCTGTTTAACACCAACATTAAAATACTGTCTTTTAGACTTTCGTCATAGATACATTTTTTGATTTAAAATAATGTAAGCCTCAACTCAAAGGCTTTTAACACAACAAGATTAGAACTTGGTATGAATGTGCAACCAATTTTACACATTTTATTGGTGTGGCTTGGCATCACTAATATGGATACTATTAAACCAAATAATTAATTTGCATTGTATATAACATAAATTTGTATTTTGTATTTAATGTAACCAGTGTGTGTGTGGGGGGGGGGTTGAATGTTTGACTAGAATCCGTGGGACGAGGAAGGGATGGGAAAAGTTGGAGAAGGATCAGGCCCGGGTGGGGGGGGCAAACATACTCTTGTACCAGGGTCAAAAAAATTTAGAACTCAAAAAAATATTAACTGACAAATGTAATACGCAGTGCCAAAAAGTACACTCTTTGTAATTTGGCCAACAATGTTCATTACAATTGCATGCTTAGAATTCCTTATGTTAAAATGAAAGTGTCCGGACACCAAAGCTTCCAGCAATGGAAAATAAAACCTCGGGGTGTAGTATGCTGTAGAATAAATCTACTTTAATTGCCTTGGTTCAATGCTATGAAATTGGCCTGGGGGGCAGGGGGGGGGCTAGTTTTACAAGATCTTGAGCCTTTTCTGCCAAAGAATGCTGTTGCCTCACCAAACTACAAATCCCAGGATTGGACAACAATGAGCCATGGCCATTAAATTGTAAGGCTGCATGAGTGAAACATGTTAGCCTATTTTATGCCTTGTTATCCGCCCCGAGCCTGCAGGGAGGAGCGGAATATAAGACCGAACAATAAATAAATAAATAAATTAGAGATGACATCCATCAAATAAGAGCTCCAAGTGCTCCTGAATGCACACCCTAATTTGGGCAAGGTAATTTAGCCAAAAAAGATGAGCATTAGATTTGAGTAAATAGTTTGTTGGGCAGGGAGTTCTTTAGCATGAGGTTATGCATCTTGGAAGGCAGGAAGGAAGAAGGCTTTCACAACCACTGGCCACTTGCCACTCTCTCCCTGCAGAAACATGACTGCTATCAAAATCATCTGCCAGATTTTGGGAAGAGGCAAACTGGCAGAGGGAGAAGAAGCCTGGGGTGAGGGAAAGGCAAATTAACATGCCCAGGCTCCTCTTGACTGTTAATTAAATATATAAGATATTAAATATATGATCTGCAATATTAATGGAATGTATTGAACAAATCCTAGGTCAATACAGAAGCCTAATACTTCCTACATCATGATCCCTCAGCACCTTTTTTGCAACTATATTCTCAAGCAGCTGCCAGTCTTCGTGCTTGACCCCTAATTCCCAGAGAAAGAGACAGAGAGAGAGAAATAAAGAGAGTTTTCAACCTTGTTAGTTAAATTCATATAGAGAAATGTTCACCTTGTAAGTCACTACTGCCTTCTGTCATAACTAGCTCTGCACAAATTTGTTTTTTTCTGCAACGGCTGTGTACATCCCTAAGGGAGAATGCATAATAATTGCAATCCAATTATAATACATGCATATAATAGTTTACACAACCTCTGCTAGTGAAAACCCTTTTTCCGAAGGTTTTTTTATTACTACCCCAAATCCCCTTTTTTTACTACCCCAAATCCCCTTTTTATTACTACCCCAAATCCCCTTTAAATCTATATATATAAAGGAAGACCCGTCATCGAACGACCGTCCTAGGCAGAGAAACCTTACAAGGCAGAGACACCAAATTTGGCAACAAAAATAGGCCTCAGGCAAGGAAGGTTTTTAGCAAAGAAACTTTCCCCCCAAAAACCTAGAAGGCCCCCAAAACAACGATTTAAAAAACTACATTTCCCAGCGTCCTCTGCGGCTGCCAGCGAATCCCATTGGCCAACATCGGCCCACACAAAATGCAGGGAGGCTGAGTTCCCATAGTAATGGTGGGCGGAGACAGCCAAGGCTAGATTAGAATGCTGAGTGATTTGAGTTTAGTCAGTTGGTGTTTGTGGGTTAAACTGCCAAGGCCAAGCTCTAGGAGGGAGCAGGTTCCCACACTCGAGAAACACAATCCAAAAGACCAAGCCAACACAAAAATACCACACAACGCCAATATGCAGAAGATACACAACTATGTGCACAGAGCACATACATACCACTCACAGGACAAAAGACACCCACAACAAAAGACACCCACTTTACAAACACCACACCCACAACATGACAGCCACACAACTCGCAATGCCTACCTCTACAGACCCACAACAACACACACAACACACACAACGCATACATACCACTGCTAAACAGAAACCTACACAGTACAACCAACTAACACAGGAGGACATAACAACTACCAGGAGGACATAACACTAACACAAATAGGGCACCAGGGACACAGGCACCACTGACATACACATACCGCCGGAATAACACAAACTTGCAAAACCCACAAAAAAAACCCAATCCTGCAACACAAAAACCCACCCCAACCAAAATTCACAACAAACACCACTAGCAAAAGCAACACCCCCTCCACATCACAACCAGCACATAGCCAGACTGAGACAACTACATCACCACAACACACACAAAATACACCCCACAAATACCTGACAACTTCCCCAACACAAAACCCAGGCCTGCACTCACTACTCACCACACACACACCTCCAAATACTCACACGTCCCAGGCACAATACTCCAGCAATTCCTACCCACACAACACAACACAACTTCCTATCACAACCCATCCCCCAACCTTATGGGACCCCAACACACAACACCTACCACCACCACAAACAAAAACCAACTCCACCTATACTCCAACCACAACACAACACTGCACTGATACTCTACAAACACACACAAACACCCAAAACACCCCACCCACACAAGCATTCCACAACATACTACCACCCACAATGCCACCACACACACACTAACTCACCAAAAAAGTAATACCTACACACAACACAATACGCACATAACACAACCTTGCGTCTCCTAAATAGGGCACAGCAACACGTGCCGGGTACAGCTAGTATATATATATATATATTAAAAGATGGTAGTGGTCTGGAGTTTATAGTAGGATGTTGCAGATCATCTACAGCAGTGTTTTTCCACCTTTTTTGAGCCGTGGCACATTTTTTACATTTACAAAATCCTGGGGCACACTACCAACCAAAATGACACTCTAACACAGTAATACATATAGTTAATATGTTTTTAAATGTATTTATACACTCAGTGTGAAACCTGGGCCTGTTTTGATTAACACAACATAGATATCCTGGCAGGAATGGCAGAAAGACACACACGAAGCTCTTGCTCAACAGTCTCTCTCTGTGTTTAGTTTTTATCGCAGTCAAGCTCATCTCACACAGATATGTGGTTGAAAACGGGAGCAATGTCAAAATAGACCAACAGAAAATACTGTTTGGTAGGTATTAACCTTGAGTTTTGGAGACATCCAGAGAGCACACTGTGGACTCAAACAATGTTGGATCAGGACCAAACTTGGCATGAATACTCAATATGCCCAAATGTGAACACAGTTTGGGGAAAATAGACCTTGACATTTGGGAGTTACAGTTTCTGGGATTTATAGTTAACACACAATCAAAGAGCACCCTGAACTCTTGCAACAATGGAATTGAACCAAACTTGGCATATTGAACTCATTACCAACAGAAAGTACTGAAAGGGTGTGCTTGGGAATTTACCTTGAGCTTGGAAGTTGTAATTCACCTACACCCAGAGAGCACTGTGGACTCAAACAATGTTATGTTATGTTGTTGTTTGTTTTCTATCCAGAATCACAATGTTGGAAGGAGGCTCACCACTTTAAGGTCCCTAAAACAGGCATGGGAAAACTTCGGCCCTCTGGGTGCTTTGGACTTTAACTCCCACCATTCCTAAAAGCCTGAGGCCCTTTCCTGCTTAAATGGCTGAGGGGGAAAAAGGAAAAGGGCCAGAGGCTGCTAGGAATGGTGGGAGTTGGAGTCCAAAACACCTGGAAGGTCCAAGTTTGCCCATGCCAGCTTTTGACAGAGATCTCTTCCTCCCCCTTCATGCCCTTTCTTCCCCCTCCTGCTGAACACTTACTTTTTCTTCTACACTGCCGCTTCTGCTGCCATTTTGATCCAAGGGGGCAGCGTGAGCATGTTCAGGAGGGCAGGGGGAAGGGAGGGAGGAAGACAAGTGAGCAGTAGCGCCTGGGCGGTCACTGCCTCCCTCCCCCGCCCCAGAGCAAAGCGAGGCAAAGCGAGCAGAGCGAGGCTGGGAAGAAGGGAGTCCGAGTGGAGAAGAAAAAGTGTTCGGCAGGAGGGGGAAGAAAGGGTATTGGAGGTTCCAATTTCCCATGGCACACCTGATGATTGCTCACGGCACACTAGTGTGCCGCGGCACACCAGTTGGGAAACACTGATCTACAGGAAGCAAGCCTTGAGCTGAGGCTGGTTCTACACAGTCAACATAATGTGGGCTGGAACGAGTGTCTAAAACACTGGTCCTGTGCCCTGAAAAAAAAGGAGGATTTAGCAAATTCTACTGGAACTGTATGACAGCTATCTCCAGAATCTGGTATTAAGCATACACGAAAGCAAAACATGGATAAAAGGGAAGTGCAGATAACACTGTTTCACTAGCTATTCTATGCATGTTACAAAAGCAGATGTACAAATTTGCCCATGAAAATGGAAATAATAAGAAAAGTGTTGCCTCTGGTTGTGTTTTTGAAAGAAACTTTCAAGTTGTTTCCAAAATACTGCAATTTTCTTGCACTAACCTAGTATATATAGAAGAAATACCCAGGAATACATTTTATTTGATATACATGTAAACTAGAAGGAAAATGATTGCCCCTTTAAGTGTCAATCTACAACACAGTATTATTCTCCTTCCTACATATAGTGTATCTTAGCAATTTTCCAAAAGATGGAACTGACTGCCTAATTTCAGCTGAAATGTTTACAACACTGAACTTAACAGACCTCTGAGTATGCGTGAGCCTGACTGCACGTATGTGGATGCATATCACCATTTAAAAGTAAATTTGGCTTACCTGAGCACAATAATAATATTTCATCAGATTTAGAAAAGTATTCCACAGCAGTGATGAATTCCAGGAGTGCAGGGATACATTCTATTCCTCGCAGCTCTTATGTTTTATATCCAAGGCAAGTGATTGAAAACTGTGCTTAAAAGTCTTTTTTTGAAACATGAATTATTTTGCAATACTTTGAGACCTTCCAAATCTAACTGCATTTAAACCAAAAGGTTAGACCTTTGGCAAACCTTACAGCCCTCATTCTGGAAGTTGCGCCTCTGCAGTTGGCTTGAAGGCCCACCTCGACTGGTATTGATGGTCCGTGTTTGACTATATATCTAAACTGACACTCTGTACTTGCTTTTCTAGAACATTGCATTGAAGGTTCTATGATGTCATAGTGGAATTTTATCCCACTAGCTTTACTAGGGACAAGCGCTAACTAGCATTAGTATTAACATGTTTTACTGAATCAAAAGTCACTGAAAACAGTTACTCTGTTAAATAGTAAATAGTAAATACTCAGTTAAATAGTATAAATTATCCAGAATGCCAAAGTTCATTCTTTCTATTATTTTCCTTTCCTTTAGGATAGGGCTGTGTGGAAGGGCCCATGAAAGGCTTAGAGCAGGAATGGGTAGTTTATGGGCCTCATCCCATGAGCAGGGGAAAGCGGAGCAATTGTCGTCTTACTGAAGGAGACTCATTGAGTTACAGAAGAAACGTCAGAAGAAAATGCTACCCAGGCATAGGCATAGAGAAGAAGGCAGAGTTAGCAATAATCTGCCCAGAGACAGCAGAACAGAGAAGGAGCTATACTAAGAAAATCAAACTGAGCATGTGCAGGAATGCAAGAGATAAAGAAACACTGTATCTCCAAGAATGAAGCGTGGACAGTCCGTGTTACATTATGATAGGCTGCAATTCTAGCTGTGACATAACTTTTAACCAATAATAAGATTTTGGGCAACCATAAGTTGAACCCTGATGCTTGTATAAATATGTGCCTTACAAGAGGGGAGGGGCCGCCCCCTTGAAGCACCATGTTGTGCCGGGACGGACTCACAGCTGTGAAAACAAAGTAAACTGAGCTTTCTGAGAAATCCTGTTGTCTGTCTTCCCTTCTACTGCGTCTGCACGAGCAGCCTGCCTTGTGGGAGTATGGTTATCTGCTACATTACCATAGCATTCCATTCAGTTTATAAGAGAAATTGATAATATATGTACCCCCATCACACACAATGTGCTTTGGTCCACTTCTATATTATAATCTTCCGCATATTATACAATCACACAGGCAAGGGTAGTCCCTGCCCATTCCACATTCTTCTTCTTTTTTTTAAAAAAAAGGACAGTTTTGCAATTGCAGAAATCCAAAAGTGGTGATATATCCAAATTGTGCAATTCCTAAAGAGTAAATCCCACATTATCTGCTTTGAACTGGATTATATGGCAGCGTGGACAGATAACCCAGTTCAAACCAGATACTGTGGATTATCTGCCATAATATCTGCACCAGGAATGTGGCGCAGCTGGCTAAGTGTCAGCTGCATAAGATCTCTCTGACCAGTAGGTCATGAGTTCAAGGCCTGCCCAGGTCGAGGTGGGTGCTCGACCTTTAAGTGTAGCCTGCTGTCGACCTTTGCAGCCCAAAAGACAGTTGCCTTTGTCAAATAGGAGATAAAGGTACCACATTAAGCGGGAGGCAAATTTTGACTGAATCATGAGGCCATTAAAGAACTCCAGGAACGCTGAGGAATGCGGAAGGAACAACAAGGGACGCTGGGAACACTGAGAGATGAGGAGTGCGTCAGCTCCCCTTGGAGGCCAGAGTTTGCCTCTGTTCATCTATATGTGTGTATGTTGGAAACAGCAGGGATTGTCTGCTAAGTATGTGTACCTGTAATCCGCTCTGAGTCCCCTTCGGGGTGAGAAGAGCGGAATAAAAATAAAAGTAAATAAATAAATAATTCTGGGTTATATTACTGTGTGGAAGAGCCCTTGACTGTCCTTATATCCCAGGTTATCTGCTTTGAACTGGAGTATGAGGCCCCTTCCACACAGCTATATAAAATCCACACTGAACTGGATTATATGGCAGTGTGGACCCAGGACCCGTCCACACAGCCATATAACCCAGAATATCAAGGCAGAAAATCCCACAATATCTGCTTTGATCTGACGGCACTTCCAGACAAGTCCTATATCAGTTCTGGCCCAGTTTACTTGTCTGAACACATCTCCCTCTACTCCCCGCCTCGCAGTTTAAAATCATCCAGGGAGGTCCTGCTCTCGCTCCCACCAGCATCACAAGTGCACCTGGAGGAGACGAGAGACAGGGCCTTTTTGGCTGTGGCCCCCCGCCTGTGGAACGCACTTCCCAATGAGATAAGATTGGCTTCATCCCTCCTGTCTTTTAGGAAGAAATTGAAATCATGGTTCTGGGACTAGGCTTTTGGACAGCACGCATAAATAGCGCTTTGGATATGGAATTTGACTGGCATGGTGATACAGCTGACAATACTGTATTTATTGTTTTAAATAATGCTTTATTGTTTTTAATTGTTATATTATTGTATTTGTTATATGTAGCAGCATATAACTGTATAGTAAGCCGCCCTGAGTCCCCTTTTGGGGGTTGAGAAGGACAGGGTAAAAATACTAGAAATAAATAAATATCCCAGGAGTTGATCTCAGATTTTCTGTTTGTTCCAGATTATCTGGCAGTTTGGACTCATATAATCCAGTTTAAAGCAGAAACCCTGGGATATAGGGCTGTGTGGAAGGGCCCTCGGTTAACTGAGTTCACACTGTCATATATTCTACTTCAAAGCAGAAAATGTGGGGTTTTATTCAGTTGTGTGGAAGGGCCCCCAGTTCAAAGCAGATATTGTGGATTATCTGCCTTGATATTCTGGGTTATATGGCTGTGTGGACTGGCCCCGAGGCCCTTCCACATGGCTGAATAAATTCCCACATTTCCTGCTTTGAACTGGAATATATCACAGTGTGGACTCAGATAACCCAATCCTGCCTTGATATTCTGGGTTATATGGCTGCGTGGAAGAGCCCTCAGTCTACACTGCTATATAATCTGGGATAAACAGATAATCTGGAATCAGAAATTGAGATATAAGGACAGTGTAGAAGGGGCCTGAGTTATTTTAAATGGTTAATGGAAAGAGCTGCCAGTAAAATAAGGCAAAAAGGAGCCTAAGGCAGGCCTGGGCAAACTTTGGCCCTCCAGGTGTTTTGGACTCCAACTCCCACAATTCCTAACAGCCCATGGGCTGTTAGGAATTGTGGGAGTTGGAGTCCAAAACACCTGGAGGGCCAAAGTTTGCCCAGGCCTGGCCTAAGG
The DNA here is from genome assembly GCA_030556195.1 of Anolis apletophallus. Lineage (NCBI taxonomy): Eukaryota > Metazoa > Chordata > Lepidosauria > Squamata > Anolidae > Anolis > Anolis apletophallus. The sequence continues at coordinate 76,420,153 of JARBWK010000008.1, forward strand.
AATAGCAATCCCCTCACGCCCCATTCGAAATCATTGAGGAAAGCGCCTTTCTCTGCAACAGCTGTGGAAGATCCACGCTTACTGGCTGAGCCCCACGCCAGTCACCTCTTCCCCCGCCCACTTCCTACATTATTTTTGTATGGCCAAGTTCATGTTAGGTTGAGCTGACAGCCTCAGGTTCTGGCAAGCAGAGGAGGAGGAAGCAGGGAAAGAATGTTGGGCGGAGTGGAAGCAGCTGGGTGGGAGGGGCGCATGCGCTGTGCGCGGCTCGAGTGTGGCAGGCGCTGAAATTCAAATCTGAAGAGCAGTTGCCGAGGCTCGAGACGGAGGAGTCAGTCAGTCAGAGAGTCAGAGGAGCGGCGCGCGCGGGGCTTCCGCCATGGACCCCTTCACTGAGGTGAGCGTTTGGGAGGAAAGGAAGGAGAGAGGAGAGCTTGGGAAGGGACATTCTTCTCTTGCTCTGCGGAAAATAAACCGAGGAGGGGGTTTGTTTCTGGGTCCCGCAGCTTATGAGGCTGAGGAGGAGTCCCGTTGTCGTCGTCGTCCCCCCCCTCTCAGGCCTACTGGCCCAAGGAAAGCCTGTCTCGCAGTTGCCTTTGCTCACGAGCCGCGACGGCTTCTCTCTTTATGTAGATGGTTGCCTTGAGTTTGGCGTCTTTCCCCTTGGCTTGGAAGCAAACGGCTCTTTTCTCTTGACTCACTGGGAAGGAATGAGGCCAGCGGGCGGGGCTCTTCCCAACAGGCTCTCTCTTGGGCCTTGAACCTCAGGCGTTTGCGGGACCCCATTATTATTAATATTATTATTATTATTTCAAATATTTATACCCCGCCCTGTGAGTTTTTCGGGCTGTCAGGCCATATTTCTAAATAGCCAGTTCAGCCAATGCCAGGCATGTAGCCAGGGGGGGGGGGGGCTAAGGGGGCTTCAGCCCCCCCTCCCGAAATTCTCAGGGTGGTCCGCGAGAAGGCCTTAGTGGTACATTATTTAAACTGTTATGTTTATTCATATCATGATCTGATCACCATGCTCATTATATCCCACATTCATGGGGTTATTCTTCGGCGTTGAGTATTTATGTCACAGCGGATAGGCAACAGAAATATAGAAGTTTAATTCCCCATCGGCCCAAAAATTCCAGTCTCTGTTCGTGTGAATAATGAAACTCTCATTCAATTCACAAGGTAAATATATAACTTTGTATTGAATTGTATTTAACAATAACTGGCAAAACATCAAAAAACAACAGCCATCACAGCTACCTTTCTAAACATCCTTTCCTCACAGATATCAAATCCCAACTGACAAATCCCAACTGTCACTTTGTAACGGAAATTCCTCAAGGTTTCATTTAGCAGTCTTGAGACAGCGCCATCTGGTGTCAAACATGTCACACTGCAGGTCATCTCAAACTGCGAAAATATATCTTGTGCTGACTCATGAATTGCTATTCAAAATGCAATAATCTGACAGTTATTGGGATAACAATACAAAAGGTTTGCTAGGGTAGACCCTCTTCCACCCAGTCTCAGCCCCTCCCCCGAACCAAACTCAGCCCCCCCCCCGAACCGAAATCCTGGCTACGGCCCTGGCCAATGCTGTAGATCAGGGGTGCTCACACTGCCACCACAGTCCACCCACGGAGACCCTCTGGAAGTCAGCCTAGATCAGGGGTGCTCACACTTTTTCAGCATGCGAGCTACTTATAAAACAACCAAGTCAAAATGATCTACCTACCCACTACCAAAATGTGAAACATATAACACGATATCTGCTTTGAACTGGGTTTTCTGAGTCCACACTGCCATATAATCTGATTCAAAGCAGATAACATGGGATTTTATTCAGCTGTGTGGAAAGATAACCCAGGGCCCTTCCACAGATCCTATTTTACAGTTGACACACACAAACTGATTTCTTACTACTGGATGAATTGCTGCCAAATTTGGCCACAAGACAACTACAAGGAGTGACCGTCACTAAAACAAATGATTTTGTCAAACGGGCCAGGCCTCCCAAGGCTCCTCCTCCTCCTCCAGGGGAGACCCATTGCAACACGCCCAGCAGCAGCAGCAGCTCCCTAGTCCAACAGGCAAGGGCTCTTTCTCTCTATCTCCCACGCGGGGCATCATTCCACGGGTGTGTGTGTGTATATATATGTATACACACACCCAGTGGCCCCCTTCCATCCCAACAGACCTGGGCGGGTGCCTGCCTGCCTGCCTGGACCAGGTGCAGCAGGAGAAGCGTCAGGAGAGAGTGCTGCTTCCAAGCCCACCCCCGGCCCAGCAGAGCTGCTCGCTCAGGGCTGGGCGCCTGAGGGAGCCAAGGCTCCGAAGCCCAAGAGGCACAGTCCCAGGGAGGGGACACAGAGATGTTGTTCAGCAGTGGAACTCTCTGCCTTCTTCCCCAGAGGGAGGGAGGGGGTAGGGCCAAAGTTTGGGGAGCCAGGAGGAAGTTGTCATTTGGGAGTTGTAGTTGCTGCGATTTATAGTTCACCTACAATCAAAGAGCATTCTGAACCCCAGCAACAACAGAATTGGGGAAAACTTCCCACACAGAATCCCCACAACCAACAGTAAATGTTCAAGGCAGAGAAGGAAAGGAAGGAGGGAGGGAGGGAGGGAGGGAGGAAGGAAGGCAAGGAGGGGAGAAAGGAAAGGAAGAAAGAGGATAAGGAAGGGAGGGAAAGGAGGGGGAGAGGGAGGAAGGAAGAACAGATGGGAGGGAGGGAAAGAAGGGAAGGAAGAAATGGGAAGTAGGGAAGGAAGGAAAGTGGGAAGGAAGAAAGGAAAGGAGAGAGAGAGGAAGGAAGAACACAAGTGTATGGTTCCCATATGGGCCATAGAGGCGCCGGTCGTGCCACCGCCATGCTGACTAGTCGGCAGCACCTTGGCGTCGCGAGCCTGTGGGGCGGGACTGAGCCTTCCTCCTGCCCTGCCTGCGATCTACCAGGACGTCCTACACTATCTACCAGTAGATTGTGATCTACCTAATGAGCACCCTTGTTCTAGATCTGGAAGCATTCTCTCCTGACATTTCATCTGCATCTATGGCAGGCATCCTCAGAGTTTGTGACATATGTTGGAACTTAGGAAAATGAGGTTTATATCTCTGTGAAATGTCCAGGGTGGGAGAAAGAAGTCTTGCCTGCTTGAGCTAGGTGTGAATGTTTCAATTAGCCACCCTGATTAGCATTTAATGGCCTAGCAGTTTTCAAGGTGTGTCTTCTTACTGCCTGGGGCAGGCCTAGGCAAACTTCAGCCCTCCAGGTGTTTTGGACTTCAACTCCCACAATTCCTAACAGCCTTACCAGCTGTTAGGAATTGTGGGAGTTGGAGTCCAAAACACCTGGAGGGCTGAAGTTTGCTCTGGCCTGGGGGCATCCTTCGTTGAGAGGTGGTTAGCTGTCCCTGATTGTTTCTTGCCTGGCGCTCCCATGTCTTTATTTACTGTTATGATTTTAGAGTTTTTCTCAATACAGGTAGCCAGATTTTGTTCATTTTCATGGTTTCTTCCTTTCTGTTGAAATTTTCCACATGCTTGTGGATTTGAAGGGCTTCTCTGTGTAGTTTGACATGGTGGTTGTGAGAATGGTACAGAATTTCTGTGTCCTCAGATAATATGCTGTGTCCAGTTGGTTCATCACTGAGAGAATCCAACAGGTATTACATTCAACAAAAGACGAGGGATCCTCTCATCTCTGCAGGAGTCTACCATTCAACTGACAAGTCTACGCAGACCTGGGCAATTGCAGCCCCTCCAGGTGTTTTGGACTTCAACTCTCAGAAATTTTAGCCAGTTTACCAGCTGTTAGCCTTTCTGGGATTTGAAGTCCAAAACACCTGGAGGGCCGGCAATTGCCCAGGTCTGCTACATAGGGACGAATAAACGCAGCCCCCAAACAAGAATAAAGGAACATGAAAGGCGCTGCAGACTACTTCAGTCAGAGAAGTCAGCCATAGCAGAGCACTGTTGAATCGGCCTGTTCCTGCCTGGGGAGATCTTTTGTTTGGGAAGTGATAACTGGCACTTAGGGCTTCCTGGTGGCCCAGCAGGTTAAAATACTGAGCTGCTGAACTTGCTGATCAAAACATTGGCAGTTCGATTCCAGGGAGCAGAGTGAGCTCCTGCTGTTAGCCCCAGCTTCTGCCAGCCTAGCAGTTTGAAAACACGCAAATGTGAGATCAATAGTACCGCTTCTGTGGGAAGGTAATGATGCTCCATGGAGTCATGCTGGCCATATGACCTTGGAGTTGTCTGCAGACAATGCCGACTCTTTGGCTTAGAAATGGAGATGAGCACCACCCCCCAGTGTTGGACACTAGACTTAATGTCAAGGGGAAACCTTTACTTTTAACTGGCACTTTATCGTTAACTGTGTGGAATTCCCCTGTTTCTGAGTGGTGTCTTGATTCTGGTGTTTTTTAATATTGGTAACCAGATTTTGTTCGTTTCATGGTTTCCACCTTTCTGTTGAAACTGTCCACGTGCTTGTGGATTTCCATGGCTCCTCTCTGTAGTCTGGTATGATGGTTGTCATAGTGGTCTTGAATTGTCAGATTACACAGGTAAGCATGTGGGTAAGTGCCAGTTAACATCTCTCAAACACCCCAGGCAGCAACAGCTAAGCTTTGAAGCTGCGAGGCTTCTCAGTGCCAAGCAAGCTAGTTAATAGCAACATTCACACTTGCCTCAAATAGACAAGAGTTCTTTCTCCCATCCTGGACATTCCACAGATATATAAACTTCACCTGCCTTATTTCCAACAGACATCACAAACCTTAAAGTATGCCTGCCATAGATGCAGGCGAAATGTCGGGAGAGAATACTACTGGAGGATGGGCATACACCCCAAAAACTCAGAGCAACCCAATGATTCCAACCCAATGTGGACTCATACTACACAGTATATCTATATTGTATGAGTCTACATTGACCAAACACTGCAGTTTGAAACTGCATTATATGGTGTAGTAGATGGAGCCATGGTTAGTCTCAGCTGGAGTAGACCCACTGGGACAATTGTTAAAAGATGAGTTAACACCATAAAGTCCAAAACTTGTGTGTAAAACAAAAAAGGATAATCCCACATTGAGGCCTACACAGTAATAGAGGTGATATAAAATAACTTGGATGGGGGGGGGGGGGAATGCAAAGATCAGAACTGGTCTGCCCTTTCACTGGTAGATGTTTTAGGTTGGAATTGCCCTGATATTTTTCCTGGGAGAAGTTTTCACATTTTGCTAATAGTCCCTGAGCTCCAGAGTAATGGCAAGAAATCAGTGAAGTCTCTGCTGTCCCACAGCTGCTGTCACATCTTTATAGGACCAAACCAGGTTAATTCAATTCAAACTGTCTCCTTTAGTAGGGACTAAAATTGCATTTCTCTCATGAGTTCACTGGGGTTTGTTCCCAAGTGTATATGCATGACAACTCTAGATTGATGTAGTGGTACAATCTTCTCCAGACTTGATGAGTTCATTGACCTTATTCCCCAGATAAATGTGTGAAGGACTGTTGACTGAGAAATTGAAACTTGTGAGTTATTTGTGCTTAATTTCTTAGCAACTTTTAAAGGGTGCAGCCCTGGTATGCCTCAGTAACTCACTGTAACTAACACTAGTTTATTTCTGAGTGTAGACGTGCATACAATTGTACTATGGGTACCATAGTTAAGTTAGCAAAGTAATTTAAGAGACTAAAAACAACTCTGCTGACAAATCATTCCAGAGCAGTTCTTTTGGTTGCACAAACTGTTGTATGGCAAAATGGATGGACATCTTATTGCTTGTGACATTGCTTCCAAACTGTATATCTCCTTATTTGGTAATCAGTGACTAGACAAAACTAGTCCTGAAGACATTCCTTTTTTCAAATTCTGTTTATTAAACTGAACTTCATTGTGTGTGTGTCAGTATTCTTGGAAGTTTTCCCTGTGGTACACACCCTGTTTATAGATCCAATGAAATGAATATTTAGGTGTGGTCTGCCAATGCTAAACTTGTTTTTCATTTTGTGTGTGTGTGCTTTTTCTTAAAATATCTGGCTCTTGAAAGAATTTTCTAGTTCCACCAAAAATCATAATCATTGGTAGCTTAACATAATGTATTAAATGTTATTTTTCTATAAACTAGAATTAAAATAACCCAACTAGTCTTTTGATGAGAGCTCCTTAAACTGCAGTATTTTTAAACCTTTTTATCATAGAAATTCTTGAAAGTACTTTCAGGTCTCAGAGATCCTCCGTATAAAATTATATCAACAGCTGAATACTTAGTTTAAAACATCTATTTCAGCCATGCTATCTGATGGAATTTCTAAGATTCTTTGTGTAGATCTGTCTCCCAAGTTTGTCCATGCTTACAGATATTTCCGTAAGTTTAATATCTGCAGTTCTCACTCAGCAGCAGGAGAGAGATGGGGGAGCATGTCCTTGCCTACAGCTTTCTTAGATTCCCAAATAGTCTGGTGGACTGTAAGAGTTAATTACTTCATGAAAGTATCTAGAAATGTGCATTATTTACAGACTTTGCATGAAAGGCCTGTTTTCCATTCTGTTTCAATTGCTTTTTATCTTGACATTTAGCCCAGCTTTGATAATTACCCTAAATTGTATGTCAGCTACTAAATCTACGTCCTCTATGTAGTCTTCAAATTGAAGCCAAGGCTACTGTTTTTGATCAGTTCTTAGCCATTTGAAAGTATACAACCCAAAAATATCTCTGTATTTTTAAAGGTCACTTATCAGCCAAAGACATAAGTAAAAATTATAAACATACATCATATAAAATGTCATCAACATTTTCAGTAGTTGAATATGGCATACCAGCATACCATGTCTAAATTGGAAGAATTTGATTGAATGGCATGGGCGAACGCCAAACGAAAACTTTGATATAATTAATTGCCTCAGTTCTTTGTCTGAGAAGAATGATTAAAAGTAGGATTGGGCAACTGTGTAGTTGGTAAGGGCACTACTTGCTCTTCCAACCCAGACAGGTTTACACCATATTGTACATTGTGACTATTGGAGATGACAAAAATATGTCTGGTGATCACATTTTTTTCGTGTCAAGAGCAACTTGAGAAACTGCAAGTCGTTTCTGGTGTGAGATAATTGGCCATCTGCAAGGACGTTGCCCAGGGGACACCCAGATATTTTACCATCCTGTAGGAGGCTTCTTTCATGTACCCATGAAAGGAACGGCTCACCCCGTTACTCAGATTCGAACTGCCAACCTTTCGCTCAGCAGTACTGTTGACACACAGGAGTTTAACTCATTGCGACACCTGGGGCACCTATTGGTGACCACATGCAGCCCATCCTATTCCCACCCTTGATTTAGTGTACAACATTGGTGAACTGTGTGCCCATATCTGAAATAATTACTTGGATTCAGCTCTTTTGCTACTGTTTATTATGCTTGAAAATATGAAATGAATACAGAACTTTCAAAACTGGAGCAAAATGACTTCTAACACAAATATTTTTTTCTTAAGCTGTGCAATTCAGCCAGAGGATATAGCACCCCAGCTATTATCTATGATCTTTATTAAATATTTAGAAACTTCTAGAGCGAACCCGTGCAAGGAGAGAAAATTTACAGAAGAAAATGGCAGGACGGCCAACAGCTGCATTGCGAACTACAACACAAACAAAAAGGAGCAGAGAACCATTGTCTGAAGCTGGTAATCAGCCACTTCAGCCAAGCAATGAAGGTATTTTCCCACAAATGTTAGGTTTGCTGGTTTCTGTGCTTCACACCTTCATTGTTCCAGTAATGTCTTTTCTTCTAGAAAACTGACACTTCAGTGTTGTAAAGCTAATTGTATTTAATTCAGCTGTTGAAATTGTTGTATTAGTTTTCAATATTGTTTTTATTATGTATTTATTTATCAGTTGACCTATTTTTGTGGGAAGATGTTATATAATTTATATAACATTAAGAATCAATATTAATAGTTCACTTAGTTATTAAATGACACTGTGGACCTGTAGGATATCTGTTATCATTTACATTACATTCAAGGAAGTTTATAGACAAAACTGTTGTGATATAGGCAGGTAATTGTCTCGTATTGAGAGTCTAAAGAGGATAAATTCTTATGCTAGTACACATACTCCTTAACATGTTCCTAGCACAGTTATATTTTTGCTTCCATTTTCAGTTACATCCTAAGATTTTTTTTCTTTTAAAACTAATACAGAAAAGCCAAGTACAAAGCCATCGCCATCCAAAAGACGTTGTTCGGACAATGTAGATGTCCCAGTTTCTCATTCAGAGAATGCATGCCCGATTAACTCTTCTTCTATAAACCATGTTGCTCCTGAAGGGAAACCTATAATTCACCCTGTTGCATCACCCATCAAGAATGAAGAACCGGCCTCCAAATCTGAAGTGGTCTCTATTCCTTCAGTTAAAACACGTATGCAAAAGCTTGCTGAACAACGCCGCTGCTGGGATGGTGGTAAATGTTTCATTTTCCTTTTTAAAATTTAAATTTGCATTCTGCATATTTATCAAGAACAATAAAAGCATCTATGCATATGTATACATACTAGAGGTGTGGTATTTTTGGGTTACAAGTCGGACCAAGTTCATACTTATGATGCAATATCGGATACGTGACTTAATGAGACTTTATTTCTATCCCGCTTTATCTCCCTAGTGGGGATGTGGGCATGGCCCATGCCGAAAACATAAGAATCCAAACTTACCCAATACATTTAAATTTTGCAAACCTTGGAAACTTCCCAAAGTCAGTTTCATTTTCAATTAGAGCAAGCAGAGCAAAGCCAGAAAGGCTGCCATTCCTTTTTAATGGCCTATTGCCATTATTTATTTATTTAGCACATTTGTATACCGCTCCCTCTCAGCCTGAAGGCGACTCGGGGCAGTTTCCAACAACATCATAAAAACATTTAGAGCAGATTAAAAACATTAACACATTAATTAAAATCATAACAAAAAATCAGTACATCTCCAAGATTAAAACATAGTCCAATCTCATAGTCAAGTTCCAAATCCTATGTCAGTTACTCTGCCGTTTCAAACGCCTGTTCAAATAGCCAAGTTTTGACTTTTTTACGGAAGGCCAAAAGAGAGGGGGGCTGATCTAATGTCCCTGGGAAGGGCGTTCCACAGCCGAGGGGCCACCGCTGAGAAGGCCCTATCCCTCGTCCCCGCCAAACGTATTTGTGACGTAGACGGAGTCGAGAGCAGGGCCTCCCCAGACGATCTTAACATCCTAGATGGTTCATAAGGAGAAGAAAGCAGAGTTTTCTGGGAAATAGACTGAGAAAGCACAGAATTCTGAGAAATGTAGTTTGGGAAGGCGAGGAGTCCTGTGCCAGAGAATTCAAAAGTTCCTACCCTCAATTTATTTAAGTGCACATTGTTTTTTAAGGCATTAAATTGTTGCTTTATGTAAAGCTGCCTTGAGTCCCCTCCAGGGTGAGAAAGACAGGGTAGAAATGTCATAAAAAATTAATTACATTTCCCGGAATTCTGCTTAGCATCAGAAAGCTCCAATCAGGATAGGGGATTTGTCCCTCTATAACAGCAGCCAGCCAGAGTTCCAATACACTGTTGAATCTGCAAAGAGGAGGACTGACTGATATTTCTAGTAAGTAAATCTTAGTGCTGGACTGGGAAGAAAAACCTAAATGGAAGTTCTGTTGGTTAATATGAGAGGCATTCAATGAGATAGCTGTTGTGGCTTTAAAAAAAAGTTTCGTCAATTTTTTAAAAATTCCTAAAATCAGTAGATGGAATTTCTGAAAATTGGGGGGAATTATCTCATGTTATGCCATTCTGTAAAAAATTCAAGGAGATAGCTCTTGTAGAGTTAAAAAAATGTTTATCAAAACTTTGAAAATTCCCCAAAACTCCATGGATAAATGAAACATTCAGAGACTTGATGGACTAACCATGATAAATGTGTTTTACCATTGTAGCAAGTTTCATCCCAATAGCTGTAAAAATGAGGAAGAAAGGAGCCCCTGAAGTTTTCCCATGTGCACAATTACTGTAATGAAAAAGTAACAAAATTTCCAAATTTTCACTAATGATGCTTTAGAAACAAAATGCCTGTGCCCCCTAGTTTTGTAATTATATTTGAAACATTTTTCCATCAATCACACAGCACTAAAATACACAGAAAGAAATGCAATAGTTTCTAAAATCTAAACAGTGATTGTACTTAACTATGCAAATTCATCCTCCCAACTGCCCTTCATGTCCTTTGGGTTGAAAACAGTCAAGTACAGTCACGTTTTGCTATTACAATATTTTTCCATTCCTCCTTCTAGCATAATAGTTATTTAAAAATTCCAACAGATTAAATTACGAACCCTTCTAGAAAAACTACAGAATTTAGAAATGTATCCCTATTTTTGTTGAATGTTTATGTGTGTTTTTTTCTTTGTTCATCACAGGCAGCTTATTCATTACTGCTGTTCTAAAAACGTTTACAATTTGTTCTATTGTAAGGTCTGACTTCTTTCAACGTTGTGCATATAGCATCTATGCTGTTATTAAATGTTACATTTTCCACCATAGAGGTAGCAAAAATTGAAGCAGTACAAAGATATATAGACAAGTAAATCGCGAGATTTCAATATGAGATCGTACCTGAGATGCAACTTTCTAGAAAGTAAGACTATCGGCTCAATCAGAAAAACAGATACACTTGTGTATTAGATTACCCCCAACTACCCCCAAGCAGGCAGTTGGAGCAAAGAAGTGGCAGAACACTTGGCTCTTGGTATCCACGAAAGGTTATTCCATAAGGTTACTGTGGATCACATGCGCCAAACTCAAGACTCACGTGCCAAATCCAGCCTGCCATGTCATTTTATGAAGTCCAGATGCTAGACTACAACTCCTATATTCCTCATGTTTAGATATCATGACTAGAGACAATGGGAGTTGTGATTCAGTGACATAGAGAGGGGGGAGTCACTGTAATACAATACACACACCGAGATACTTTCAATAATCCAATATAATGATCAAGTAGTGTTTCATAATAAGTCCATAACAAATACAAAATGTATACATTCAAAGTTCTTACGCCCGGGATGGGCTCCTACCCTTTGATTTTTGGACGGACTTAGCTACACTGGATTATCCCATTGATTGTTGTGACTTTAAGTACCTAAGCCGCCCAGCACCTTGACTCCTTTCGGCAATTCGCGCCACGTTCCCGTCTCGTTGGAAGATACTCACAGGCGTTTGGATTCAGTTTCGATACCCCGGGACCTCCGCTACAACCTTTGACATCTTTCCAAAAAACCCACTCCTTTACGAACTTGCACACCTACCTGGACTTACCTTGAATAACCCTCGTTAAGGGTAGGAGCCCATCCCGGGCGTAAGAACTTTGAATGTATACATTTTGTATTTGTTATGGACTTATTATGAAACACTACTTGATCATTATATTGGATTATTGAAAGTATCTCGGTGTGTGAGTTGTGATTCAGTAACATCTGGGAGGCTGCAGTTTTTTCTGTTTATTCAGGATCTCAGGGTTTGAATTTAGGTACAAGTTTTAAGGATATGTTGTATGACTTCAAAATGTCTTTTAACCTTTCCTAACTACAGAACCACTTGTGCTATTGGATTGCAATTTCCATTATCACCTGCCAGCATGGTGGATAATCAAAAATGATGGGAGTTGTTATTCAATAACATCTGGGGAGCATCAACAACTATGTAAAAATTATATGTATCTGTGAATTCTCTGTCCATGAATTCAATGGCTCTTTGAAGGCAACCATAAGGCTAATGTGGCCTTCGATGAAAATGAGTTTGACACCCCTGGTGCTGATTTATAGAACAAGTAATGGCAATCCTATTATGTGTTAGGGCATATCTATATTGCAGTGCTGTCCAACTTCTACCGGACCTAGGGCCGGACTTCCAGTCACTGATGACCTGGGGGGCCGCTCCGCTCCACTCAGCCCCGCCCCCGGCCCCACCCCCAGGCATGCCCTCAGCCACGCCCCCGGCCCCTCCTCATAAAGTGTCACGCCAGCCTCAGAAGCGGCGATTTCGCTTCTGAGGCTGGCGTGACCCTTTAGGAGGGAGGGCAAAGCCAAGGGGAGCCCTCCATGGCTTCGCCCTCCCTCCTAAAGTGTCACGCCAGCCTCCTCCTCTGTTCTGCCTCTCCCACCGGCACCCCGATCAGGGCGCCGGTGGGAGAGGCAGAACGGAGGAGAAGGCGTGCCTAAAGAGGAGGAAGGGAAGCGCTCGCCTTCTTCCTATTTAGGCACGCCTCCTCCCTCCCTCCCCCCCCGGTGTTCCCGATTGGTGCGCCGGGGGAGAGGCGGGACGGAGGAGGAGGAAGGGAGCGGGCGGGGCTGGGTGACGTCAGGCTCGGCGCCGGCACCACGCCTGACGTCACCCAGCCCTGCCCTCCGGAGATCGAATTTTTATTTTAAAAAAATCACTATTTTTTGCAGGGTAGGCGGGGGCCGTATGGAAGGGGCTGGGGGCTGTATACGGCCCTGGGGCTGCCAGTTGGACAGCCCTGCTATATTGTATTCACTCTATAGTGCTCTATAAGAAACTCTGTGGGTATAATTTTAGTATCTGAAGTTGAGTAATGCCTTGACACCAAATTTTAATCTCATTTGTAGGGAGAAGATGAAAAGTAGCCTTTTGTGCCTGGTTTATATGGAATAGTATATATACTCTTAGTTGGTTCAGAAAATTCTGAATTTCATTAGTAGTTACAGTCATGTGCTACATAGTTTTGCAATACTGCTCTTTGTACTATCTCAATTTTCAGATTTGTCTGAAAGTTCTTGCAGCTCTCCCATACAATCAAAAGAATGTGTTGCTTCTCCACCCAAGCAACTTCCACTTACAACAGACACCCCAATAGGACGAAGGGGGCGACTTGCTAACCTTGCTGCTACGATTGGCTCCTGGGAAAATGACGTAAGTCATACATCTGGAAAGCAAAACAATACACAAGAAGAGCCTGGTACTACTTGTTTATCCAAATTGTCCACTACAAGTGGAGCATCTGCTAGAATCAATAGTGACAGTGTGAAGCAGGATGCTGCATCCTGTTCGCAAAGAGCTGTTGAGTCATCTGTGAATAAGCCAGCAATCTCTAGAATATTGGTAAGTCATATTTAATCTCATGTGATTTCCTTGTTCTTCAGAGCAGAGGTTGACATATGAGGCAGCAATCCTAAGTAGTATTACTAGGGAGACAGCATTGAATACATGACAACTTTAGGAACTCAGGAAGACAACTTGTTTAGAATTGTGCTGTTTAACACTTAGGAGAGGAAATTAAAGTTTGTGGTATACAACTATTTTTACAGAAATGGAATGCTATTGATAGAGATAGTCATGAGATACCAACTAGGTCTAACAATACTAAATTATGATCTGGGTCAGTCTGTTGAGAATCTGTGTACAGCTATTTTAAAGACAAAATATAGGACTGTAAGATGAAAATATTGGTTATATTTGCACTTTAATTGGGTATTTACCTGATAAGAGTTTCCCCAAGTTTGAAAATTTTAATACTTAAAGATGCTCTAGGGAAATGTTGATTTCTTTGTTAATGTACATTTGTAAAAAATGTAGTTTGAGTAGATGGAGGCACTTGTTGAGGCCTCTTAGAAGAGCTAAAAGCGTACTTCTGTGTTTGAGCAGGGATGCCAGAATTGCTAATGTCGTTTCTCAGATACTGTAATAAACTCAATGCATGATAATCTTCAATATCCTTTTGAGTTCAGTGAATCAAGTATTTTACTTTCCACTTTACAGGGACCTAATAGTTCAGCAACAAAAAACTCAGGAATAACCAACCATCATTCTAAAGAAACAGAGGTATCAAAACTGTCACAAGAAAAGCCTCCTCTTAAAGTTTCGCTGAAACCAGTGTTGTCTCAACAGCTTCCTGCCAAAGACGCACGATTTAAAGGAACACAAGTTGATTGCAAGGAAAAGCCAACTACACCAGGTAAAAAGCTGACACATGTACAAGTGTTTTCCGTGTTCATTTTTGTTTTTAGTCCTATTTGGCTCTTTCTCACTATCAAACTGTTAATTAGATATATGAATGTATTGTGTGATAAATGGCTTGTGTGTATGTGTGTATTTACATTCAAGTCACCTGTTGACTTGAGGGGAACCCATATGGGTTTTCTTAGGCAAGGAATGCTAAGTGGTACTTGCTAGTTCTTCGTCTGAAATACAGATTACAGCACTTGGTATTATAACTATCCTTAAATTATAGAAATAGCTTGAATTGTCTCTGTCAGCAAACAAGTTGTTAGACCAAGACCAAAGCTCTGTGTGTAAGCTCAATGGAAATATGAAGAAATTAGGTCTTCAATATTATCTGATGTTTAGCACCATTTCACTTAGAAAGTGGCTGTTCTACAAATACCTTACTTGTCTACCTGTCCATACCTGCCTAAAATTTTGACCTGAAGCTATGCTTGCTTGTTTGCAAACCTGTCCCACTATTTTACTTTTGCCTTACTACCAGGGTAAATGGCAGCAATCCTATATACAACTGAATCTATTCCAGATCTTTGAAATGAAGCACAAATAGTGTACCTAGAGAATCCTAATAGATTTGCTCTCAGTTTCTGTTGAACAATTTTGAAAGTATTGCTGTTCTTACAAACTGCATTTTGCTTCTATTTTTTTTACAGTTCATTGTCACGCATTTTTTTTCATTAAAAGTACAAAACAAATATGTTAATTTTGGGAGGCGGGGTTTTTTGGGTAAGATTTGCTTAATTTAGTTCAGGTTGATACTTATCCATGAGTGGTACATCTAAGCAGCTGTATGTATACAACAGTGAAAAGCACACATGTTTATTGTTAGTTGTGGGGGAATCACAAAAATATTCACCACCTGGAAGAAAAATGCCAATAACCAGTTCTGTATGTTACAGTGTTGATTTTAAGAAAAAAACTGGTGGCTACCAATGGCACACAGAATAATGGAATTCAATGCAGGTGAACAAGTGGACTGGCGAAGGATGGGGGGAGGAATTGAGAAGGGAGCTATCAGAGAAGGGAGTCCCTTTCCCCATACAGAAATGTGCATCTCTATCTGCAAATTGCCAGGAGCCTAGTGCTTTGTTTTGTTGAAGTCATTAATTTTGTGGACTCATTTGCAAGGGTGCCATCTATATTTTCGCAGTAAGCTACCACTAGTAAAGAGTCACTAATAGCCATGTTGTAGAACTGGTATATAAATATTATTGGCTATCTTAGGTAAAGGGTTTTGTTTTTTTGGTAAACCCTCTGCTTTGGGGCTGGGAAGGCTTTCATGTTGTGCTGGAAGGCCTCTTAATGGATGGCGAAGTGTTCTATCCTAGCTTTATGTTTTATCATCATCCTGCACAATTAGGTTTTAGTGAAGTCATTTTTCAAGGAAGAGTGACAGTATCAAGAATGATGGCATGCTAAAATGTGTGTCTTAGAAAATCACCTCCAGTCCCTGAAATAAAGTTCTAAATCTTCACTCTAGGAAAAAAAATTGCATATACCTGAATCTTTTGTACCTCATTTATTTATATATTCAGAATTTAGGCTTTTTACTTGTTAGACTATTCCACTGTTCTCTGAAACATAGCAGATATTTAATCTTTGCTGATCTCCCTGGTAAGTTGTGTTCAAGCTGCTGGACAAGGTTGGAAACCTGTATGAATTTAACTTAGTCATAAATTTGGATTGTTTAAGAAGTGCAGCATTGTGTTTTGAAGGTGCAGTGATCTGTTTCCTTCTCCTTAATACTTAGTACTTAATCGAAACATGTTCATATATAAAATCTAATAGCTGGCATGAAGTTGTGTAGTTAGAAGAAAAGTTTGAAAACAAAGTCATGTTATATTTCCAATTATTTCTAAATCATGAAGGATCTAACTTGTGAGTAAAACAAAACCCATTTTTCTTATAGGAGGATCAGGCATTAAGACTTTCCTTGAACGTTTTGGAGAACGGTGCCAGGAGCGCAGTACACAAAGCCCTGGCATCACTGGAGGACACAAAACGCCCATTATCACTCCAAATACAAAGACAATCCAAGAAAGACTCTTCAGACAGACTGAAGTATCCTCAACTGCCAATCTAGCTTATCAGATCAAAAAGGTATGATTAACTATCTAGTTAAAATTGTGAGGAATGTTCAGACTTAAGTAATGTACATTGTTAGAGATGAGGAGTGCATGTTCACATAACATTTACCTATTCTTGATATATTCAGGAACGTGAACGAGAACTTGCATGCATTAGAGGTCGTTTTGATAGGGGCAACTTGTGGAATACTGAAAAAGAAGAGAACTTGAAGAAGAAAGATCAAGAAATAAAACAGGTAAAATGTTGCATTTTGTTTTAAGGGAATGGCTAATATCTCCTTAAATACACAGAGATGCTTTCTGTGAGATGACCTGTCCTGCATACTCTGCATGTTAAAATAACGTATCAAGAACTTTATATATGGCATGCACCATTTTTCCAGAAAGTAGCCTAGTTGTGTAATCTCTATGGGTAGGCTTTATGCATTTTTCCTTCAACCAGCATCATAATGTCATGTACTATCTCCCTGTGTCATGATACAGCTTCATTCTGCATCAATGGTCTAGGCCCAAGAAGTTTGTAAAGTGAAAGTACTGTCTGTAAGAATTCAGGCTGACACTTCTGTCCAGAACAGGACATCCCAATGTTGTCTGACTCAGGTCTTTGCTCTAGTGTATTACAGTTTTGCCATGTTAAGCTACTTCTCACTTTCCATGCCTCATTTCATTCCAAGCCATTTTCATGGGATAGGTTGAAGACAGAAAAGAGGTAGTTAATGCACTTTGAATTCAAATGAATTGCCTGGATTTATTTTTAAGATCTCATTGCAAAAGAAGTATATTTCTGGTACTTTATATAAGCTGACCATGATTATTTTTTTCCTAGGAAATTCAGATTCAAGCTAATTCAAAGCACATCACCAGTTCAGTTGATAATTCCCAGTTAGCAACAGAAAAAGTCACAAGACGTGAGATAACAGCAGACAGCACATTTTCAGGTGAGTATACTCTAGATCGCTGCTTCTTTAACTGTGGGTTCCAACCCTAAATGGATCACCTTAGCTCAATGTTGGAATCCTGAAAAAATTGGCATCTATTTTATATACTACCTGGAGTCACTTAACAATATCTTGGGCAGAAGGGGATCACAAGTGGAAAAAGTTTAAGAAGCCCTATTTTAGTTTACAAATGATTATATGAACGTTAAGAATGTTTTAGTAAAGGTAAAAAAATGTTTAAATCCTGACCTCATAAATGTTTCGTGTATATCTTAAGTTTATATTTTAGGATTTTGGTATCCATTGTTAGGATATTGTTAGTGAAACCAAATACTTGCTTTACAAGTTTGTGTCAAGTAGAAACCTGCATTTTTTGACTGTCATGTGAGAGATAAAATAGCTAGCTGAAATGAAAGCTTTGGATTTCAGTTCTAAGGAATCCTCATTATTTAGAATTTTAATTGGGGGTGATTGAAATTATAATCCAAAATACTGTATATGTAAGGCAACATATAGGAAAAGGCTGAGCTAGAATATTTCCCCTGTAGAAGCATGGCAGGTACACATGGCTAAGTTATCTCCCTGCCTCTTCCACATTTTAATAAATGTTTCCCCTGATATTTCAATTAACAATATTTGTAAAGAATATACATGTTCTATATGTGATCAGATGTTATTTTCCCAAGCTTGTCAGAGCAATTTTTCAGCTTCTATATGCCCACTTCCCATCTTCTGAAGTTGCATATGTCATCTTGTGGATTAGATGAATGGAATGATGGTGACCATCTGTGAGCCTTGTTCCTATTTGTATGCAAATTGGGGGGAAAGGACATTTAAGGAAATGCATGGTCCTCGTCATACACTAGGGGAAAATATACCTTTTAAAAACACATTGTTGGCTATGTCCAATATTGAAATGTTAACCAGAACCTTAGAATATTAGTAAATTCTCCAACCAAATTAAGATGTTTGTTTCTCTTCAGAAAGCAGAAGAGAGAGATTTCCTAGTCTTTTGAAATGTATTAAGTGTTATCTGGAAATCTTTAGGTACTTCAGGTGAAAAGACAGAAGAACATACTCCCCTGAGAACCTTCCCATCAAAGACTCCCACAAAACCACTTTCTAATTCAAGGCTTGAGGAACTCTCTAAAAAACAAAATGGTTTGTGTTTTCTAACTGTATCTTCAATTAGTTCATTAAATATTATTCAAAGGTGGTTTTACAAAAGTCAGTAGACTTAAGCCTTTTCTATGAACTGTGTTTGATCTTTAAGACATAGTTAAACTTGTTGGCGTTTGGAACATCTTGTTTTATTGTACAATAACATAATTCATAATTACATTTTTGAAAGATATCACTATAAAGTATGAAATGAATCTAAAAATGTAAAACATGCCATCGAAACCAAATAGCATTAATAAGCAATAATTGTTACATGTTTATTTTAAAGATATGCCAAGTTCAAACCAATAATAAAAAAGTTGTTGTAATCTTTAGAATTTACCTGAAATGACAAATAAGAGATGGAACAAATTTTGCAAAACTGGGAGTTGTATAGTTTTGTGACTGTCTATAGAATTACTTGATCTCATAAAGATATTGTAATTAGAAATAAAAAAAAGAAAACAAGACGCACTGAAGTGTACTTCCCATAAATTAAATTAATCCACAGCAGAACTATGTAGAAGATTTTCGTTAATGGCATTTGAAATAAAGAAAATATGTTTACAAATTTTCTTATTTCTCTGGAAACTTCCAGATTATAATGTGGAATCAGATTGTAAAAAGACAGAAGAACACAGTCCACTGAACATTGCCTCACCAAAGACTTCTGCAGATAAAGTGTCCAACTCAAGCCTTGAGCAACTTCCTGCCAAACAAAACGGTTAGTCAAAAGGCTAATATAAAAAAATGTAACTATTGACCTTAAGACAAAATCTGAAGTATTCATGTGATTGGTGTCTATTAGACTAATCAAAAGGTACAAAGAACTTGGAGCTGCCTTCCTGAACTTCTTAATTAAGCAAAAAATGTTTATAAAGAAATCATGACAAAAATAAAAGTAAAAGTGTTAAGAGTCACAGCTCTGCATCTTAGTTGAGGTGTTGGCTTAATATGTTATTGGGATATTTTATTTTGTTGTTTTTGTTTCCATTCACCTTATGACTCGTCTTTTATGTCTACATCAATCCTCAATACCTCGGCCTTCTCCTTGATACTGGAGAATAAAGCATCTCATTTATTTATTTACCCTATTTATACCCTGCCTTTCTCTACCCAAGGGGATACATTAGTGTTTACATTCTGGATGAACTCAAGCAACTCAAGCAACAAGTTGATGGCCAAGTAAACTCAAGTAATTAGTAGGCAGTGGAGATTAGTTAAATTTATGGTATGTCCAGAACAGTAAACCCTAGTGCCTAAGCTAGTAGCTATTGGTCTTGAAGGTGAGCCAGGCAGCTATTTTTTAAAAAAGTAGTATTTAATACTTTAATCTAGAAAAAAGGGTTAAGTTCACACAGTTCAGGTAGCAGAGCTCATTCAGAAATATTTAGGAACTAAATATAAATAATTAAGAATAGCTGCCTAGCTCACTTACAAAGGCCTACATTCAATTGCTACTCCCAATTGATCTGAGTCATTGAATGATCTGGTGAATGACAGCAACTATGTAAATCTCATAGGTTTAATGTGTTTGCTCTTGTTGAACTAACACTTGCATTTAGGCCAATGAAACTGTTTTTGTGTAGGGAAAGCATAGCTGGAGGACAGATTGTTTAAATACATTCTGGGTTTTGATTCAATATGGGAAAAGTAGAGGCACCAGAATCTCTAATGTATAATTTCTTTCATTTCTTCCTTTCATATTAAATCTATTCTGTTCACTTTTCTTAGTCTATACCAGACCTGGGCAATTGCCGGCCCTCCAGGTGTTTTGGAGTTCAACTACCAGAAATCCTAGCCAGTTTACCAGCTGTTAGGATTTCTGGGATTTGAAGTCCAAAACACGCGGAGGGCTGGCAATTGCCCAGGTCTGGTCTATACTTTTTTCCTTTTACTTCTGCACCTTTAAAAAAACCCAAAAAACCAAGACCTCTCTTCCTTTTCTCACTTAGAATGGCCAATTTAAGCATGCAGGGAAAAGAGCCAATGAAAAGCTATGATTTCCCCAGGAAAAATAGTAATGGAGGGTCAGCCAGAGAAGCAGTATCAGTTAGAGGAGAACTGCTGTATTTGCAGTTCAACTATTGCTACATATTATTATATGAGAGATTGAATTGTTAATACCCCATGTAATACACAGTTTCGTCCTAAGTCTTTGATTTAAGTTGTAGGTGGATCAGACCAGTCTTCTGTACTCTATTTTTTGCAAAAGGTTTTAGACTACTTCATACTAGAAATCAGAAATTCTATGTTATTACCAAGGAGTAGATGTTTAGTTTCAATAAACTTTGGGTCTGTCCATCACTGTTGTGGGTTTTAGTTGTGCTTATAAGCAAACATTGGGCATGTGTGAGAATATTACTCAGTGTTAAGATTGTATGGATTTCATTTTCTAGGTGAAGAAACTGAGGTGAATGACGAAATGAATAGTTCAAAGGTGATCAGTGACATATTTGATGAAGTTCTTCAGGATGGTGGGACTGACATAGAGAAACTTAAAAAGGACATGAGAATTAACTTAGACTATGATAGTGAAGAGGAAGCAGAAGAAACTCTGAATATTTCATCCATGTCACTTTTAACACCCTTGACAGAGTCTGTTGCTGTTGCAAGTCCAGAGGTAAGAAAGAATATTAAATATGATAATGCTATTTATAGATATCACAGTAAGCTGACAGGAAATGGCTTGTATACCTTGAAATTACGTTCCTATATTAACATACTCTCTTCGAATAAAAATCACTTGAAAAGTTCAAGAATGGTCAACTACCTATGCTGCTTTTCTTTCTGTCTTCCAGATTTTTGCCTCCCCATGTAAATCAGTGGGACAAGGAAGCAATGCAAATGATGACAGTCCAAGATCAAACAAATTTCAGAGAATGTCTGTCTGTAGAACCGAATCCTCAAGCAGCTTTGGTTCCTTGTCAGAAGAGCGCAGTCTTCTGTATAGGTATATATTCCTAGTTTAGAATGTTGAAATGAATAATCTGATCTTTCTTGAAGTAATGATAAAACATTAGAAAAGGCAATTAAACAATTTGGCAGCATCCAAGAGTGGCCAAGTGCCTTTTCTGGAGAATAGACTCATGGGAAAAGTTGAAGGGCATTCATGTGACACTTGGAAGACACAGGCTGTAGGGAACCTGTTCACCTAGCATTATTCAGGGATTTGTATGGTGCAAAGTGATATTGCTACATTCTCTGCCCACCTTAAGGGGAGCCATAAGAGCAAGTAATGTTCCCATACCAATTATAGCAAGATTAGTTAACCAACAACGTCATTCGAGACTGTCTGAAATGTAGATTGGGTCAAACAATCTGCGCTTCATCTTTCTAAAACTGATTTATTTTCCCCCTCTGGAAGCATTGATGCCTATCGGTCTCAGCGGGTGAAAGAAATTGATCGTCCTTCAATAAAGCAAGTAATTGTTCGTAAAGAAGATGTTTCTACCAGGATTGAGGAAAAAAGGAATGGAGGTTCTGACCAAATTAACGTTAAAAACAAATTGCAGGTAAGTCAAACTATTAGGCATGGAGAGGAATCCCCACCTCCACTCCGATTGAGGCACAAGAGATGCTGTTTTCCCAAAAGGAAGTTGAGTTCTGGGCAAAAGGGGATTCTCCTGTCTTTAAAAAACAGAAAAAGACAGGATGAAGTTCTCCAAGGGGGCCATGAATTTCCTTAACCATTGACAGGCATCCACCATGCTCTATAAAGTTTTCCTCATGGCTGGACAATTTTTTAATACAGGTTGACTATCTTACTCAGAATTCTAATATTTGAAATATTCCAAAATTGTCTTCACAGTTGGCTGAGATAGTGCCACCTTTGCTTTTTGATGGTCCAGATTGATAAACTTTATTTTATGCACAAGATTATTATGAAAATATTGGGTATAAAATTAGGCTATGTATGGAATATGTATACAAAGCATACATGAATTTTGTGTTTAGACTTTGGTTCCACCTTCAATACAAGTATGCTAAAATCACCCACAAAAAGTCTGAAATACAAAACATTTCTTGTCCAAAGCATTTCACATAAGGTATACTCAACCTATACATGTTAGAATTCTTTTTTGATTTATTGGATTAACAAAAGATAGGTGCTTTCCGATTTCACCTTCAGTCCTAACCTGTGTAATTTGCATGTTGCAATATGAAGAATTTTAGATATTTTCTTTCATGACAGTTTTTAAATTAAAAAATTAAAATTTTTGGCTCTGAGGAAAATGTAACAACGGTGTTCTAATGTATCGTTGCTATGTCTACTCATTTGACTTCATTTAGGAGTTGAATAATGAAATAAATCTGCAGCAAACAGTAATACATCAAGCAAGTCAGGCTCTGAACTGCTGTATTGATGAGGAACATGGAAAGGGGTCACAAGAGGAAGCAGAAGCTGAGAGACTACTTCTCATTGCAAGTATGGTGTCTTTTATTTGTTTACCAGTTTATAAATTTAGTCTATAAAATCTAGCAGTTTACATTATGATTTTCAATTAAGAATATATAAAACTTTATTAGTATGCTTCCAAAATTACATTATCTTAGTATCACGTCTTAATGTTTGTCCTGTATCTTTGAATATATGTATTTTAATGGTATTGTATTTTAGCTGGGTGTTTTTACTATATTGCACCATGCCTTGCAACATTAGGAGTGGTGGATAACAAAAAATAATTATAATAGTAATTATTATCTGTACAAAACTATTTGGTGTCATTCATTGTCAGTTTGCATTATGTTACTATTAAAATGCTATATTTAAAAAGTGACGATAAATATGTTTTTTAAATTGTTATTGAAGAAGGCAGTTAACAAAAATAAATTACAATTATCTTACTACTTCATTTTCCAATACCATTTTGAGGTTTTAATCTTGCTAACTGTTAGCGAAAAGAAGCTTCTATTTAGAAAGGCTTCTGAATTTCATGTATGATGGGCAAACTGAGGGAGATATCATCTTGCTTTAGTTGCTCTGGAGCACATAGAAACATTTAAGTGATATTTGCTTGAAATGAGAGATGGACTATGGTTTTGATTCAGTGAAGATTTTAATAGCAAATAATGCCCAGGACGAATGGATAGGAATTCGAGAACAACTGTTTGCTAAGGAAAACTACCTTAACTTAATTTAATCATGTCATGTTTGTACAGCTGAAAAAAGAGCAGCATTATTGGAAGAACTGAACAAACTAAAAAATGGAGGACCTAAAAAGAAGATTAAAGCTATGCCTGCCGGAGTTTCTCCATCCAAAGGATCAGTTACTCTCTCAGAAATGCGTCTTCCTCTTAAAGCTGACTTTGTATGCAGTACTTTGATGAAATCAGGTAATGTTTATGTGGTACAGAAGTTGTTGCAGCCTAACAGTAACTCACATAGTTTTACTTGGTTATGTATCAAGTTTAAATGTTTCTTAAACCTCAAATTAAACAAGAATTATTTGCAACTTCTCCTAATGATTTTATCTGCTAATATGCCATACTCCTTTTAAACATAAATCAGTAATCTAATGTATGCAACTTCATAAATATAAGTTGATTATCAGTAAAATGTTCAACAAAACATTTTGTCTCTATCTCTATGTTAGCAGCTTTTACAAAACTGTGGTTACAACAAACTGCATTATTAAACTATTCACAGATACTGCAAACTACTACGTGATCATGTTGAAAGCAGGCACAGAAAACATGGTTGCTACACCTTTAGCAAGTACTGCAAATTCCCTCAGTGGTGATGCACTTATGTTTCCAACAACGTTTACATTGTAAGTATTTTTTTAGCTATTCAATACTATATTTATTTATACTAAATGTATATTTGTTGGTGGGGAGCATGAGTTCGTATATTCCACACCAGTTTGCTACTACCATGTATATAATAAAACCTGAGCATCCATAGGTTTTGGTATCCACAGAGGGTCCTGAAACCAAACTCCAGTGGATACTCAGGATCCCCTCTAAGTTACTTAAGGGGTTTGGTTTTTATGAACTTGGGACTTAAGCATGCACTAATTGTTATTGCTGTGGTACAGTTAGCTCTCCATATCTATGTATTAAAACATCTGATTTTTTCAAGTTTTTAAAAAATATATATTTTATGTACCTGGGGTCACATGAACATTTGTTGGTCAAAAAGGGGTCGCAAGCCAAACAAGTTTAAGAAGCCATGGTCTAGGCTGTTGTCATGATTAGGAATGCTTTTTATGACTAGCTGAATTTTCCAAGGTTTAGCACTCAATGCAAAGAGTACTTTTTCTGGAGCACTCCAGATTTTTTAGAAACCTGAAAATGTAAATCTATTGCTTTTGTAATCAATGCAAAAGAGCAAAGTCGCCACTAGATGGTGCCAAAGTTCAATCTAGTCCTCATCAGGTTCTGATGAACTAAAGTAGAGCTGGATTTTCAATGGAATAGATAACTATTTTCTCAGGCTGTTTTCCTTAAGAAGCTCCTTCGCTTTTAAAAAAAATCTGTTTTCAGATACATTGCTATTTCAGATTTTAAAATGTCAAAATGCAGTAGGCATATTTCTTTTTCTTTTATGGATTCATCTACTTCCCCGTGTAATATTAAATATGGGCAGGGCTCAGGATCCAATCCCAAAACTATGAACGTGTGTCTATTTGTTCTGAAGATTTTTCTTTTGTGGATTCATGTACTTCCCCGTGTAATATTAAATATGAGCAGGGCTCAGGATCCAATCCCAAAACTAAGAAAGTGTGTGTATTTGTTCCGAAGATTAATTCTATTTAAAAAGGTCCCAGGAGCTTATGCTTCTCCCTTTCCTCTCTTAAAAACCAGCCTGCTACAACCTTTTCTTGGCCCCTAAACGTGCCTCCTACCATTGGGGCAAATGATGAGACACATTCCTTAGCAGAGCAGAAGCTGAATCCAGTGAAAGTCTCAATTCCAAGAGAATATCTCTACCAGTCCAAAGAGACCACAGCACTGGTGATCTCGGCAGGTGGTGGAGTTTACCGGGGGGAAGCCTACACTTTGCCATCTTGCCAAGCTTCCAAATATCCAGCTGTTCTCTAGATTGAAAGCTATGCCAGTTCTTACATGCACGTCCTTTTTGACTGCTTAAGGGATTTACAACTTACTTCATCATTTTGTCATTCCTAGGAGCAGCTGCTATTTGCTTTAGGTAAACAGTGAACTGTACTATGATCTCTTGGCAAATCCCACTCATTTTTATTATTGAAATGAAAAGGGAAACTATTTACTGAATGGGCACATTAAGCATATTTGAGGTAAAATCCTAATCTACTACAGTACTGAACCTCTGAGTGTACTGAAGATCACCAGAGCTATTGGGATATGTGCAGTAGCACAAGTTAGCTATCTGAAGGCCTGCCATCGAACTCCTGAGGTCAATTTTGGAAATACTTGATCATCAAGGCATTGGCTTGGGAACATGTGGGACTGATACCCCCTTGCAGTTTTGAGCAGTCACAACTCTGAAATTGTCTGGGTCATTAATTTGCTTGAACCTTTTTATAGAATAGATGCAATCAATTGAGATTGTAAAACTAGACAGGGGACTGAATCTAATCTTCTTTCTCTTTATTTTTTAAAGGCAAGATGTGCCCAATGACTTTGAGATAAATATTGAAGTTTTTAGTTTGGTATGTATCATTCTCTTCTATATATATAATTTTGGTGAGTCCGTTTAAAGTCGTATATAGACAAAGAAACTATGGCTCGCAGAGGCACCAAACTTGGCAGCCTACTGGACCATTACACTCGCTACAGACAACAGCCAAAAAAAACGGACCTACATCCTCCCAGCACCCCAAAAACGATCCCCAAAACATTGCCACCAGCACTCCCACCCGGCCACTTCGCTGCCAGCGCGAAGCGTTTAGAACGTTCGCACATGGCAGCCAGGCGCCTCCTCCGCCTCCTCCGGACGAGCGGCGGGGGGGGGGACCGGGACGGAGGAGGAGACCCCCCCCCCCTCCTTCCCAGCCCCTCCCGCCTCCTCCCGCCCCCCCCTGCCGCCCCCCCGGTAAGGGAGAGTGGCAGGGGGCGTGGCAAGAGGCGGGGACACCCTTCGCTCCTTCCCAGCCCCTCCCGCCTCCTCCCCCCCTGCCGCCCCCGGTGAGGTGGCAGGGGCGTGGCAAGAGGCGGGGACACCCTCCGCTCCTTCCCAGCCCCTCCCGCCTCCTCCCGCCCCCTGCCGCCCCGGTAAGGGAGAGTGGCAGGGGGCGTGGCAGAGGCGGGGACACCCCTCCGCTCCTTCCCAGCCTCTCCCAGCTCCTCCCGCCCCCCTCCGCCTCCTCCCGCCCCTCCCCGCCCCCTGCCGCCCCCAG
This sequence comes from Anolis apletophallus, assembly GCA_030556195.1. Lineage (NCBI taxonomy): Eukaryota > Metazoa > Chordata > Lepidosauria > Squamata > Anolidae > Anolis > Anolis apletophallus. The sequence goes on from JARBWK010000008.1 coordinate 76,446,703, forward strand.
GGGTAGGCGGGAGAGTGGCAGGGGCGTGGCAAAGCGGGGACCCCTCCGCTCCTTCCCAGCCCCCGCTCCTTCCCAGCCCCTCCCAGCCCCTCCTCCCGCCCCTGCCGCCCCCGGTAGAGAGTGGCAGGGCGTGGCAAGAGGCGGGGACACCCCCTCCTTCCCAGCCCCTCCCGCCTCCTCCCGCCTCCTCCCCCCCTGCCGCCCCCGGTAGGGGTGAGTGGCAGGGGGCGTGGCAAGAGGCGGGGACACCCCTCCCCGCTCCTTCCCAGCCCCTCCCGCCTCCTCCCGCCCCCCTGCCGCCCCGGTGGCAGGGGAGTGGCAGGGGCGTGGCAGTGGAGGGCGGGGACACCCCTCCGCTCCTTCCCAGCCCCTCCGCCTCCTCCGCCCCCCTGCCGCCCCCCCGGTGGGGGAGTGGCAGAGGGCGTGGCAAGAGCGGGGACAGCCCCCTCCCGCCTCCTCCCGCCCCTGTGCCGCCCCCTCGTGCTCCTTCCCAGCCCTCCCGCCTCCTCCCGACACCCCTCTGCTCCTTCCCCCTCCCGCCTCCTGCCGCCCCCGGTAAGGGAGGTGGCAGGGCGTGGCAAGAGGCGGGGACACCCCCTGCTCCTTCCCAGCCCCTCCGCCTCCTCCCGCCCCCTGCCGCCCCCGGTAGGAGAGTGGCAGGGGCGTGGACACCCTCCCTCCTTCCCAGCCCCTCCCCCTCCTCCGCCCCCCTGCCGCCCCGGTAGGGAGTGGCAGGGGCGTGGCGAGGCGGGACACCCCCTCCTTCCCAGCCCCTCCGCCTCCTCCCGCCCCCTGCCGCCCCGTAAGGGAGAGTGGCAGGGCGTGGCAAGAGGCGGGACACCCTCCTGCTCCTTCCCAGCCCCTCCGCCTCCTCCCCCCCCTGCCGCCCCGGTGGGGAGTGGCAGGGCGTGGCAAGCGGGGACACCCCTCCCCTCCTTCCCAGCCCCTCCCGCCTCCTCCGCCCCCGCCCCCTGCCGCCCCCGGTAAGGGAGGTGAGTGGCAGGGCGTGGCAGGGCGTGGAGGCGGGGACACCCCTCTGCTCCTTCCCAGCCCCTCCCGCCTCCTCCCGCCCCCTGCCGCCCCCCCGGTAAGGGAGAGTGGCAGGGGGGGCGTGGCAAGAGGCGGGGACACCCCTCTGCTCCTTCCCAGCCCCTCCCGCCTCCTCCGCCCCTGTGCCGCCCCGGTAAGGGAGAGTGGCAGGGGCGTGGCAAGAGCGGGGACACCCCTCTGCTCCTTCCCAGCCCCTCCCGCCTCCTCCCGCCCCCTGCCGCCCCGGTGGGAGAGTGGCAGGGGCGTGGCAGAGGCGGGGACACCCCTCCGCTCCTTCCCAGCCCCTCCCGCCTCCTCCCGCCCCCCTGCCGCCCCGGTAGGGAGAGTGGCAGGGGGCGTGGCAAGGCGGGGACACCCCTCCGCTCCTTCCCAGCCCCTCCCGCCTCCTCCCGCCCCCTGCCGCCCCCGGTAAGGAGAGTGGCAGGGGCGTGGCAAGGCGGGGACACCCCTCCCCTCCTTCCCAGCCCCTCCCGCCTCCTCCCGCCCCCTGCCGCCCCGGTAAGGGAGAGTGGCAGGGCGTGGCAAGAGGCGGGGACACCCCTCTGCTCCTTCCCAGCCCCTCCCGCCTCCTCCCGCCCCCGGTGCCGCCCCCCCGGTAGGGGGCGGGGGCGGGGGGCGTGGCAAGAGGCGGGGGCCCCCCGCGGCTCCTTCCCAGCCCCTCCGCCTCCTCCCGCCCCTGTGCCGCCCCGGTAAGGGAGAGTGGCAGGGGTGGCAAGCGGGGACACCCCCCCCCTCCTTCCCAGCCCCTCCCCCTCCTCCCGCTCCCCCTGCCGCCCCCGGTGAGAGTGGTGGCAGGGCGTGGCAAGAGGCGGGGACACCCCTCTGCTCCTTCCCAGCCCCTCCGCCTCCTCCCGCCCCTGTGCCGCCCCCCGGTGGGAGTGGCAGGGGCGTGGCAAAGGCGGGGACACCCCTCCCCTCCTTCCCAGCCCTCCCCCCCCCTCCCGCTCCCCTGCCGCCCCGGTGAGCCGGGAGAGTGGCAGGGGGCGTGGCAAGAGGCGGGGACACCCCTCTGCTCCTTCCCAGCCCCTCCCGCCTCCTCCCGCCCCGTGCCGCCCCCCCGGTAAGGAGAGTGGCAGGGGCGTGGCAAGAGGCGGGGACACCCTCCGCTCCTTCCCAGCCCCTCCGCCTCCTCCGCCCCCCTGCCGCCCCCGGTGAGAGTGGCAGGGCGTGGCAGAGGCGGGGACACCCCTCCTCCTTCCCAGCCCCTCCGCCTCCTCCCGCTCCCCCTGCCGCCCCGGTAAGGAGAGTGGCAGGGGGCGTGGCAAGAGGCGGGGACACCCCTCCTTCCCAGCCCTCCCTCCTCCCGCCCCCCTGCCCCCCCGGTAAGGGGTGGCAGGGGCGTGGCAAGAGGCGGGGACACCCCTCTGCTCCCCCCAGCCCCTCCCCCTCCTCCCGCCCCCCTGCCGCCCCCCCGGTAAGGGAGAGTGGCAGGGGGGCGTGGCAAAGGCGGGGTCACCCCCCCCTCCTTCCCAGCCCCTCCCGCCTCCTCCCGCCCCCCTGCCGCCCCGGTGGAGAGTGGCAGGGCGTGGCAAGAGGCGGGGACACCCCTCCCCTCCTTCCCAGCCCTCCCCCTCCTCCCGCTCCCCTGCCGCCCCCCCCGGTAAGGGAGAGTGGCAGGGGGGCGTGGCAAAAGGCGGGGACACCCCTCCGCTCCTTCCCAGCCCCTCCCGCCTCCTCCCGTGCCCTAAAAACACACATTCACCCTAAAAACACCCACACAACATTAAACCAAGAAGACGCACAGAAATGTACTCACAAACAACCCCAGTACCATGCATTCACACACAACACCAAACACCCACAAACTTTCCTTACCTTCTTTACAGCAAACATCAGGTGGGCAGGCTGAGCCGATGGCATGTTTCCTCTAACAAACCAAACTACATTTTCTGCATCCTTTGCAACAGGACACGCCCACACCTGGGAGGGGAAAGGAAGAGGCCGGAGGGGCCTTTGCTGCTCCTCCCCTCGGGCTTTTCCTTTTTCCTCCCAGCGTGGGCGTGTCCCATTGCAAGGATGCAGGGAAATGTAGTTTTTTTTGTTAGAGGAAACATGCCATCGGCTCAGCGTTGCACGGATGTTCCCTGTAGAAGGTAAAGAAAGTTTCTGGGGAAGGAAAGTATACAAGGAATGAAGGAACAGAGAAGAAAGGAACACATACACACAAAAGGGGTTAGCCACAGACACACATATACATACACATGAATACATATATACACATCCACACACATATATACATCCACACACACATATATATACACACATCCACACATATATACATACACACATATATACATACACACATATATACATACACATACATATATACACATACACACATATATCGGCAGACTTATACATATATACATCCTCACATATATACATACATACTTATACATATATACACATCAACACACATATATACATATACATATATACACATCCACACACATACACACATATACATATATACATCCACATATATACTGTATACACATATATACACATGCACACATACATATATATACACGACACACATATATATATATACACATATACACACATGCACACATACATATATACATCGGCAGACATATATACAAACACACATATACATATATACATATCACACATATATATATACACACATACATATATACACATCCACACACATATATACATCCACACATACATATATACACATCCACACACATATACACATATACTGTATACACCACACATATATATCCACACATCCACATATATACTGTATACACATATATACTCATCCTCACGCATATATACATACACACTTATATATATATACATACACACATACATATATACACATCGACACACATATATACATACACACATATACATATATACACATTCACACACAAATATACATATATACACATCCACACATACATACATACATACACATATATACATACACATATACACACATGCACACACATATATACATATACATCAATAGACATCCACACACATATATAGCACAGCAACGCGTGCACGGGTCAGCTAGTTTTATATGTATTGTCTTGGCAGCATACTTGGAGATTGCATCAGATTTTTAAAGGGTGTATTTTTTCTGTGTTAGGTACAGAAGAAAGAATCCACAGGCACTGATAAAAAGAAAAAAACTGTTAAGTCAAAGGTAAATAGAATAATCATATTATTTTGGTGACACTGACAAAGTGGAAAGACGAAGCTTTCCAGTCTGAATTCATTTTAACTAAAACTTTCCTCAACCTTATTAATGCTAAACTTATGTTTACTACCTCGCTGTTGTGGATTATGGCAAAACAGATCTTCAATTGCTTTGCTTTAAAGACTAAAATTCAGTCATGCATGATATGAGACTCTGTAAATTTCAAACAGTATTTTATTTCTCTAGCAAGCCAGAAAGTAATCCTGTTTTGTTGCACATGCAGCTAGTTGCTACAGTCAAGTATAAAATGTTTTTGCTGCTTTGGTAGTACATCCTGTATGTTCACACAGTTTACACATGTTTTTATATTTCATAAAAATTAATTCAGTGCTCTGGTAGGTTTGCTTTAAATCTGGGAGGCAATCAAAGCTTGACAAGCTTTGCAAAAAACAACATGATGTACATGGACTTGGATTTCTCTGTGGAGCATGTTGGAAAGAGTAAGCTTCAAAAACATACAGTGTGGTAGTAAAGCACACTTCTTTATTGGACGCATCAAGAAAATTAATGCCAAGCTGATGGAGCTTGAAAAAAAAAGAGGACTTTATTGCCCTAAATCTTACAATTGCATGCTAGCAGGGATATTTCTGATTCGTATGTGAGTGTTATTATTTAAAATAGGACAAAATGCTTTCCTTTCATGATAAGGTAGCCCCATTATAAGTATTTTTGGAATGATGTAAATGTTTTTTAAATTAAAATGTTTTATTGAAAAATATGGATGCAAATAAAACAAAAGCTATAGCCATAGCGTATATATGTCTAGCTTTCAAATAAACCCTTGTCTTAGATGAACTTGTGGACTCTATGGAATACAATTTCTAGAGAGGAGGCATCTTTATATGTGTGAACATGGAAATACAGCACAGGATCTACAATTTGATTCAGGCAAACATAGTAGAATTGGCTGTACTTCAGCATATACAACTTAAAGGTCTGTAACATTTGCGATTCATTACATTTATTTTGTTTCTTCTAATATCATAGGCTATTACTCCAAAGAGATTACTGACATCCATTACTACTGTAAGTGCTAATCTTGCAATAATTTACCCATAACTAACTTAACATCACAAAAAGCTCAATTTTGGTGTGAACATAAATGGTTTTTTGTAGTGTGGTATAATAATTTTTGAGTATTTGGATAGTTGTTCTCACTATACCTTTTAATTTAAATAAACCCATAACTGGATAGCCTTTTAAAATACCGTACGGTTGTTATAGTGTGCTTGCCTAAAATATTTCTGAAATAACTTCTTTCCACATGCATGTTTTTTTTCTTCTAGAAAAGTAATCTTCTTACACCAGGTAAGCAAGAACATTATATTCTCATTTTGCTAAAGAAATTGAGATGAGGGTTCAAGAGAAGAATTAATTGTATATTTCAGCATTGTTTTCTCACCTCGATGGCCAATTATGAAAAACACTGCTTCTCCACTAGTTATAATCTCTCTGAGACAGCTGATTAACTATCCAATTTCACAGGTGGAAAGTTGAGTTTGAGATGGCAATTTCCCCAATGAGTCAGAATTAATAGCAATGTTAACGGAACAGTAAATGCAACATTCTTGATCAGGACAAGAATGTAGTTATGTCATCAAGTTCACTGGTTCTTAAACTATTGAGTCCTGACCTGAGCTCAATGCTGGAGTCCTGAAAGTGTTTTCTGAACATCAACTAATGGTTGTTTTAGACATTGTTTAGCAAGTCTTGCAAATGCCGATGTATTAACAGTAAATGTTTGATTTCTATAACTGGCGTTATGTAAAGATTTCTTGGGCCAAAAGTAGTCCCAGGTGGAAAATTTTTAAGAAGCCCTCTTCTAGTTAGTCTTGGGCCATCAACCTTGCCATATTGTGCAATTTCATAATTGAGGTTAACTGAATTGACCAGCTTTATGTTAGTATAGACCAGAGGTGCTCATTAGGTAGATCGTGATCTACTGGTAGATCTCGAAGGGCGTCCTGATAGATCCCAGGCAGATCGCAGGCACAGTGTGTATGGCTCCCATGCCATTTGTGAGGAATGCTCAGGGGCTTATTATACTCACATTTAGTTGAATTCAGTCTTAAAATGTATTATATGGCTCTCACTGAAATAAATTTCCTAATATTTTGCTTTTATGGCTCTCTGAGTAGTGGGTAGGTAGATCTTTGGAACTTGGTTGTTTTATAAGTAGCTCGCATGCTGGAAAAGTGTGAGCATCCTTGGTGTAGACTAATGTAGTTCAATACAGTTAAACTGTATAATGAAATTGCATTTATGGCAGTATAGATGGGGCCCAAGTTCATTAATCAAATATGCAGAGGATGTTACATTCATAAACTTGAATGTGTGTGTGTGTAATATGGTTGATGTATATGTTCCAGTGGCTTCACTGTTAGTGGTGCCCTGTTCTGAATGTGATGAAGGGAAACAACACATTGGTACTCATAGTGAAGGATCCTTTTTTGCAGTGGTGTGGAGACAATCCTTCGTGCTGAGTCTAGCACCTCCTTCACGCTTCACATGCAGAGCTTTGAATTTCTTCTTCATCCTTATCACCCTAAGTTGGAGGGGCAGTTCCAATTCATAGTGATTGTATGACAGACTTCTAGAAAAAAATGAAAGACATACTGCCAATGGCCTGACATATAAATCGGCTACCAGCTTGGGTGGGAAGGACTCTGTTCCCGAGAAAAGGAGCCTTTATGGTGAATGCCACTGTTCTGTTTTCTTGCAGTGTGTGGAGACAAAGTGGCAGTATTATGAGTGAAGTATGCCTGAATACCTTCTGGTACCCACAAGGAACTATGCATATAAGTCAGTTCAGCATATATTTTCAAACAGCATGCCAAGATGGAAGAAAATACCTGTCACTTCTTAATATTCTCTTGAAATGAGACAAACCTTTTAATGAAATCTAAAAGCCCTCTGCCCATCTAATCTGCCACGCTTTACTGTATTTCTTCAATTCTAAGATACTTTCCTCCCTATATAAACATTTTTAAATGGCGTGCATTTAGAATCACAAATGTATCTTATGCATTTTTGTTGGTGGTGGTACTAAAATTAGGGTGTGTTTTACAATTGTCTTATAATTGAAGAAATACAGTATTAACATTCAGGTCTGGTGTGTTTTCTACTTTCCATGCTCAGATTCAAACAAGGAGAAATATACTTTCTTTTCATGACATAACTATCCTCCCCCCCCCCATCACATGACTGCGGCCCTGTCTACACTGCCATATATGTAAAGATGCCTACCCTTTGGAGTAGGGAAAGGCTGGATATAAATAGGGTAAATAAATAAATATAAAATCCATATTATCTGCTTTGAACTGGATTATATGGTAGTGTGGACTCACATAATCCAGTTCAAATCAGATAATCTGGATTCTGTGGCAGTGTAGATCCAGACTGGGACAACACAAGACACCACATCCACAACTAGTAGTGATAGAAGAAATGTGATCTTTCCCCTTTTTTTAAAGTGGAGAAAGTTAAAACATACACTGTACAAATCCCCCCCCCCCTTTTCTCCTGAGAGGAGGAAGAGGACCCAGAAACTAGGCTTTTAAAATATTCTTTATCTGCTTCTGGTGACTAGAGGACCCATGAGCATCAGAGAGCTGGTGATTGACTTCTGGGATGCACGAGCCACCTGTCATCTTAGGCTAGTAGTGGATTCACTACCGCTTCCCCTTCACCCTCCAAATCTGGCAGACTGCCTGGTTGTGGAGAAAATACAGTTGCAAAGCTTTTGTGGGGAGCTGCTATCATAGATTACCAGGGGTGGAAAGGAAGCTGTTGCATCCACCACATTCATTGGCACAGCCAAAACCACACTAGTCAGCTGATGTCTATGGCCTGCCCTGGCACACAAAATCTCTCTACTTCCTTCAACTGCTTTTGTAGTCCCTACAGAATCTTCAGCAAAAGCTGTCCATTCCAATCCTATAATTTCTTCCACCATGTTGTTCATTGCCTACTCCTCATGAGAGAAGAGATTGGAACTGCATGCTTTAGCTGTCACCTCAAGAACACCCCGTTACAGGAGTGAAGTGTTAAGGGCACTGAGGTAGGCGATCCTTGTAAAGATGCTAACTGCTCAGGTATATTTGATCCCTTGACTAACACAAACTTTATCAACAAATGATGTTCAAATCCAGCTTTAGCACTATTACAAGAACAGTATGGACAATAATCATCCAATAAACAATAGTCAAAATCACGTGTTGTTTATAATCATTCATATATATCAATAAACAAGTGAATATTCACACACAGTATACATGTAATGTAGGCACAAGACGTGAAAGATACACTCTGGCAGCTGAGGAGAAACCACATGAGGGCTGGTGGAAGGCAATGCCGAACCAACAAGTAGGATGTGTAAAGTCACAGTTCTCAAGGTGGGTCTTCCACCAAGTATCAAGTGGTAAGATTAGATGTGCTCACTGTGGGAGACAAGAATTCCCCAATGAAAGTCTCAAGTTGCCAAGAGTTCTTGAAGCCGCTTCAGCCCGGGAGCCGTTTGTAAAATGTAAACAAATGCGGCTGGGGCTGAGGAAGCAGGAAAGCCGCTGCTCCGTTGTGAGCTGCAATTAGGAGTCCCAATGGAGATAAATTGCAGTGAGAGATAGTTCCACACAAATTGGCCCAATTTGTGTGGAACTATCTCTCTCACTGCAATTTATCTCCATTGGGACTCCTAATTGCAGCTCACAACGGAGCAGCGGCTTCCTGCTTCCTCAGCCCCAGCCGCATTTGTTTACATTTTACAAACGGCTCCCCCAGGCTGAAGCGGCTTCAAGAACTCTTTGGCAACTTGGAGACTTTCATTGGGGAATTCTTGTCTCCCACAGTGAGCACATCTAATCTTACCACTTGATACTTGGTGGAAGACCCACCTTTGAGAACTGTGACTTTACACATCCTACTTGTTGGTTCGGCATTGCCTTCCACCAGCCCTCATAGTGGTTTCCTCCTCAGCTGCCAGAGTGTATCTTTCACGTCTTGTGCCTACATTACATGTATACTGTGTGTGAATATTCACTTGTTTATTGATATATATGAATGATTATAAACAACACGTGATTTTGACTATTGTTTATTGGATGATTATTGTCCATACTGTTCTTGTAATAGTGCTTAGCTTGATTTTGACACGGCCCCCACCTGTTGTATAATATAACAAATCCAGCTTTAGCCATAGTAATTAAAACCCTGTCATCATCCAAGGTGAGGCAGGAGGGTACTAGGAAGGTGAGACTGACCATTCCTCTTCGAGTATAAAGGACTGACAGACAGCTCAGCCAGTGAAATAGAGCCAGCATGGAGAACTTCCTCACACTTCAGGATAAACGCCTCTTCAAAGATGTTGCATGTCATTTGCATATCGTGTTAGTTAATATTAAGTAAAGTTAATACAACGATTTAAAATGATTTAAATGGGTTTGATTATAACAACGTACTTAATATTTTTCTTTACAGCTATGGCCAGTCCAGGTGGTCCAAATGCTGTGCGCACTAGTAACTTTGTTCTTGTTGGTTCATGCACGATTTCATTGTCTTCAGTAGGAAGTACCAAATTCCAGTTGGACAAGGTAATACTGGGGATGGGCATGTGACTGATCTTTTGGCATTATTTTTGTAATAATATTGGCAAAATTCCTTGTCTAAATTACAAAACTGAAATGAAGAAAGCTTAGGGCAGTGGTTCTCAACCTGTGGGTCCCCAGATGTTTTGGCCTTCAATTCCCAGAAATCCTAACAGCTGGTAAACTGCCTGATATCTGGAAGTTGTAGATTAAAACACCTGGGGACCCACAGGTTGAGAACCACTGGCTTAGGGCAACCAGAAGTTGATGGAAGTGGTGAGCTGCATTCAGTGCTGGTATGCAAAAATTGATCAATCCTGGGCTCAGAATTCTTTCAGTAGATGATTGTGTGTAGCACCCATGGGCTCGTTCGTGCCACTGGGGGGGGGGGGGTGACGCGCCGGGGGTCCCGTTGACATTGGGACCCGCACAGGCTGGAAGGGACTCGGAGGATGAGTTGGAAGGCCCAGAGCAAGATTGGTCAGCCGTGCCTTTGCCCATTTCACCTGTAGAGAGTTTAGCCTGGGATCTCGAGTGGGAGCATTCTCCCGGGGAAGGAGCGGACCAGGTGGAGATGGGAGGCAGCGAAGCAGATAGCGGAGATAGTTATGAATTCCCAAATGGCCGAGGTTCCCAAGAGCTGGCCGGGCAGCAGATGGAGGCTAGCGGCTGGGAAACTCCGGGGGAGGCTGCTTCTCAGGAAGATAGCGATACTGGACTGGAAGAGCGGGGCCGTTCTCATAACAGGCGCAGGGACATAGAGGAGGGCAGGAGGAGCTGGCATCTGTCCCTAGACCGTCGCGTTCGGAAAGTAGAGACTGGAGACGCCGGGCCCTAGATCGTCGGGGTTCCAGGCCGAGGGATTAAGAATGGCCCCGTGGGAACTGATCGTCAGTTCTCCGGCCACGTCTGATCTGAAGGGCGTTGAAGCGGAGTGAATCTTGGAGCCTAGTTTGGCTCGCCTTAGACCAAGACCTTGCCTTGTTTCCGATTCGCATTGGTGCGGATCCCTTGCTTTGTTCCGGATTGAATCCGGGAGCCTTGCCAAGCTTTTTACCACATTTGTCTTTGGATTTACCTTTTGGAACTTTGCTTACTTTACTGAACTGCAGCTTCGTGCTGATTGCTCTATTCTATGAACTTTCTAAGTGAATTGCCTTTTTGGATTTGTTTTCTTCAATAAACATAGTTAGCCTTTACTACGTCTCCGTGTGTGTGTTAAAGGGGCAGTTCTAAGTCGGCGATTGTGACATTGTGGTTGCTGTGTAAAACTAAAGGTAGTATTTTTACCAGATTTATTGTCCAGTACTTGAAGGAATGTCACATTAATTGTCTTGGTTGAGAAGCAAGAAGCAATGCAGAGAGGTTTTGGATGGATTTGTTAACAACATATAATACATATTGCTTGAAATGTTACATAATAATTGGAAATAAAAATTAGCAAAAAAATTGCAGGAATTTCTGGATTTCTAAGTCGACTTTCTTGACAATTGCTATCTTTTCTTTCCTCTTCCATGTGCTAATAGCAGAAGCACACATCTTATTACATAAATATACTTTAAAGAAATACACAATTGAAGAGATAGATATCTTGGTAGTGCCATATTTGGGGAGCAAAAGTCCTTGAATTAAGATACGGTACTAACCTTCACGTTTGGCTATAGGAACTCCATCTGCGAGCATTTGTTTGTTTGAACTGCCTTGGCTGCCAGTTACCACTGAACTGTTTTTATAACTTCCTTCATTTTTATCAGAAAACTGACTGATTTAATATTTTGCTCTTATGAACCTCTTAAAAGCTAAAGCAGGTTATCATAATGCACATTAGTAGTGCTACAGTGCTGTGTGTTTTACTTTGCTTTTAGTTCCATTTAGCACTGCCCGTTTGTTTTCTCCTAGATAAATTATGGAGTTAAGGAGAGAGAGCTACTGGGTTATATGTTCCAGGATAAGGTTGCTATGCTTTCTTCAAAAAGAATTCCCAGTGCATGCTATTCATGTCTTGTCACTAAACTTTGTTTATGGTTACAATGACTGACTGCTTTAAGGACCACGTTCAAGTTTTTAAACTGGAGACTTGTTGAATGGCATTTTTAGGACAAATGTCTCTACGGTTCGCTTTGTGCTATCCTTCTGATAAGCAAATCTGTAAGCGAAAGACTTTGCATCCCATGGCTGTTTAATCAAAAGTTAGCATTAGTGGAAACTTGGTTTTTTGTTTTGAAGTTTTAACATGCTTTGTTCAGTAGTTACAAAATAATGCTTTAAACATGCAAAACCTAACTGGACTGGGCAGTGCACTAAGTGCTATTATTACTGTTATTGTTTCTATGGAAGTAGGTTAGATATGGTTGAGTAGGACTGTAAAGGAATATTATTTCTAATGCCTTCTAAATTGCTAGCGATCCTAGTATGCTTCTGAAAATGAAAGTGGCCTTACTGACAAAGACATAATTTGTCATATATTTTTTCTTGCATTGCCTTAAAAAAAAACACCTTTCTGGATACAAATATGTTAATACAAAACAGTCAATACAATGAAATCAGCAATGATTCAGTTTACAAGGCTATAAAAGTATGGTCCACTCTTTAGTATTTTAATTTTTAAGTCAGGTTATTCTGATTTCAGTTTTTAGAAGCATGGGAAGATTAGTTGAAGTGTAGCTCTACATACCATTTATTGCAGAGGAATTTGAGACTGAATATGTTGCTATTCTTGTGAAGTATACTAGCATATATGCTAGGATACTTGAGGACAACAAGCAAAATCCAAAAGGAGAATTTTTGAAATAAATGCAGAAAATTGAAGTAGCTTTATACTTGTGGGGGTGAGTAATTCAGTACTTGCTTTCTGACAAGAGTGAGTGTATGACAAAGCTTATGGAAAACTTGCCTACCTGCTCATTATAAACCAAAGAAATTGTGTTTCATAAGCATTTCATCTTAAATAAAAGATGAGATACCGGAGAAAGTTATTTTGTGTGAATAAGAGATAATTATTTTTACTATTTTTCACTGATTTTTAAAAGTAAAATGCTCTAGGTTTGAGCAATAAACCGGCCTGTGCTACTCTTGTGTAAATTCTCCCTCTGATCTATTAGGTAACTAATTTCACTAAGAATGAACTGATAGCTGTAAGCTCTTAGACAAATATTGGAGTTCGTAATCAAGATGTCTTGCCATGCATCTTAACTTCCAATAGAGAAGAGTTGTATTGCATTTCTGGTAGCAATTTCAAGATAATTGGTGTCAAGGATGTCTTATTGCGAATAACATTGTTTTGGAAATATACTTTTGTTTTAAGGACGTGCACAGACTCGGTAGGTAGAACTTAATTTGAAAGGGAGAAAATAATATTTGGATGTAGGTGAGTGTGTATATTACTCACATTTAAATAGAAATTGTCATTTCTGGGTTAGGAACACACATGTCAGAGATAAATTTAACATGCATTTGCAATTTGCTTCTTTTGCTTAAAGCCACCGGACTTGGCACACTTGACAAAACAAAGCTACATAGGATTTACAGAGGATGCTATGGCATACTATACATTTAGTTCTACAGAGTTGCTGGTTGTCAGCTGAATTCAGATTTGTGTTGGGACATTCTTCAATTATGAATGCAGTAAAAGTTCTCTTTAGCTACAAGTTTTCTGAATATGTAGAGGATAGTATATATTTAAGATTTACTTTAGTGATGTGAATAAACTTTGAAAAACTTGCTTTGGTCCTTCAAGCGTGCTGTCTTCTTTCCTGGGAATTGTGGACTCGCTGCTTTGTGCACTAATCTGCAGCTTAAGTGTTTGTGTCTTGCTGGAAGCAATGTTTTGTTCCGCTTTTGGATGTTGCTTGACTGTACTAGATAATGCATACCATCACAACTAATATTATATTTTGAAAAGTGTTACTCTTGATGATTTTTTTCCTCTGAAAGCTTTTGGCCTCTTTTTTTCAAGTTGGATGTCTGTAAGTTTCTCACAGCAGCCATGAGTGATGTGAACTGTGCCACATCACTCAGATATGTGTGCTGGGGGTGGGGAGAAGACTCCTGAACTCAACCCAAGTTGTGTTCCTGAGATGATGACAGATACAATGGACATCCAAAGCCCTCTGCTTTAAGACCCTGAAGGAAATTAAACTTTCTCAGAATGTGTCTGATAAATGTCTGCCATGTACATTTTAACAAGTGTTTTTGCTACTTCCCAACTCCATCTTCAGCCATCGTAGCTATTAGCAGCCGCTTGATTATGAATTTTCTTGAATGTCTTATCATGTGGCCAGATAGTGCTTCTTTTCCTTAAGTACCATTTCTCCTATTCTTTCTAGATTTTGAGAAAGAAACCCTTTATTTGGAATGTATGTAATAATGGTAATTCTAAGACTAGATACATTAAAATAGAATATGTAGGTTTTGTTGCATTTTGCTTTGGATTTTGCTGGGAATTGTTCTTTGCTTTCAAGTAGCTGTGACTTTGAGAGAAATGGTGTTTTTTTTCACATATTTCAACATACTTTTTTTCAGGTTCCTTTTTTGTCTTCTCTAGAAGGTCATATATATCTGAAGATTAAATGTCAAATAGATTCTTGTGTGGAGGAGAGAGGCTTTTTGGTAAGTTGTCATTGCATGTATAGAGTTAGCAAACATATCTCAATTCAGAATGGGAATTTAGAATTGCCCATCAAAGATAGTTCCGATATTTTGCGTGTATCAGTATTCTGATAAATTGTGAAAAATTTGGATTTCTTTCAAATTTTGGAATACTTGCATTTGCATGTGCATATAATGAGATATCTTGGAAATGGGACCCACATTTAAACACAGTATTCAATTATACACACCTTATACTTCAAGCATGGACAAACTTTGGCTCTCTAGGTGTTTTGGATTTCAACTCCCACAATTCCCTACAGGCTGTTAGTAATTGTGGGAGTTGAAGTGTGGAGGACCGAAGTTTGCCCATACCTGTTGTATATGTAGCCTGATGGCAATTCTGTACAAACCTTTTACATTTTATGCATGAAACAAAGTTTGTGTATATTGAAGAATCAGAAAACTAAGGTCTCATTATCTCCATCACCCATGTGGTTAATATTGGATTTTGGAGTACTTTAGAGATGTTTACTGTCATGAAATGTCCAATTATAATGTATGTTTTAGGTATGTTTATTAATGTTACATATAGTGCAACCAGGTCAGTTTGAAATGTAGCCGTTTGTTTGGCTGTGTTGCCATAGCGATGTAGACCTCCACGCAAAAGAAAAAGGGACAGAGCCAACTGGAAGGAGCAGGCATTTAAAAAATTCAGTCTTTGGTCAGCAAACCAAAGAGGAAATTTGGTTCTAGTGTGTTGAAAAACCAAACCAAGAAATTTTAGTTTTTAGCCGGAGTGCTAAAAGGAAGGATTGGTCCAGGCTATGTAAGGGCAGGACTCAGCCTTGGTATTTTAAGAGTAAGAGTAATTAACTTTGAAGTATAATCTAGCCGGGGTGCTAGATGAAAGAGATTCCCAATAGTTTTACTGTGACAGTGTCAAGTCTGAAGCAATAAAAGTGGGAATTTGGATTCAAGGTCAGTCAGAAAGACTGAGGTGAAAGGTGCTCATCAAGGAGTAAATATTCAGTTGAATTATAAGTAAAGTGTAAAAACTATAAGGTTAAAGTGACCCAGTCAAGAGACTGAGAAAATAAACTGAGTTCCAAAGGAAGGAAATAACAGACACTAAGGTGTCAGAAGATAAGCTATTATTAAAGGTTAAAATAACAGTTTCATGTTTCCATAAGAATAAAGAGTTAACTGTAGCAATAACAAGAAGATAATGTGTAACCGTCCAGCTTGTGTGAACCCAAGTATTCTTTAAATAAATATTTTTCTGA
This sequence comes from Anolis apletophallus, assembly GCA_030556195.1. Classification (NCBI taxonomy): domain Eukaryota; kingdom Metazoa; phylum Chordata; class Lepidosauria; order Squamata; family Anolidae; genus Anolis; species Anolis apletophallus. The sequence continues at coordinate 76,462,443 of JARBWK010000008.1, forward strand.
TCAGTTTAAATACTGAGAACTTGTGTTAAATTATTAAAGAGAAGATTCTCCACAAAAGATAAGGTGGAGTTGAATACAGTTTTGTGGTATTGGGTTACACATTAAAGAGGCACAAACAAATATTTTAAAGTCAAATTTCAGTCCTCTCTCTCTCTCTCTCTCTCTCTCTCTCTCTCTCTCTCTCTCTCTCTATATATATATATATATATATATATATACAGTATATATAATAAACAAAGCCTCAGCAACACGCACCATCACTATCTTCGTCTCCTCATCTCCCTGGTTATATACATAGTTATTTGCTCGTTCGACCTTTCTTTTGCAATTGGTAGCAGCGGTGGGATAGAAAAATAAAATCCATCGTGCTACGAGACAGAAGTGATTGCTCTATATGTTTACACTTACCCTGTGTCTTCATACAATCTGATGCCTAGGCCTACACTAATCTCAAAAGTTCCTTAAAAGTAAACATTGACAGGATTACAGCTGTTGAATCACAGCTAGTGTTTAAGGTGATCAGTACTCACTGCTCTAAAATCCCAGGATAGCTGTGTAATGAAAATATTGTGCTGTGTTTATCAGATTTTTTATAGACTACCTAAATATTAAAGTGTTTCAAATGTTATAGTACTTTTGTAAGATGGCTTTCGTTTGTTAACAAAAGGCAAATTTCAAAAATTATAAGATATTAAGTGATAGTAGCATCTAAGAGTAGAAGAATGATCAAATGTAACAATGGCATTGGAATGGGTCTTGTAGAACTAATGTTTTATGAGGAGTAGACTAAAGGACCAGCAGTTAAGAATAGTTAAAGTTGCTAAGATCTATATGACACTGGAACTTAAGTTGTAAATGTACGGGAATGCCAGTTTTGTTCAATAAGAGTTTTTATGTTTCCCCAGACAATGTTTGAAGATGTCAGTGGGTTTGGGGCTTGGCATCGGCGTTGGTGTGCTCTTTCTGGCAATTGTATCTCTTATTGGACTTACCCAGATGATGAAAAGCGAAAGGTAATCCTCAGTTTGCATAAGCATTTACTGTATCCATTTATTTTATTTTAGTATTTTCAGCTTGCAGTGGCATGCTGGCTGGGGGAATGGCATTACAACTTCTTACCCAGTTTTTCAGAGGAGGCTATGGGTTACTTGTCGTGAATAAAAACTCCTGATTCAGAAGAGTTAAAATATTTGCGAACTGACAAATATCATATGACTAAGAAATACAGATCTTTACATTTCAGCATCCTTTGGGCTCCATAAATCTGGCAAACTGCACCAATCGTCAGATTGAACCTGCCAACAGAGAGTTCTGTGCTCGGCCCAACACTTTTGAGCTAATTACTGTTCGGCCACAGAGAGAAGATGACAAGGAAACGCTTGTTAGCCAATGCAAAGACACACTATGTGTTACAAAGTAAGCCATTGTACAATACTTTTACCGGTAGCTATTTTTGTAGACCTATTCCTGGAGAACTTTATTTGTTAATAGCATCCTCTGATTTTTCTTCCCTGTGAATTAATCCTTTGGCTATTTCTTTTGTTTAATCAAGGAACTGGTTATCTGCTGATACTAAAGATGAACGTAATCTTTGGATGCAAAGACTCAACCAAGTTCTTGTTGACCTCCGCATGTGGCAGCCTGATGCTTGCTATGTACCTGTTGGAAAGCCTTGAATCACATAAGAAATTTCCCGTAAGAGCTTGCTTCCAATATCAGATACAAACTCTGCTCTTTTAATATATCTGGATGTGATGGTCATTGTATTGGACTATTTGCTGCCTTTAGAGTTCTAACTCTAGTACTGAGGTATGATAGATAGCTGTTTTTAAGCACTTTTGCTGTGCTAAATATGTTATATATTATTAAACTTTGAAATATGTAGGTTTTTTCACTTTTAAAGAAAAGGTTTCTATTAATTGTCAAAGCTTGCTTTGTTTCAAGAACCAAAAGATTCAGCACAAGGGGAGAAGAACAATCTAGGAAGTTTTCTCAGTAAACATTTATCCTAACAAGTATGCCTCAAATTGATTCAGTTCTACTGGAGAGCTGAAACAGGAACTTCTACTTTTTATAAGTAATAGGATCTTAAAAATATAATTAGTGGTCTGTTTTTCAAATCACCTTTGAAAATTCCTGACACTTGCAAAAAGTACCACTTTTCAGATAGAAGATTGCATAAAATAGGAAGAAATTCCAATTTGGAAAATAAGATAATTTTGATGCATGATTTTGCGCACAGCGTGGTTTACATGTATGATCAGTTATGCAGTGCATTTGTACATATGCGATGAAACAAGCATCTGGAATGCTTTAAGCTGCTCTAAGAACAGCATCTTTTACCATTATTTTTCTCTCCAAGCCATATTAATCTGTTTTCATAGTTTGGATGTAAAACATTCAGTGGCCTTTAGGCACTAGAGAGCAGTATTTCTTTTTTTAAATAGTCAGATGGTAGAACTGCTATAAACGAAGTATTACTTCATATAGTCTGTCACTAAACCTGTTTAAGCAATAATTTTAATTTTAACCAATCAGTGAAATATCATGGCTACTCAGGTAAACTGCATGTGTGCAGTTTTCTTAAAAGCTTTCCATTGAGTACCACATTGTGCTGTGTTGCTGCTGCTACTGCTGCATATTTTAAAATATTACTTGCAGAGTACCGTCATTAAATTGCTATAGCTTTACATGGTTAAAAACACTAATTATTCAACTTCCCCCTTTTTAAGTCATCCTTTGCATTATTATTTTCAATATTCACTTTTTCTGCTGTTTTAAAACAAGGAACAAGAACTTCTCAATATATATGAATAAAAATGTATCAATGGGATTCCGGCCAATGAGTGTGTTGTCTTGCAATACTTTCTTTTTTTTTTAAAGGATGGTTATCTGGAATCATTGGGTTTAGACTAGAATATATCATGATAATTGACGTGACACCATTTTCTGTAATTTGTACTATATTTCTGAGAATAATAATAATAAATTTGATTTCTTACCCTACTCATCTTAAGGCGGGTCACCACATAGCTACAAACACAGAATCATACATTATATAAAATACACATACACAATGTGCCATTTTTCAAAATAAATCAGAAGACATTTTTTTTACGTTGACCAGTCAAAACAATAAGTTTATAGATCTACAATGTGATAGACAAAGAAGAAATCAAATAATTAAAAATAAAGCATAGCTCTGTAATTGATGGCAGATTATCTTCAAGAAGATCCAAAACTTCATGAAGGACTGATTCCTACTTCTGTTTCATAGTACTGAGATCAGTGCCCTCCTTGGTCGTTGAAGACTGTAGCAATTTCATTATTAAACGGATTTTCTTGTCCAAGGACACGTGGCCATTTGTGGAGTATCTTGTTCCAGACAATTTTAGCTCCAAGTGCAGCAGTAATCTAGAATTAGTCCAAGAAAAAACATTATTCTTCATTTCAAGAAGCACTTCAAGTGGTAAAGTTTGGCACAACTGGCTTCTGGTAACAACAAAGAAATCTTTCCCTCAAAATAAAGCTGAAAACACTAAAATTGTTAAGGAATTTGGTAATTTTTTACTGTATTTATTGCGACATAGATTTCTTTTTCGTGAAAAATAACTTTAAACAGGTGTCTTCAAACGTTTAAAGCAGAGGGCTAGTTCATTGGGGGGAGCCAGACTATAGTTTGAAGGGAAAAAACCTGAATGAATTTCCCATGCATATTGCACATATCTCATGTGTAGAACAAGAAAACCCCAACAATACAATCTTTAAAATGAAGAGCAATTTTAACCAACATAAACTTACCAGCATTTCAATGGGAAGTGTGGGCCTGCTTTTGGCTGATGAGATAGTCACGTTAATTAGGATTGTTGTGTGCCTTCAAGCCATTTCAGACTTAGGGGGATCCTAAAGCAACCCTATCACGGAGCTTTCTTGTCAAAATTTATTCAAATGGAATTTACCTTTGTTTTCTTCAGGCTGAGAGTGTGTGTGACTTGCCTAAAGTCACTTAATGGGTTCAGAGGTACAGTCGAGGTTCAAACCAGTATGCCACACTTTCTGAATGCTGAATTCCTTCCCTCTCTGTTTCTAACCTACATTCTTCCTTTTCTCCCTCTTTTTCCTACACCCCTTTCCGCTTTCCCCCCTTTTTCTCTTTCTCTGTCTCCTTCCTTGCTTTTCTCCCTTTCTTTCTTTCCCTATTTCTTACCTTCTTTTCTTTCTCTTTCCTATCTTCATTTTTTCTCCCCTCTCTCCCTCCCTTTTCTCCCTTTGTCCTTGCTGCCTTCTGTACTTCCTTCATTCCCTCTTTTTCTTTCTTTCCCCTTTCCCCCCTCCTTCACACTTTTTCTCCATCCTTCCCTCCCCCTTACTTTCTTTCTCCCCACTCCCTTCCCTTTCTTATTCTTCCTACCTTCCTATCGCCCTTTCTCCCCTCTTCCTTTTTCCCTCCACAAAGAAGGATGTCGGGAGACTGGCATGTGGGGGTGATGAATGTGGGAGCTGGGAAAGAGACCTTGGCGGGGTGCATATGGCCTGTGCATTGTAGTTTGAGGAACCCTGACTTAAAAGAACAATGGATGTTATTTAAAACTGCAGTTAGATTCATAACATGGAGTTCAGTTGCTGATCACGGAGGATGAGATTTTCACTTCTTTCTTCATCCCAATGAACAAGACTGACAATTAAAAGCAGGACCCTTGTCTCAAGTTCTTGTTGCAACCTGCCTCACAGGTGGGGGGCTATGTGTGGAAGTAGAATATTGACAAATATTTTTCCAACAATCTGATTTAATCCATCTATTTACACACATGAATTTGTGTGTGAATTTATATGTATGTATGTTCCACAAAGGCTCCGACATAGCTTGATGGATCTGAACCAAAGTTTGTACACATAACCTTTCTTGATACTATTTAAAATACTGGTGGGGTTTCAACTTAAAATCCACCCTATTCAGGTATAGGGCACCCAAAAGGAATAAATAGGTATGTATGCTCAGATGCAACCACAAGAGGGCACCTGATAGATTAAAAGGCTTCCTCAGAGAAAGATGGCAAATCGAAGGGGGCTCAAGAGGCAGTAGGGAGACACTCTGGGAATCTCTTGCAAAGGGCCAGAATGTTGCCATTGATATGTTCTAAAGGAAGCATTTTCAAGGATAGGCAAAGATGGAAGAGAGCTGAAGAAGAGAGAAAGCAGCCCTTAAAATGACAGAACTTGGGTAATAATAAATAGCATCAGAAAATGCCAACCCAGGCAACACCAGGTATATATCCTAGTGTATATAAATATAAACATATTAAAAATGCCAAGTTTGTTTCCCTAGTTTTTGTACTTAGAAAACATACTTTACATTGAGTTGGGAGATTGTGGATGTCTCCATATTGAACTGCACCATCCACCATCCTACTAGCTATGCTGAAAGAACTAATGAGAGCTATAGCTTAGCAACATGTAAAAAGATCACAATTTGACCCAATCCTGTGATAATGGAAAAAAACAAAATTCAATAAAACTTGGTTTCACACACATTTATCCTGCAGTTAATTTTCCATTGTTCTGATAAAGGGAGTTAATTTTGTCGGAATATTAAATTATTTACTTAACGAACCCTGATTCACAACTACTTTTGCTACCATACATTTAATGAGTTAAATATGGTTCCACAATTTTTCATTTTTTCCAGATGTGACATTGCCTTACCCTATTTTTGCTCATAGAAGAACAGAACAAAAACCTTCAGTACCTTCAGAGTGCAAAACTGGTTTGAAAGAGAAATCAATCTGCCTAGTACATTTCTGACATGAGTTTCTTATTAAGTTAATATATTTGGAACATTTGATCTCATCCCTCCTTGCATTGTTAAGGCAGATTTACTTTCATCTTTGAAACTGGAGATATCTCAGTGAGATTATCTGACTAAAATAAGGAGTAATAAAGCCGGTCCATTAAAGGCCATGTCAATGAGACAATGCCAGATCACTTCACACATCCAGTTTCTTGACAGATTTAAAATTTTAAAAACCTATACATTTATTCTATTATGTATCTTCCTGTGAATTCAGTGGGGCTCAGGCCCAGGCAAGTTGCATAGCAGCCTTAATATCTTAGACCCCAGGATATTTTCATACATAGAAAAAACAAAAAGGCCTGAAGCCTGTATCTTAAGAATTTGTCACAATGGCATTTATGCAATACAAAGTCATTTTTAAATAAGGTATGTTCTGTCAGCTCAACTTCAATTTACATCAATCCAATAAAAGAGACTTCCAAGAGACCATGTTATTAACAGCCCACTCACTTGTTTGGTCATAGCTTCCCTGATTCAGTAAAACCATTTGTAATGTCTTCCTCTTTTCATACCGCTTTCCATTGCCCTTATTTTCTTGTTTGTGAGTCATTTCATAATGTCTAAAGTGCAATAACTTCTGTTTTATTGTGTTGACTTCTAGTGGGAGTTTAGACTTGATTTGCTCTCTGACCCATATATTTGTCCTTTTGGCTGTCGGTGGTATTTAGAAAACTCCTCCAGCACCATATCTGAAATGTCTGTGTTCTCCACTGTCCAGCTTTCAGATTCATACATAGAATAGAAAAACACTATAGCACAAAAAATCCAGACTTTGATATCCTTTGCACTTGAGGATCTTATCAATTTCTTAGTAGTTGCCTTTCCAAGTCTTAGTCCTCTTTTGGTTTTTGGTTATGTTTGTACAAACTCCACTTTATTTCAGTGCCATCATCACACAGTTTATATAGGTCACATGTGGGATTTTTCCCTTTAATATACAGCTGTAATTCTGGTTTTGCATCTTCCTTAATTTTCCTCATTAGATATTCCAAGTCTTTGCTGATTTCTTCAAGAAATATCCCCCCAGGTGATAGCTGTCCCTTATCCTATCCTTAAAAGCTTCTTCCTGCCCTTTCCCCCTATTTTATAATACTGTTTTTAATATTTCCATTAATAAAAATCATTTTAAAAATAAAAAAATGTCAGCTTGTCTTGTGATTGAATTTCCCCCCCTCCAATTTTTATTCCTGGGTGTTTCACAGTTTTTCATGATGTCTGCAGCCCAAGGTTTTGATGTAACCTATTAAAACACTGACAATTTTTGACAATTCAGAATATCAAAATAATTTTGAGATATCATGAGACTACCATTTCCCAATGAATGTTTGCAGTGTTATTTCTAGTGCCTCTTCCTGAGTCCTGCTCGGACATCTGGGGTTTCTCAATTCATTTATGGAAAAGGTCTTCCCAAACTGTTTGTTGTATGAGTAGTTAGCATGCTCTCTTTCTGTGGAAACTCCTTGGGTTGTAAGAGACTTGCAAACAATATTCCTAGGAAGGGATGACTTTTAAAACTTGAGATATACTTATATGGGGAGAAGCTCCACCATGAGACTTGCTCCTAAATTCATATGGCAATATTTTACAACTGAAAAAGGAGCTCTAGAATACGAGGCAATGGATTCAAACTATAGGAAAAGACATTCCACCTTAACATTAGGAAAAACATCCTGACAGTAAGAGTTGTTTGACAGTGGCATACATTACCTCGGAGCGTGGTTGTTGTTTCTCTGAAGGTTTTTTAAACAGGGAATGCTTTTTGTTTTCCTACATGATGGGAAAGGACAGTGTGACCCTTGTGGTCTCTTCCAATTCTATGATTCTAGGAACCCACATGTATAATAATACATAATAATACACTTTATTTATATTCACTTTTATGTGATGATACAGAGCCTGCATTTCTAACCCCAAGTACTCAATGGCTCAGATTTTTATGGTTATACACAGAGAACTCTGCTACATCTCCCTATTCATCACCCTAAGGATTCACTGATAGTTCTTTGCCATGACCATTCTGTGGTTTTTAGAGGGTGTGATGGGGATCAGAGAGGTTTCTGGTCCTGTCCAGATGGCCAAGCACAAACCAAGGACATCCATGAACGTCCAGTAGGGTCTTCTGGAGTTTCTTTTCGTGGTCAGCTGTGAATAGCACTAATTGGTTTATCCCCTGCGCTCGCGCAGGCAGCTCGGAAGTCTCGTGACAAATTTGACAGTTGGCCCCCGCGCACCATCCCCGCTGGTATAAACAGCCCTCCTGAGGGGCCAACTGCCAGTTCACTTTTTCCGCCGCTTGAGGGCAGCAAGGAAGGAACATTAGAATGGCTACATCAGCCTTTAAGAAGTGTGCGTCATGTGTGAATAAGATCCCGGACACCGACGCACATGACAATTGTTTAACATGCCTGGGGGAGATACATTTCTCCCAGGATTGTTCTATTTGCCAACAATTTACTCCTCAAACGAGGAAAAACAGAGAGCTACGTCACAAAGCCGCTCTCTATGAACAAGATCTCTTTAAGAAAGATGCAGGAAGCTTCCCACAAGGAAAAGAAGTGGCTAAGGAGGCACCCGAAGCCCATTTGCGGCTTAAATTGCCTTAGGGAGCTAAACCAAAGAAGAAGCTATCCCAAAAAGAGCCACGTAAGGAAAAGAAAATGGCGGGCGCAAAAACAGCCCCCCCTGCGATGGACCCGAAACATCGGCCCGCATCAGAAACGATGGAAGAGCCAGAAACATCAGCAAGGGCTGTTGAGGAGCTAGGGACGGCTAGGTGGAGAAAAAACTCAGGCGAAGGGGCAAAACCCCACATACCTGAAGCCGCTTCCCTCGAGGCCTCTGCACTGCAAGCCTCCGCAAGTCAGGTCGAGCCCGTTGTGGCATTAGACTCTTCAACCTCAGGCCCCCTCCTCCATCGGGCTCGTATGGCCAAGATCACTCCTCTCCAGATCGAAGAGAGCGCCGAAGCCGCTCACGAGCTCGTGCGCGTTCTCGGGCCCGAGCCTCACCGAAGCGGAAAGCGAAGCGTCGTTACCGAAGCACCTCGGTATCGATGACGTCATCAAGCTCCACCTCGGACTCCTCCCTCTCTCCTCCTCCAAAGAAGATGAGGAGGAGGCATACTAAAAGGAAGCATAGAAGACGTTCAAGCTCCTCCTCTAGCTCCCCCCATAGGAATGCTCGTAGAGCAACTAAAAGGCAGAGGAGCAAGGAGCGAAAGGATGCGGTTGTTCAGGGAACAACAGGACATCAGATTCAACGCGCTAATGCTACCATTGCTAAGAAGCGCATTGATACTGCCTCATGTATTCCTATAGGGAGAGGTTTACAGCATCAACAGATTATAATTAGCGAGGAAAGCTTACCTGCCTTAAGCTCTCTAGGGGGATCCTGGCATATAAACCACAAAGGTCAATTGGTTTATTCTAAAAACCCCACTCAATCAAAAAGAATGCAAGTTAATCGTGATGATATGGAGCAAAGAGATGACTACCAGAGACCGCAGTCTGCTAATTCAACTTCTATGAATGAAAGGGAAGACTGCACACCTATAAGGATTGATAGAGATGACCAAGCTAATCAAGATCACTGTGAATCAGAATTCTCAGATGAAGATCGCTACATGTATGAGGAGTTAGGAAAATCTAAGCCTCAGAAGGATGACGAGACAGAAAAATTCACAGTCATGGTATCACGCATTGTGAGGGCTTTGGGACTTCCATCTCCAAAACCACCTGACACTGTGGATGACCCCATGTTCCCAGCGGCTCGTCAAAAGGGATCATCTGTCTCCGCTTTGCCATCGCTCCCTTACTTATTAAAGTTAGGGAAAGTAGTTGATTTGGCCCCTATTATGACACCAGCTATTCCAAGATCTGTAGATATGCTATACAAGATTGACCTCACAGGCGATGACTGGGCAGCACGGCCACCAAAGCCTAACACAGCAATCTCCGAAGTGTGTCAGGGGAAAAGGCCATCTAAGTACAATTCAACTCCCAGTGATAAAGAAGGTAAAAAGTTTGATTTGATAGGAAGGAAAGCACATATAGCCGCAGGACTTTCTATGAGAATGGCCCACTATGCAACATATATGGCGGCTTATCAGTCATTCCTATGGGACAAGATGACCCCTTATATTGAGTTGCTGCCAGAATGGGAGAGACGTGTTCCACAATCATTCCAAAACGATGCTCTACTATTAGCGGAGTACCAAAAGGACTTTGCGGCCCATATGGCTGAGGCTGCAGGGAAGGTTTTCGCTTTAGGAACGGCAGCAAGAAGACATGCCTGGTTGCGCGCCTCATCTTTATCGGAGGAGAATCGTGCAATTGCAGAGGAACAACCTATGCATGTCGAGGGGATATTTAATCCCGCTACAGAAGAAAAGATCAAACATAACCATGAAATGAAGAAGACGATGCAAGGATACAACTCTTCCAAGCAAGGTGGCAACCAACAAAGACAACGTTGGCAGTCTTCAGGGACTTTCTATAAACGTAATAATGGAAATTATTACAACCAGAACAGACCACGTTTTCAGCAGGGTGGTAGACCCTTCCAAAGACGACAACCATTTGGAGGAAGAGGTCGCTATCAACCATATCAGGGCAAGACCGCTAAACCAAGCAGCGTTTTTGACACTTGCTCATCCTGGGGAGTGGAGCCATGTTTTCACACGATGTTGCATACTGCTCCTGTTTTTGATTGCAGTTTAGTCTGTTCAGGTGTTAATCACCCCATGTTTGGGGAACGTTTAGCCACATTTATTTCAGAATGGGAGAGAATAACATCTGATAAATGGGTCCTCCGTATAATACGTGAGGGATACAGTATTGAGTTTAATGATTTACCCCCTGTTGGACGAATAGATGGTACCATCGCACCACCTGTCCTGTTAGAGGAAATAGAAAAGTTATTGGCTAAGGGGGCAATTACTCCAATAAGTTCTAGAAAGTTGTGTTAGTGCTATTTTTCAAGATATTTTATAGTTCCCAAGAAAGGGGGTGGTCAACGTCCTATTCTTGACCTTAGAGGGGTAAATTATTTTATAACCCCTAAGAAGTTTCGTATGGTTTCTTTGAAAAATATTTTGATGTTGTTGAATAAAGGAGATTGGTTTGCAACCATAGATCTTAAAGATGCTTACTTTCATATATCAATAAATAAAAAACATAGGAGATATTTGGCATTCATGGTAGGAGATAGGGCATACCACTTCAACGTTTTGCCCTTTGGACTGTCCACGGCCCCAAGGGTCTTTACAAAGTGTATGGCCGTAGTGGCAGCATTCCTGAGGAGAAGGGGGATTATAGTTTTCCCTTATATAGATGACTGGCTACTTGTAGGTAGTTCTAGAGAAGAAGTTCTCAGTCACATAGAATTTAGTATGTCTCTTCTCCAGTCCTTAGGTCTCGTTGTAAATCTGGAGAAGTCCAAACTGACTCCCACAAGAAGAGCACAGTTCATCGGGGCTCTTCTCGACTCGGAGGAACAGAGAGTGTTTTTGCCAGAGGACAGATTCCTCAATCTAAAGACTCTAATTCAAAGACTACTGATCCAGAGATTGGTGATGGCAAGGGATATACAGGTCATACTAGGTCATATGGCATCTACCACGGCAGTGACCCCCCACACAAGGCTACACCTGGGACCAGTACAGTCTTGGTTCCAGTCGGTATTAAGACCGACTGTCCAAAGATCATCTATGCGGTTATTGATACCAAAAAGTGTGTGCAAGTCCCTAGGATGGTGGTTGGACCCCCTGAATGTGTGTATGGGTATGCCATTCCAGCAACTGACTCCGACGGTCACTTTAACAACAGACTCCTCCCTTACAGGATGGGGTGCACATGTAGCAGAACTCACAGCACAAGGAGTTTGGTCAAAAGCGGAATCTGCATTGCACATAAATCATTTGGAGCTAATGGCTGTGCAGAAGGCTCTCAAGGCCTTCGAACTGGTCTTAACAGGAAGTGTTGTTCAGTTAGCAACAGACAATACTACTGTAATGTTTTACATAAACAAACGGGGGGACACACTCACAGACATTGAATGGCCTAACATTGCAGATTTGGCACTGGACCATTCAAAGAGGAATTTATCTAATGGCGATTCACCTGCCGGGCGGGATCAATACGTTAGCAGACCACCTCAACAGAAATCCTCTGGGAAACCACGAGTGGACTCCGAATAGGGAAGTGGTCCTCTCCCTATTCGATTTGTGGGGACAGACAGATCTAGACCTTTTTGCGACGTCAAGCAACAGACAATGCACACTGTATTGTGCACGGATGGGGCGGAGTTCACAGAATTGCCTCGGGGATGCCCTTCTGATACCTTGGGGGACTCACAAGGTGTATGCGTTCCCACCATTCCCATTACTTTTGAGGGTAGTGTCGAAGATGAACAGAGACAAAGCAAGGGGGATATTGATAACACCGTGGTGGCCCAGGCAGGCGTGGTTCTCGCCGCTACTGAGAATGTCCAAAGGGATCCACTTTCCTCTACCACAGAGAGACGACCTGCTTCTGTCTCAGGGGAATCAGGTTCTCTACCCAGATGTACAGGGCCTGAGATTAACGGCCTGGAAAATCATCCCATAGAGAATTCTCAATATGATGGTTTATCGGATAGGGTTAAAACTATTTTAAATGCAGCACAAAAGGATAGTACGAAACGCTCCTACGTATACAAATGGAATCGTTTCGAGAAATTTGTAACTCAAAAGGGGGTTGATGGCCTATCAGCTAGCACTTCAATAATTTTAGATTTTTTAATATCCTTATCAGACATAGGACTGTCTATATCAGTGGTTCTCAACCTTTCTAATGCCGCGACCCCTAAATAAAGTTCTTCATGTTGTGGTGACCCCCAACCATATTTTCGTTGCTACTTCATAACGGTAATTTTGCTACTGTTATGAATTGTAATGTAAATGTCTGATAAGCAGGATGTATTTTCATTGAACATTATTTCAGCATAGTGATTAATCACAAAAACAACATGTTTGGGGAGTATGTACAATGGATGATGGGATTTGTAGTACCTTCAACCGATGTAGCTCTTACTTTCACAGACCACTGAGACCCCCACGAATTACAGACCTGGACCAAACTTGGCATAGAGAACCCCAATGACCAATAGAAAATACTGGAGGGGGTTGGGGAGAATTGATAGTGAATTATGGGAGAGGTAGTTTACCTACATCCAGAGAGCACTGTGAACCCAAAGGACTATGGATCTGGACAGAACTTGGCACAAATGCTTAATATACCTAAATTGGTGGAGTATAGGGAAAATAGACCTGGCATTTGGGTTTTGATGGGATGTTTTTAGTTCCCCTGCCATCAAATAGTATTCTGAAATCCAACAACAATGCAATTGAACCCAACTTTGCCTGCATAACTCCCATGACCAACAGAAAACACTGGAGAGGTTTGGGGAAAATAGACCTTGGCATTTGAGTCTTGCTGGGATGTTTAGTTCCCCTGCCATTAAAGAGCATTCTGAAATCCAACAACAATTAAATTGGACAAAACTTGGAACACATACTGATATGCTGAGATGTGATTACCATATATTCTTGAGTATAAGCTGACCTGAATATAAGCCGAGGCGCCTAATTTTACCACAAAAAACCTGGAAAAACTTATTGATTCAAGTATAAGCCGGTGGTGGGAAATCGAGCAGCTACTGGTAAACTGTGGGGCAGAAATTGCCTTAAAGCCATCTTATGCAGCTTCCAAAACCTAACACTTGAGAACGTTTTGCACTGCAGCCAGATATTTCCAAGATCATGCACAAAGGGCTTGATGAATATACCTTTTCTGAGATGGATCTAAATCAGGCATGGGCAACTTTAGCCCTCCGGGCATTTTGTTGGACTTCAGCTCCCACAATTCCTAACTGCCAGTATTTGAGAACACAGAAATACTGGACCACTCTAAAACTACACAGAGAAGCCACTGAAATCCACAAGCATGTGGACAATTTCAACAGAAAGGAAGAAACCCTGAAAATGAAGAAAATCTTGCTGCCAGTATTTAAAAACGCTCTAAAATCAGAACAGTAAATAAAAAACAACACTCTAAAAGCAGGGGAATTCCAGACAATAAACAATCAGGGCCAGCTAATACCTCCCAACAAAGGATTCCCTCCCAGGCGGGAAGCAGCCAGGATTTGAAGCTGCAATGCCATTCAATGCTAATCAAGGTGCCCAATGGCAACATTCCCACTTGCCTCAAGCAGACAAGAGTTCTTTCTCCCACCCTGGACTTTCCACAAATATATAAACCCCATTTCTCTGAGGATGCCTGCCAGATATGTGGGAAAAACATCAGGACAGAACACTTCTGGAACATGGCTATACAGTCTGGAAAACTCACAGCAACCCAGCAAGTAGGCTGTTAGGAATTATGGGAGTTCAAAACACCTGAGGGCCACAGCTTGATTTAAATGTAGCTTTTAGCATTAAAGGAAAAAGTGCTCAGGATTTTCCCACTTAATACACACATTGTTGGCATGGCTGGAAATGGGTTATTTTCTCCTGCTATTAAAAAGCATGTTCTGGATATGTCCCAAAAGATAAACTATCTTAGAACATTTCTGTTATTTTTCCAGACACATATCTGGTGATGGGGGTTTGTGCTCAACAGAACTGAGCCTTTTGTGGGTTTTTTTTACAGTACTATTGATGTACCTTGAAGAAGCGAAGGCTGCTTCTCTACCAGGCATGGGCAAACTTTGCCTCTATGCCTGGTGTTAGAAATTGTGAAAGTTGAAATTCAAATCAATCTGATAGGAAACTGGGAGTTGTAGTTTGGTATGGTACTGGCTCTCTTAAACAGGGAAGCCCAGGGACCTTGTAAAACTACAACCCCTGTGATTCCATGGCACTGAATCTGTGGCAGGTTTTGTGTGTCTGTGTGTCAATTCCCTTTAAGGAGACTCTCCTTGCCCTGGCAATTCCCCTTTAAGGCTAGCTCGCTCTTGGCTGCTCTCTTGGGAAAGAGACTTTTTCCTCCTCCCTTTGCAGGCTATTTACAGCTTTAAGAGCTACTGAAAGAAGGGGGTTTCGACTGTCCTATAACAGCCTGCCTACCTGCCTGCGCTGTTGGGAGAGGAGAGGGAGAAAGAGGCCTGAGCTGGCTGGGGAAGGGAGGCTCTGCTGCTTTGGGGGACAGCCTCTTCCTCCCGCCCATCCCTCCCCGGGAGCCCCAGGCCCAGCCTGATCCAGAAGACCACGTTGCTGCCTTCGTTCGAACTTTTGTTGCTGCCTGGCTGCTTGGCCCTGCTGGCTTTCATTCGTTCTCGTTTGGCAGCCTCTTGGCCTTCTTCCCTCGTCGTCTGGCGTCTCCCTCAATTGTTTCCCTCCTTGCTCTTTCCTGCCTCCCCCGGCAGTCTTTGATCTTCCTTCCCCTGCTTCTCTTCTCCCTGTCTCTCCGGCCTCTCCCTCTCTCCTCCTTCCCGGCTTGTTCTTGGGGAATGCAGGGTCGCCTCCTTTCAGAGGGGGGGCTGTAGAGTTGTAGTTCACCCACACCAGAGAAATCGACCTCCCGGTGATTGACCTGGATCAAACCTGGGCAGCAAGAGCCAGCCCACATGGGGAGCCTTCTGCTCGACCCCGCCCCTTCCAAGCTCACGGGGCGAGGGCCCAAGAAGGTTTGCGCCTTTGCCTCCAAGCTCCTCCTCCTGACTCCAGGCAGCCCTGCGGGAAGAGGAGAAGCTGGCCTGGAGTGCCTGGCTGTTTGGCTGGCACTGGGGCCGGTGGCCATCTTCAAGAGGGGGCGGGGCTTACCCAGGTGCCTTCGCGGCCCCCGAAAACTGGCCCTGCGACCCCCCTGGGGGTCGCGACCCCCAGGTTGAGAACCACTGGTCTATATCATCATTGAAGTGTTATCTTGCCACCATATCTTGGTTTAGGCGTAAAGCAGGTCTACCATCATGTTTCACTAACCCAATGATTAGGTTATTTATTACGGGTTTTAGAAAATCTAGACCTGAAGTGCAGCCGGTTATTCCATCCTGGAGTCTGGAACTGGTACTGAATGTTTTGATGAAACCTCCATTTGAACCACTGGCCACCATTGATATTTCTTTACTATCTTGGAAAACGGCTTTTTTGGTGGCTATAACATTGGCACGCAGGGCAAGTGAGCTGTGTGCTTTGCGCTGTGATGAC
Source organism: Anolis apletophallus (assembly GCA_030556195.1). Lineage (NCBI taxonomy): Eukaryota > Metazoa > Chordata > Lepidosauria > Squamata > Anolidae > Anolis > Anolis apletophallus. Next base: position 76,478,477 of record JARBWK010000008.1, read on the forward strand.
CCTTATTTGAGAATGCACAAGGATAAGGTGGTCCTTAGGACGGATATATCCTTTCTTCCAAAAGTGTCGAGCAAGTTCCACATGTCTCAAGAAATAGTGTTACCGGCCTTTTTCCAAAATCCAGAAACAGAGTTGGAGAGGTCATTACATATGTTAGATGTAAGGAGAGCAGTAGCTTTTTATACTAGCAGGACATTGAGTACTAGAAAATCTCCTAAGATGTTTGTGAAGTACAGGAAAGATGTACTGGGGTTACCAGTGTCATCGCAATGCCTTTCATCGTGGATTGCATCCTGTATACGTAAGGCATATGTTGTTGCAGGGAAAGTGTTACCTCTCCAGATAAAAGCACATTCGACCAGATTGATGGCTACATCGACAGCTTTCATGAGAGGCGTTCCTCTTGATGTCGTCTGCAGGGCAGCTGCATGGTCTACTCCACTGACATTTGTAAAGCATTACAAGGTGGACATGGCTTCGAAGAGGGATGCTGTCTTTGGTCGCACAGTGCTATTTTCTGCAGTGGCATGACTCCCACCGTCCAAGGTAAGAAGCTCGCTATTCTACCAATTAGTGCTATTCACAGCTGACCACGAAAAGAAAATATGAGTTGCTTACCTGTAACTGTAGTTTCTTGAGTGGTCAGCGTGAATAGCACGCTCCCGCCCATCCTCCCCGCTTGACTTGATTTTTATTTAATCATGCCAGACTTCTGACTGCTTAGGCGGCGGAAGAGAACTGGCAGTTGGCCCCTCAGGAGGGCTATTTATACCAGCGGGGATGGTGCGCGGGGGCCAACTGTCAAATTTGTCACGAGTCTTCCGAGCTTTCTGCGCGAGCGCAGGGGATAAACCAATTAGTGCTATTCACGCTGACCACTCAAGAAACTACAGTTACAGGTAAGCAACTCATATTTGTCACAGATCATGTAGTGTTCTGTGCCTAGCTATGGGAATAAAGCCAGACACTACTCCAATCTCCTCTGCTCTACACTAGTGATCATTGGGAGCAACCATCACAGTCACAGGGTGAGTTTTGGGGAGGCTTTGATTGTTGCAGTGGGAAGAAGGGACTGTCAACCTGTGTGATAACGCATACACCAAAGCACATACATTGGCATAAGGTAGACATATACAAGGGTATGGCAAATATGCCTGTACGATCAATGAAAAAATATTTCAATATTTTTTATGAAAATCGGGGGTAGGGGGGAAAATCATTTCTAAAATGTTTCTGAAATTGGACAGGGGCCATATCTTAACTAACAAATTAACTGTTTTTTCTTACTTTTCATTAAGTATTTGTGCCAATTGGGAAACTTCAGGACCTCCTTTCCCCCTCGTTGTTAGAACTATTAGAATGAAACTTGCTAAAATTATAGAACACATTTACCACGGTTAGCCCATCAAGTTTCAGAATGTTTCACTTATCCACAGATTTTGGGGGAATCTTCAAAGTTTTTGCAAACATTTTTTTAAATTACAAGAGCTATCTCTTTGAATTTTCTATACAATGACACAAGATAATGGAATAATTTTCCCCAAGTTTCAGAAATATTCATCTACTGATTTTGGGGATTTTTTAAAAGTGTTGACAAAAACGTTTTAAAAAACTACAGCTATCTCATTGAATGTATTTCACCAACAGAACTTCAATTTAGGGATTTCCTCCCATAGATTTACTTATTGTTATTGAAGTATCATTCAGCCCTCTTTATTGGAACTCTGGCTGCTGCCAGGATGGACATATCTCTCCCCTATCCTAATTAGGGCTTTCTGATGCTGAGCAGAATTCTGGTAAATGTAGTTTACCTTTTGAATTCTCTGCCATAGGGCTCCTCATCTTCCCAAACTACATCTCCCAGAATTCTGTGCTCTACAGTCTCTTTCCCAACTCACTCAGCTTGTCCCACCCTGCTGCTTTCATGGCAGGAGGCAGCCTATCCTTAATTTAAAGAGGAATGGCAGTCCTTTAGGCTTCGCTTCGCTTGCGCTGAAAAGGAAACTGACTTCAGAGCATTACAAAATTCAAACAAAAGAGTATTGCATACGTTTTTATTCTTGAGTTTTTTTAGCATGGATGCTCTCCCCCCCCGCTTCTAAATATTTGTTTGTATATACAAAACTGATGAATTAGATACGACTTACAATTTAAAAATAAAGAATTGCACGTCCCTATTAGGAAGCCAGCCCACAGCAAACACTGTATTTAGCATAGGTTTGGGGGAACGTGAATAAGAGATTGACTTGGACTTCAGTTTATCCAGCTGAAACTGGCATTAAATTTATAGTGGTTTTAAAGATTCTACAAAGCAAGTCTACATGTTATCAAGACGTCTTTTTGCAACCAAGCCTCAAGGGGTTCATTCAAAAACATTAGCTCAAACATGACCATGTGGTACACTGGACAGCTAGATTTTTTTGTGGTTTTTGTTCCCACCCACCCTCTTCCTTGTCTTTTACCTGACTCGGGTGAAATCCATCAACAGGTTCTACTAGCTGCCAGGCCTCTCCTCCCATCTTCTGCAACATTTCCGTGACTGTAAACCAGATAATTATAGAAGATTATGCACCACATGTATAAACATCACATTTACTTTACACAGCAACACAGGCAGTATTTTTAGCAAATGACTGCTGCACATGAAGATTATGATGATTTATATAATATTGTCAAAGCCAATGCTATATTCAATCCTCTTTCCTTCCAGGCAGCATTTAAGCCTTTTCAAGACATTTATGCAAGAAAAGCTCTGAATTTATATGCTGGCAGAATAATTCATATCCAGCCCAGTTCCATGTAAAAAATAAGGTTGAAATGAGGCAAACCTTGATGGTTTGGGTTCTACGATGAGTTCCAACCAGAGCAAACCCATTGAATTAATGAGACTTAACAGTGGGTCAGTTGGTCTACTCTCACTGCAACTGGCAATACGATTTAAACCAATATTACTCTCATGTCTGCCTTTTACTTGCCAGGTTTCTCCTCCTTGGTCATTGTCTATGGTTTGCTGCATCTTTCTCAACACAAACATTCAAACTCATTGCTCTCAAAACAGACAAGTGTAGTCATATGTGGCTTTTGGCCCGAAGTATTCAGGTATGCTATCTCCAGGACTGCATGATTGCTAAGAATAAGTAACCTTTCTGAAAAAGTATGGACTTTTAGGTAAAATTGATCTCACACCTACCCACTTTGCTCTCTCTCTCTCTCTCTCTCTCTCTCTCTCTCTCTCTGTGTGTGTGTGTGTGTGTGTGTGTGTGTGTGTGTGTGTGTGTGTGCATGTTATGGAAATAAATATATCCTGGAATTTGTCTGTCTTCAAACCGTTTCGGACACAAGATTTGTTTAGATTTCTTAGCAAGATTTGTTTCTCTGAGGCAAGGCATATTATCTTTAATGCGGATTTAAATATAGAAATTGCTGGGACAGCTTTAAATCTTATTGTTAATCCCAAGTAAAGTTTCTCTATGGAGCAATGTTTCCTGCCCCTCTCTAAGAACCAATAGAGCCAACATCTCCCGACACTGAAATTCTGTGGTTGAAGGACAAACATTTTCAGATTGAAGACAATCACTCTGCTGAATACAACACATCTGAGTGCACTTCTTGTTTAAAGAAAAATTAGTTTCTTAGGGAATTCCAGGCTTGTGATTTTCATTTAAATCATCATATAGGTTTTCTGAGTACTGATTCAGTTTCAACTGTATTCAAGACATAACCATGCAGCTTCATGGCTTTGGAGATTTTGGTTGACCGAAGGAGACATTCCTAAAACCAAGAAATCCCACTGAAACAGACATCTCCTCCCCATATTTCCCATGGCACCCCTTACATCTTCTGAAAATTCTACACACAGAGGCTTGGAAAACTCTGATGAATTGGGTGGGTTGTCACATGGAGGGGGGTCTCCTAGATATGTCAGACACTTCATCCAGTGGAACCTTTCTGCCAATAAAAACCATGCCTTGGATCCAACCTAACAGCTATCCAAGAATAATTTGTATCTTCAAGTCCCTAAACTTGTAAAGATAGAGGTGACAATTTCAGTATCTCATACATTCGTCCAAATGAACTATTTTGTAGGCTTGGGCCCAAACCAGTTTGAACTAAAATGATTTGTAATATTTGGTGGTCTGTTTTATATAATATCCGAAAACAGAACAGGGAGGAGGGAACCGCAAAGCCCAGCAAAATAGATTAAGGGAGCCGGATTTTATCAGTTCCAGGAGAGGAAGGACTTAAGTCTGCATACCTGAGGCAGGGATCTGCTGGATCTTTTCTTCTCTTCCTCCCTGGCAGAAGCAGCGTTAATCCATTTCTTTTTGGAAAGTTTCCTAGGCTCCTCTTCTAGAGAGGGCCCTGCTGCCCTGCTGGGAACTCACTTTCCCAGCAGCACTTGCATGGGGTGGGCATTGAAAAGTCTCAGTTTCTGAGCATGATTGAAGTTGAAGTTTTTCTCTCTGTTTCTCAACCAATAAAAGGCCTGGTTGTGTCCATGTTCTGATTGGTCGAGCATGGACAATTTTCAGAACCCTCTCTTATTTTAAAAAAATGTTATGGTTAAAACTTAAAATAGTTCTAAAAATCAGATTGGTGAATTGTTTTGAAACTTGGCAGGCCTGCAGTTGTAAATGGGTCTAAAACTGGGGTACGTTTCATGCAAAATTAGACCTTAAAATGACTGAGGATCGAGTCTTTAAAATTTCTCATTGTAGCCAATGGCCCAAATATTTGCCAAATGAAAACACCAACATCTCTCCCCATTCAAGTAATTTCCCAGTAAACTGAATGAGGGGTCAGTTGACAAGGGCCCCCAAAATGACATGTCTTTTGGCCGAATTGCACACTTCTATTCTGCGTATTTTGGACCAGATATAGGCAAACTTCAGGCTGCCAGAATATCACTCTCAGACTCCACCAGCTGAATCAAAGAGCAAAACAACAGTTTAGGGCAGGCATAGACCAAAGAGAATATGACCCTCAGCTTAGAACAAGACTGTTTCCCATTTCAGAATGAAGCAGTACTTTTATTCAAAAATCCCACCTATGTTCCTCCTCAATATTTTCTTTTAATCTCACAAAGTAATAATGTTGTTTTTATTTTTAAAAAAGATGGGTAAAAAATTATCAATACCTGCAACCTGTCCATTTTTGCACTAGAACGTACTCTGAGAGGCAGTTTTAATTTTAGCTTGAATACATCAGGATTCTTGCATGCAAAGAAACTTCCCTGAATTCATACATCCAGTTTACCAATCAAAGATGTCAGTTGAACTCAAGACCATAGAAACAGTTGCTAGTTTAAAAGAGTTAAATGTAAGCAGAGCCTTAACTGGCTACATTGTATTCTCTATATAGTGATTTTGTTCTACTTTTAAAAGTTTTAGACTATTAGACCTGTGAAAATACTCCAGTAGCTTTACACTACTGCATCCAGCTGCCTGAACTATTGCTTCTTTCAGCCCAATTAGTTTAATGGGGATTTCAGAATAAAAACATCCATATTTTCAGCCAGAAAGAAACAAATGACGATGAAACGCTTCCCCTTAAAAATATGTGTTCCAAAATATTGGATGCAGACTAGCCCCTCAACACTTTGATTCCAAAAGTTAGTACTGTATCGAAAGCCAAAAAAAGAGAAAGATTGCTCTTACTGCTAAATATTTCATACTTTGAGGCTCCAAAAAGGGTTTGCACCAACTTTAGCAGAACTGGAAAATAGGTCAGCGATTAGAGGAGAAACAGCTTAGAAGAGAAACTTGACAACTGACACTTCTACTAAGCTGAAACATTTAATTACAAATATGCTTATAGAAATACATTACCAAAGGTTCTGTAGGGGTGTGATCGGACTACCTTTACCAATGAAAGGAAGCAAATCATATTGATCTCTTGCCTTTGCCTTCCAAATCTGACTGAATATATTTAGCTCTTCAAAGTAATTTAGCTCATCAGCAATCATGCAATGGCTGCTATAAAATATTAAGAAGGCATTCAGAATTGTTTTGGTTTAAGCAACTGCTCCTTTAATAATTTATTGTAAGTAAATAATAAGTGATTGCATAACTCAGAAAAAGTAATACTAAGTAATTGAGGTCGGTAAGCCTCAAGGCACGCAGATCTTTGGCCGATGAGAAAGATCTAAAAATGATAGTAACTCCATACATGCCATATTCCTTGGACATAGAGCTGGAAGAGACTCCAAGGGCCATCCAATCCAACCCTTTGCCATGTAGGAACACCTAGTCAAAGCCAGCCAGCCTCTATTTAATAACTTCCAAAGAAGGAGACTCCACCATGCTACAAGGCAGCATATTCTGCTGCCAAACAGCTCTTACCATCAGGAAGTTTTTCCTAATGTTTAGATGGAATATCTTTTCCTGCAGTTTGAATCTATTGCTCTGTGTCCTTGTTGGAAATGATAACCTTCATCAAGCCTTCCCTAGCAATCTGTTTATGATCTTGCTGCTTACTGTTTCCTGTATGCATGTTCTGGTGTGCCCCTTTCTTTACTCTTCTGAGAAGTGTTAAAAGGGTCCGCAGACCACATGGTTTTGACTATGTGACCTGTTGATAGCTGTTTTGTTACAAAAGATATGCCCTCACCGGCTGACACAGAGAACCATCACAAAGTTATTTGAAATTGAACTAATATTTTTTTCTACCTGTGTGTGCTGAACACATAAAAGTTGTGAGTAAACCAAATATGTCATTTTCATCAAAGTCTACTTTGTGTTCAATGTACGGCATCCGGATCAAGAAGCAAAGGCATTGAGGATCGAGTGAATTTAATCAGGTACATATCCATACAGAAAGCTTTGGACTTCAACTTGCAGAACCCCAGAAAACATGGCCAATGGTAAGAAACTGGAAATTGTAGTGTCAAACATCCGGGAAGTAAAAAGTTTCCCACATTTGACAGTATTCTAATGTGCTAGATGCATGCATCTCTCCTGAGTCAAAGTCTTGTTTTTGATCTTCAAACTAAGTCTGGAGCATTTCCAACCCAATACAATGTGAGAGATAAATCTGTTGATGTAAGTGGCTACAAGGTTTACCCAGTAATTCTAGCATTTTCTGTAGCGACAAATGTGAAAGGCGCTTAACCACCACTGCGACCAATGAGATAAGTGCTGGAATTGCCAAGGCCGCTGATGCCTGTGGGATTCTGAGAGCTGCAATCCAGAAATGTTGGCAGTTCTAAACTACCTCACTGAAGAATTGCTGAAGTGGCAGGTGCTGGTCATTCCTTACAGTCTTGTTATTCTAAGGTTGAATGGCATCTTGCTCCAATTACCATGAATTATTTCATGTCTTTCTCCTGATTTGCTACTCTCCTTTCCTCTTTCTCAAAGTCCTCTTCCTAATTTTAAGGCTAGGACGAAGGTGAAAATCAAGTGCTCTGCCTTCCACCAATGTAGTCCTGCCCCAGCTTTTAAAGCAAAGGTTCGGAGATGGAAAAGCCACTCAATACTGCTGTACCAGAAAGAGGACTTATGGTCTCTACTTCATAAGTATATCAAGATATATATTACATCATTATGTTCACTTTGCACAGCAGATGATGGACCTGAACAGTCTGCTAGCTCAAGCACAGCCCATTCTCTGAATTATCTGAAACATCGACACCAGGGGGGCTCATTAGGTAGATCGCGATCTACTGGTAGATCACGTAGGACGTCCTGGTAGATCGCAGGCAGGGCAGGAGGAAGGCTCAGTCCCACCCTGCAGGCTCCCGATGCCGCCGAGGTGCTGCCAGCCAGTCAGCGTGGCGGCGGCGTGACATCTGTCGCTATGACCCATGCCATTTCCGCCACCACCATGATGTCACACACGCCGTTTTTCCTACCATTTTGTGGTCTTGCCAGAAGAAGGGCGTGGGGTAGGGGTGTGGCCAGAGGCGGCTCCAACTGCGGCTGCTGTAGCATGGACTGGAACTCGGAGCTGTTGGTAAGTCAGTGGAGGGGCTTCCTCCTTTCTCCCTCCCTGTCCCTACCCCTCGTTCTTTCCTTCCTTCCTTCTTCCCTTTCTTCCTTCCTTCCCACTTTCCTTCCTTTCCTACTTCCCATCCTTTCTTCCTTCCCTTCTTTCCCTCCCTCCCTCCTGTTCTTCCTTCCTCTCTCCCCCTCCTTTCCCTTCCTTCCTTCCTTCCTCATCTCCTTTCTTCCTTTCCTTCCTTTTCCCCTTCTTTCTTGCCTTGTCTTCTTTCCTTCCTATTTCCTCCTGCCCTCATTCCTTCCTTTCCTTCCTCTCTGCCTTGAACATTTGCTGTTGGTTGTGGGGGTTCTGTGAGGGAAGTTTGCCCCAATTCTGTTGGTGGGGTTCAGAATGCTCTTTGATTGTAGTAGAACTATAAATCTCAGCAACTACAACTCCCAAATGACAAAATCAGGGGGTTTTTTTTTTAGCGATGGTCACTCCTTGTAGGTGTCTTGTGGCCAAATTTGGCAGCAATTTGTCCAGTGTTAAGAAATCAGTTTGTGTGTGTCAATTGTAAAATAGGATGTGTGGAAGGGCCCTGGGTTATCTGAGGTACTTTCCACACAGTTGAATAAAATCCCATGTTTTCTGCTTTGAAACAGATTATATGGCAGTGTGGACTCAGAAAAAATTCAAAGCAGATATTGTGTTCTATGTTTCACATTTTTGTAGTGGGTAGGTAGATCATTTTGTCTTGGTTGTTTTATAAGTAGCTTGCATGCTGAAAAAGTGTGAGCATCCCTGGTCTACATGGTGTGTGTATGTGTACACAAATAGGTATACAGGGGTATACAGGTAAAGTATCTCTGATCTAGAATTCCAAAATCTAAAATACTCCCAAATCCAAAACTGCCCATATTAGTTTCTGAAAGAGTGATACTTGGGTTTTCAGATGGTTCAATCTATTCACATTTTGTTTCATTTACAAAATTATGATAAATATTGTGTATTAAGCTACCCCCAGTCTATGTGCCTAAAGTGTTCCTGAAATATAAATGCATTTCAAGTTTAGATATGTATATAAATGCATTTCAAGAACATTAGGAAGAACTTCCTGACTGTGAGAACCGTTCAGCAGTGGAACTCTCTGCCCTGGAGTGTGGTGGAGGCTCCTTCTTTGGAGGCTTTTAAACAGGCTGGATGACCATCTGTCAGGGGTGATTTGAATGCAATGTTCCTGCTTCTTGGCAGAGGGTTGGACTGGATGGCCATGAGGTCTCTTCCAACTCTATGTTTCTAGACTTAGATCCCATCTCCAGTATTTCAAAATCTGAAAGAAAATACGAAATTTGGAAAACCAGAAGTTTGGGTAAGTGATACTCAACCTTTATAATACAGTAAACTTACCTGCAGATGAATATAAAAATCACTACTGGATAAAGGAGGAGGTATATCTACTAGAGTACATCAAGTATTAAGTACATTTCTAATGAGATGTTTTTTCAGTCCTCAAAGACGTCCTTAGAACATGCATCAGGGTTAAGTACCCTGGACTTTTTAAGAACAAGCCCTGGAAACAGCTTTGAGCATCATAAGCTGCTGTTTGACATCAGATGCTTTTCTCTTCTTTCTACTACCCTTCAGCAACATGCAATGAAATTACTTTTAATGCAAGTAGACATCATCTCGTTCTCAAGTGATGCATGTTGAACAGCTGGTTATTCAACTTCTTCATTAACTTACTTTCTTTGGATGGTTCATCCATGTAGAAAACATCAAAATTAATAAATTTCTCAAGTTTTGCTATTTCTTTCAGAACATTGGAAAGCTGTGAGGCTCTCTATAAAAAAAGAAAATAAATCAATAATAAATATACTTTATTGCTAGAGAACGCTTAACCTTCTGTTGTGACCAGTATTCAAATCAGGTAACCAGAATATAAGCAGGAAAAACAACAGCTGAGCACTTCAGCTTCTGAGCAGAGAAAAATAATGATGTTCAAAAAATTAGTGATGTACAAGATGGCTTTTGCAAATCAGCTTAAAAATAACTTGCAAAAATCAGCTTTCTACCAAGCAATTGGTCTTATTTATAAATATGCAATTAAAAACAATGGTATGACATACCAGAACTTGGAAAAGAACTTGGAGCTGCAAACATCTCAAGACTTGACTACTGTAACGCTCTTTACAATGGCCTTCCCTTGACCGTGATCCAGAAACTCAAGCTAGTGCAGCATGCTGCAGCCTGGCTACTCGCGGGGGAGCCCGCGACGTGCCGCATAACTCCAATCCTGCAGGATCTGCACTGGCTACCAATTAAATGCCGGATCACCTTCAAGGTGTTCTTACTTTTAAGGCCTTGTATGGTCTGGGGCCAGTGTACTTGCGGGATCGCCTGATTCCATATAACCCCTCGAGATCACTGCACTCAGAAGACCCAAATCTTCTAGCCCAGGGCTGTCCAACTTCTACCGGCCCAGGGGCCTGAATTCCGGTCACTGATGACCTGGGGGCGTAGGCTCTGCCCTCTCCCCGACGCCCTCTCCCCTTATTTTAATTTAATATTAAATATATTTAATTCCATCTTCCCCCTCCTCTTATTTTAATTTAATATTAAATCTATTTAATTCCATCCTCCCCTCTCCCCTTATTTTAATTTAATATGAGATATATTTAATTCCATCCTCCCCTTATTTTAATTTAATATGAAATATATTTAATTCCATCCTCCCCTCTCCCCTTATTTTTATTTAATATTAAATATATTTAATTCCATCCTCCCCTCTCCCCTTATTTTAATGTATCCCATCTCCCCTTATTTCATCTTTAAATATATTTAATTTTATATTTAATACATGAGGGGAGATGGGGAGGGAATGAGGAGCCCCTGAGGAGCCCCCTGCTTCGGCCTACCTTTTCCAAACGCGCAGGATCCAGGAGTTCCCGGACGACAGGAGAGGCGACAACCGACTGAGTCGAAGAAGGTCCTAATCGCGTCTGTGGGCCTCAGCGATCCAGTAGTAGAGTAGCCGAAGAGTATCGCGAGAATACGCAATCCACACGGGATTTCGCTGTCAACGCCAGCGTGATCTCGCAATGACAGCGAAATCCCGTGTGGATTGCGTATTCTCGCGATACTCGCTCTGAACCCGGAAGTAGGGGTTTTTTAAATTTTTATTATTTATTTTATTTTTCTACTTTTATTTATTATTAAAAAGCTTAGGGGGCCGTAGGGAAGGGGCTGGGGGCCGTATACGGTCCCCGGGCCGCCAGTTGGACAGCCCTGTTCTAGCTATTCCAAGTGTTAAATCCTTCCGACTAAGTTCTAACTAGACGGCGAGCCTTTTCCATCATTGCGCCAACATTGTGGAACACACTGCCTTCGGAGACATGAGCTCTGCGAGACTTGGATGCATTCCACAGAGCATGTAAGACACACTTATTTAGGCAAGCCTTTGAAAGCTTGTAATCCCCGTCAATGTTTTATTGCGTGATATTGAATTTTATTGTTTTTATTGTTTTACTGTCTTTTATCCAATTGTATTTCATTCATTGTGCTGTAAAGTGCCCTGAGCCTCTTGTACAAATCCAATCAATCAATCAATCAATCACAAAATTAATTTTTCAAAATTCTAGGGGTGATTCCTGACAGCACCAAAATGTGGATTTAATAGGTGGGACAAAAAAAATCCCAGGACCTGAGAGGAGGTCTGTACACAGACCTGTTGGTCCTGGGCTTTGTGCCTGCAACATCCAGACTTGCTGCTTTGTTCCAGGATTTTGAAGCCTGCAAGGACGTCCACTGGAAATTTCAGCACTTTTTTCTTTTTGAAAACTTTAAATGTACAGGTGGAAATATGCGCATCATTTGTATGAGTTTTGTTACTGGATCATACATATCTGTTCCTCATTGTTTTTATCCTGAAAAGATGGCGAAAGTCAACCAGAGGGCAAAAACTTTGTTCTGTTAAGATAAACTTTGTCCTCCACATGCTGAATGAAGTTTGTGGCACACAAACAAAGTTTGTGGAGCAGGACCACTAATTTCAAAGTCAGGACTACGCTATTAAATAGGAGCTGACACCTTCAAGCCAGGAAAAGAACTTCATTATAGTTATTCTCATTCAGAGGTTGCATGGCCATCTGTCCAGACAGGTTTGGTCATGTACTTGTGCCGGGGAACAATGGGCTGATGTTCCTGGGTTATATCTGTCTGTTCCTCATTGCTTTTATCATAAAACATGGGGAAAGTTGATTACATGGAAAACCTTTGTTTGTGTGTCTCAAAGTTCATTAAATGTGTGGAGGATGAAGTTTCCCTTGCAGGGATAAAGTTTTTACCCTCTAGTCCAGTGATTTTCAACCTTTTTTGAGCAGCGGCACATTTTTTTACATTTACAAAATCCTGGGGCACACCACCAACCAAAATGACACAAAAGGACACTCTAACACAGTAATACATATAGTTAATATGTTTTAAAATGTATTTATACACTCACTTAGTGTGAAACCTGGGCCTGTTTCGATGAACACAAAATAGATATACTGGCAGGAATGGTAGAAAGACACCGTCGCATCCCCAGTGAAAGTGAATCCAAATGAAAGATAGCTTTTGCTGTATTGCCTCAAGCTCACTGTCTTTTCTTTTTTCTTTTGTCCACCACTCATATTAGGGCCTTCATCTGTGTCATAATTTTGTCCAGGGCCCTGTTCGGCATTTGCATTTTCCCTTCTCAAAAACTTCTCCATCACTGTCACTTGCTTGTCTTTCTGTGATCCCAAATTGCCACTGTCACTTGACGTGCAGCTGCAGCACTAACTCTAACTTTGTTTACTTAGCCGCGTCTGAGCGAATCCAAGATGGTGCGACCATGGCACTCTCACATCACTTCTTAGGTGACGCGAGAGTGCTATGGTTCAATTTATTAAAGGGACAGATGCGCCTTATAGTTTATACATGAATGAAGTTCGAAAATAATTTCCCACGGCACACCTGATGATCTCTCACGGCACACTGGTTGAAAATCACTGCTTAGTCAACTGTTGCCAACCAATCAAGAACCGACATGTGTAGGGACATACAGAGATTCAAGTATCTCCATTTTCTGGACAGAACCAAGATATTCCCACAACTGAAAATCTCGTGGTTTTAGAGCTTTGTAGCAATTTCTCCCATGTTTTCAAGGGACGTCGCTTGGCCACCCACCATTTTGTATTGGGAGCTCCTGGGATAAAGGTACTGTGTGGATGGGCCCTAGGAAAAACCAATTCTGGATATTCTATAATGTAAACATGGACCTATAGGAACCAGATCTACAATAGCGTATGGTGGAAAACTCTTATTTTCATAATTAATCTCAAAGTTGCTACAGAACTCCTTCATATCTTTTTAATGCTGAAACAGAGTAGAACAGTTAAGGCAGGGGTTCTCAACCTGGGGGTCGCGACCCCCAGGGGGGTCGTGGGGCCATTTTCCGGGGGTCGCGAAGGCACCTCAGTTAGCCCCGTCCCCTCTTCAAAATGGCTGCCGGCCCCTGTGCCAGCCAAACAGCCAGGCACTCCAGGTTGTCTCCTCCTCCTCCTCCCCTTCTCACAGGGCTGGATAGAGGTAGGAGGAGGAGCTTAGAGGCAAAGGCACAGAGAGGATAAGGTCCACCAGTTTATTTTTCGGGTCAAGCCGACAGCGGAGCCTGGATTTGCGGCTCAAAGCCGGCTGCCCATGGAGGAGGCGGAGAAGCGGCAGAGGCGGCACAGGGGACCCCAGACGAGGCTCCTATGCCGCCGCTCTTCCTGACAATCCTTCTCCTCCTCCAGCTGGCCATGAAGGAAGAAGAGGGGGAAGAAGAGGAGAAACCGCGGAGGCCGCACAGGGGCCGTTGCCGCTGTTTCTTCTCTTCCTCCTCCAGCTGGCCATCGAGGAGGAAGAAGAGGAGAAACTGCAGCAGCCCACCCAGTCCCTTCTTCTTCCTTTTCCTCCTTGATGGCCAGCTGGAGGAAGAGGAGAAGAAAAGGAGAAGGGGCGCTGTTGTTTCTCCTCTTCCTCCTCCAGTTAGGCATCGAGAAGTAAGGAGGAAGAAGAGGGAAAGGGCAGCAGCACCCCATCGAGGCAGGCAGGGAGGCAGCTGGTGGGTCGCAGGAGGCGGGGGCGCCTCCGTGCTTTCATTCCCCTCCTGCGATCCACAGCTGCCTGGGGTCGCTGCCTCTTCCTCTCCCTTCCGCCCCCAGAAGCAGGGAGGGGAGTGGAAGCGTGGAGGAGACACCCCCTCCGGAAAACAAGCAACTTCCTCCGTGCTTTCATTCCCCTCCCGCCTCCCTGCTTTCCAGGTCTCCCTTCTGGGGGCGAAAGGGAGAGGAGAAGGAAGAGGAAGCAGAGCAGGCAGGTAGCTGCCCCTCTGCTCCAGCAGGAGTTCCTTGCATTTCTTGCAAAAGCAGGTAGCTCTCCCAGACAGCCCCTTCCAAAGACCCAAAGGAAGAATCCCCCACCCACAATTTCCCTTTCCAGTCCTTCCCCCTTCTTCCCTTAGTTTCCCCCAAATTTTCCAGAGCCCTTTGCCCACCCCAGTCTTCCCTTGTCCCAGTTTTCCCCCTTCCTATCCCAGCCTTTACTACTCCCATCCCCAGCCCCTCTCTCTCCACTTTCCTAGGTTCCAGCCTCTTTCCCATTCCAGTCTTGCCCCCTTTCCATCCCAACCCTTCCCACCTAAAGCTTTCCCCCTTCCCCAGTTGCCCTCTTCCCATCCCAATTGTCCAAATTTTCCAGCTTACCTTAAATTACAGTTTTATGTAAACATTCAAAAACATTTAACCTAATGCCTCAATTAATGTAATTTTATTGGTATTAATTTTTATTATTATTCTTGAAATTGACCAGAACTAAACATCCCAGCAAGACCCAAATGCCAAGGTCTATTTTCCCCAGACCTCTCCAGTCTTTTCTGTTGGTTATGAGAGTTCTGCAGGCCAAGTTTGGTCCAATTTAATTGATGTTGGATTTCAGAATGCTCTTTGATGGCTGGAGAACTAAACATCCCAGCAAGACCCAAATGCCAAGGTCTATTTTCCCCAGACCTCTCCAGTCTTTTCTGTTGGTTATGAGAGTTCTGCAGGCCAAGTTTGGTCCAATTTAATTGTTGTTGGATTTCAGAATGCTCTTTGATGGCTGGAGAACTAAACATCCCAGCAAGACCCAAATGCCAAGGTCTATTTTCCCCAGACCTCTCCAGTCTTTTTTTCTGTTGGTTATGAGAGTTCTGCAGGCCAAGTTTGGTCCAATTTAATTGATGTTGGATTTCAGAATGCTCTTTGATGGCTGGAGAACTAAACATCCCAGCAAGACCCAAATGCCAAGGTCTATTTTCCCCAGACCTCTCCAGTCTTTTCTGTTGGTTATGAGAGTTCTGCAGGCCAAGTTTGGTCCAATTTAATTGTTGGGTTTCAGAATGCTCTTTGATGGCTGGAGAACTAAACATCCCAGCAAGACCCAACCCCTTCCAGTCTTTTCTATTGGTCATTTGGGTTCTGTGTGCCAAGTTTGGTCCAGGTCTGTAATTCGTGGGGGTCTCGGTGGTCTGTGGATGTCAGAGCTGCATCAGTTGAAGGTACTGCAAATCCCATCATCTATTGTCCATACTCCCCCACTCATATTGTTTTTTGTGATTAATCACTATGCTTAATTATGTTAATTTGTAACAATGAAAATACACCCTGAATATCAGAGTAGCAAAATTATCGTTATGAAGTAGCACCGAAAATACGGTTGGGGGTCACCACAACATGAGGAACTTTATTTAGGGGTCACGGCATTAGAAAGGTTGAGAACCACTGAGTTAAGGGGTAAACAAAACAGACATTACTGTGCATTTGGCTGCTCTATTTGTTGTTGTCACTCTCAGTTGTTAAAAGCAAATAAACAGGCAATGTTTTTGTTACCACAGAAGATTACAATAATTCCCAAAATCAGCATCAACATTAGATTCCTAGCCTGGTGTGTGTGTGTGCCATTTTCCCTCCAGAGTATACTGCCACTCCATCCCCTCCTCTCGCCACCAGAGAAAACCCCAAGGGAACTATATGGTTCTATATTTGTTGCTTGTACTATATTCCCTGGGCCATTCCTCCTTCTCACTGCTTGGGGGAGAAAGGGAGAACAGAATTCTTCATGCTCTTATTAAGATTTTCAGAACATTGCTTCTTTAAAAAAGAAACCTGCAGCTCAGAGAAAATACACTGAAGAGATCATGCTGACTGCAAAGTTACCTATTTTCACAAGAGCTGTATGAGGTACCTTTAGCTTATTACAAGATGTAGCATAAGTTTGGATCTAAAAATGACATGAATAGCCACCAACTGCAAATAAGCGCAGCTCCCTGTAGCGGGAGCTGTCATTTCTTTGCAGTATAGGCAGCTCCCGAGTTGCAAATGTCTGACTTACTTATGACTCCTAGTTATAAACAGGACTCTCCCCTCTTGTCCTGCAACAAAATCTTAGTGCTGAGCCAAAACATGTCTGTGACCCCATCTACGCTGCCATGTAATGCAGTTTCAGAACCCAGGTTAACATTATAATCTGGATTATAATGCAGTGTAGATCTGGCCAGTATCTCTTCGCACCCCTTTGCTTTGCTCCATCCTTGACACCACTTTAATTGTCATGGCTCAATGCTATGCAATCCAGGGATTTGTGTTGGATATAGAAACCTACTTCAACCCTCCACTAGTCATTTATTTGTATAAAATGCTGCTTTTTTTACAGTATTGAATATTAGGCATGAGAAAAATTTATGAAAATGAAAAGAAATCGGAAGGGATTCGTATGTATGGGACTTTCAAGTTTATACGCATCGCAGGGCCAATCCCGGAAGTGGACTTTCTTTTCCGCACCCTGGGGCCCAAATTTTCGTTAGATTAGTAACTATTTTGGATGCCCACCCAACAGGAAAATTTCCCCTCCAAAATAGCTTTGCAGACATAACTCACAGTCAAATCAGGGCCTTTCCATGCTTGGAGCCTAATTAGAGTGAAAGGCCTCCTCCAGGAAGTGAAAAAGGAGCCGGAAATGATAGAGAGATCAGATCGGGACTCCTAGAGGGGCTGGAGGACTGAAAAAAAAGCAATTTAAACACCCAGGAAGGGGTTTAGATAGAAGGACAGAGTAGAAGGACATAAGAACTGCTGAGAGAAGGGCAGCAGGAGTGAAAAGAGCACGGAGAGGAGAAGGAAGAGTTCAGAATCAAGAAAAGCCATAGAGTTCAAACGGAGGTCCTAGACTGCTATGGTAAAACTGAATGGGGAAAAGCTGGAGTGAGGAGAACTCTACAGATTAGCAAGGCCTGCACCAGAGGTGGGCATTGGCAACTATTTTATTTAATAATATTAATAATAATATATTAATGCATTATATGTCCCTGCAAAGAAACCCTGTCCTTTTATAATATTAATAATAATAATATATTAATGCATTATATGTCCCTGCAAAGAAACCCTGTCCTTTTATAATATTAATAATAATATTAATAATAATATATAAATGCATTATATCTCCCTGCAAGGAAACCAAGAGAAATGTTGCCCCTTGATTTGCCTGTGCTTAAAACAGTGTCAGTCCTGTTTCCCTGCTTTGCCTACTTTAGAACTACTAACGAATTTCGTTAGTAATTACGTTACATTTTAGAAATTCTTGGAATTTTTTTGTAAGTCTTTCTATTACTAATCAAAAAAATCCCCCCCCCCCCATTAGATTTTCGATTCCCTATTTTTGGGTTCTAAACCATGCCTGTTGAACATGTATGCTTTGGCATGTGGCTTTCCCTTTACTCTATGCTTTTTGAGGTTGTGGGAGGGGCTGCAGACAACATGATGAGATCTGAGACTGCTCAGACATCAGATGCCATTTGATTTTGGACTATTAAGAGCAAACTAATGTTGCTGATCGTAAGAAAGATGCCCTGTGTTATCTGCACAGAGGAACTACTTCAGACCTATCTGTAACTGGATTGACAAATTATGTACCTGTATGCGGAATACATGAAGGTTTTGAGTAACCTGTGTTACTTTTAATGAAGTCTACTTTATTTTTGTCTCTTGAGAGCATGATATAGAAGTAAGATATTTTATAGAAAAGTAGATGTTTTGGGCACTGAAAAAACACTTTTAAAGAACAGCTATATTTTTTGTGCATTGGCATAATCTCTGTTCCTAACAGATTAGAGATAACTAGGTTATCAGTCTAACAACTGGAAACCAAATTGCCTTGCATAAATACATGTGGTTATATACCACTGAAGAGTATATCATACTTTTACAAAAGGTTATGATTTTCACATGGTTGTGAATGCTATTTCTCTCCAAAATGTTATGGATATTATAGTTTCCTCAAAAGTAGTTGTTTGGTGAGCCATCAGCATTCTTTGGCAGAGAAGGCTGAAGACCTTGTAAAACTCCAACCCACAGGGTTCCATAGCATTGAACCAGGGCAGGGGAAGTGGTGCCAATCTGCATTCATTCTACAGGGTTATTTATTTCTCGGGGTTTATTTTCCATTGCTGGAAGCTTTGTTGTTCGAACACTTGTTTTTGAAGAAGGAATTCTAAGCATGCAGCAACTATAATGGGCACCTTTTTTGGCCAAATTACAAAGGGTGCACTTTACGCCACTCCGGTGTCCCATTACTTGCCAGCCAGCAGTGTGCTTCAGGCCTCTTCTGACTTACATACAAATTCAACGTAAGAACAAACCTACAGAATTTATCTTGTAATGTGGAAGAGCCCTGTATCTTTGTTTTCACCCACTTCACTTAGGACCATTTCAAAAGTTGAAGTCAATACATGGAACACTCTTCATGACTGCCTTACTTCACAATACATGTAGAGGTAGAGCATCTGTCTGCAAGGACCTCCATGTCATATATATATGATTTGAGCTGCACCTTGCTCTCAAAAAAAATAAGAAGCTACAGAGTATTCATGGACCACAGGTATTTGTAATGAATGGCATGCAACCTGTGGATCTTAAACTGAATCAAAACTGTCTAGTTCAGTGCTGTCCAACTTCTAACCGGCCAAGGGCCGGACCCCAGGTCACTGATAACCTGGGGGGCCGTTCGGCCCCGCCCCAGGCCCCTCCCCCAGCCCCGCCCCTGCCCCGCCCCATCCCCTCCTACGCTGTCATTCTCCTCCTCCTCCTCTTTCTCCGGCGCGGCATGGGGACACCAGCGGCGCGGGAAGGAGGAGGCCCACCTCCTCGCACCTCCCCCGCCTTCCAGGCGCGGTGTCCGTGCGGGGCGGGGGGAAAAAGGAGGAGGAGGAGGGAGAGAAAGAAGAAGGCAATCAGCTGACTGCCCTCTCCTTTCTCCCTCTTTCCCCCGCGGGCGCCCAGGGTCCCTTGCCACAAGAGGGAAAGAGAGAAAGGAGAGGCAGTCAGCTGGCTGCCTTCTCCATTCTCTCTCTTTCCCTGCGCGCCAGAGCCCAGGGTCCAAGGCGCGGGGAAAGAGAGAGAAAGGAGAGGGCAGTCAGCTGGCTGCCTTCTCCATTCTCTCTCTTTCCCGCGCCAGAGCCCAGGGTCCCACAAGACGGGGAAAGAGAAGAAAGGAGGGCAGTCAGCTGGCTGCCTTCTCCATTCTCTCTCTTTCTCGGCGGCCAGAGCCCAGGGTCCCGCGCACAGGGAAAGAGAGAGAAAGGAGAGGGCAGTCAGCTGGCTGCCTTCTCCATTCTCTCTCTTGGCGCGCAGAGCCCAGGGTCCCTCATACAAGACGGGGAAAGAGAGAGAAAGGAGAGGGCAGTCAGCTGGCTGCCTTCTCCATTCTCTCTCTTTCTCCGCCAGAGCCCAGGGTCTCGCGGACGGGGAAACAGAGAGAAAGGAGAGGGCAGTCAGCTGGCTGCCTTCTCCATTCTCTCTTTCCTCGCGCGCCAGAGCCCAGGGTCTCAAGGAAAGAGAGAGAAAGGAGAGGGCAGTCAGCTGGCTGCCTTCTCCATCTCTCTCTTTCCAGTAGGCGCCAGAGATTTGGTCCCAGCGGGAAAGAGAGAGAAAGGAGAGGGCAGTCAGCTGGCTGCCTTCTCCATTCTCTCTTTCCCGCGCCAGAGCCCAGTCCACAAGACGGGGAAAGAGAGAGAAAGGAGAGGGCAGTCAGCTGGCTGCCTTCTCCATTCTCTCTTCTCCGCGGCGGCGCCAGAGCCAGGGTCCTCGCACAGGACAGGAAAGAGAGAGAAAGGAGAGGCAGCCAGCTGGCTGCCTTCTCCATTCTTCTCTCTTTCTCCGCGGCGCCAGAGCCCAGGGTCAAGCGCCGAGGGGGAAAGAGAGAGAAAGGAGAGGCAGTCAGCTGGCTGCCTTCTCCATTCTCTCTTTCTCCGCGCCAGAGCCCAGGGTCCCAGGGCGGACGGAAACAGAGAGAAAGGAGAGGGCAGTCAGCTGGCTGCCTTCCATTCTCTCTTTCCCCGCGCGCCAGAGCCCAGGGTCCCCACAAGGCTCAAGGAAAGAGAGAAAGGAGGGAGGCAGTCAGCTGGCTGCCTTCTCCATTCTCTCTCTTTCTCCTCGTGCGCGCCAGAGTAGGTCCTCCCAAGACAGGAAAGAGAGAGAAAGGAGAGGGCAGTCAGCTGACTGGCTTCTCCTCTCTCTCTTTCCCGCGCCCCAACGCCTAGGATCTCGCGTGCAGGGGAAAGAGAGAGAGAGGAGAAGCCAGTCAGCTGACTGGCTTCTCCTTTCTCCCTCTTCCTCATGCCCGCGCCTTTGCCCCGATCCCGAGCGCCGGCACGGGAGGGAAGGAGGAGGGGCGAAGGAGGAAGAAAGCAGCCAGCTGACTTCCTCCCTCCTTCGCCCCTCCTCCTCCCGCCGCTGCTCCAATCGTGAGTCGCGGTGCAGGAGGGGAAGGAGGAAGGGCGAAGGAGGAGGAGCCAGCTCTTCCTCCTCCCTGCCCCCCGCCTCCCTCCCCGGCCGCCTTTTAAAAAAAAATCGATTTTTTTAAAATTAAAAATGGCGGCTGAGGGCATAGGTGGGGCCGTGTCCAACAGGCTACGGGGCCGGATCCGGCCCCGGGGCCGCCAGTTGGACAGCCCTGGTCTAGTTGAATGGTTTACAACCTTTCATCTGCAAGATGTTTTTGGCTAACTTCTCGAAGTGCTGATTGGAGCTAGAAGTTAAAGTATAAATTATCTAGAGAGCCAAAAACGAAAAACAAGTGCTTTAGACCAGTGTTTCCCAACCTTTTTTGAGCCGCGGCACACATTAAAAAAATCCGGGGGCACACCACCAACTAAAATGACACAAAATGACACTCTAACACAGTAAAGAACAGCTGGGGGACGGTGACCTGCTGGGAGCAGCTGCTGGGAGTGCCGAAGCTGGGGGAGGGGGAGGAGCCAGGCCATGCCATGCTCCTCCCCCTTGGCTTCAGCTCTCCCACAGCTTCTCCAGTCTTGAGGGGGCAGTGCCAAGCCAGTGGTGGCAGAGCCAGCCAATGCTGGCTTGGCACTGTCCCCTCAAGGCTGGAGAAGCTGAGGGAGAGCTGAAGCCAGAGGACGCCATGCCCCTGCCCCCGTCCCCGGTACCGGTCTCCGCCATGACTCCCGCCCTTCGCTCGCTGAAGCCGCATGGAGGAGGAAGAGCATGAGCGGTGGATGGGCTTCAGTGGGTGGGGCTCCTCCTCCGCACGGCTTCAGCGAGCGAGGGGCGAGAGTCATGGCGGGAGTCATGGCAGATTGGAGGCTGGGGAAATGGCCAAAGGAGGCGGCACCCCAGCCCCTTCTTCTTTTTCACCGCCGCCCGGCCCTTCCTCCTCCTCCCCCAAGCAGCAGGAGTTCGGCAGGAGGAGGGGGGAAAGGAAGGGGGGGCAGAGAGTATTTCTCATGGCACAGCAGGAGGTCCATCACGGCACACTACTGTGCCACATCACAGCGGTTGGGAAACACTGCTTTAGGCAACGAACCTTATTAGAAATCAGAAAGCCTGTTTTCTTGAGTAGCAGTAGTATCAACCAACAGCAGTACTCCTCTTTTCCTTACAAAATAAATTCCAAGGACTTTCTTTAAAAGTAGGGATAGCTACACAATAGTTTTTGTATTAAATGTACCTCTGCAGTCAAGTCCCTGAGCGTGCTGTTTGAAGATATCCAGCCATTGCATGGATTGATCTGTGTGAATGTGGAAAAACACTGTTTTAACTGTTGTTTATAGCTGTGCAAAAATGGGTGAGAAAGAGAACAATATCAGGAGAATGGTTGGACAAGATACTAAAAACATCACAATGATCAGCAGTTTGGACAAATGGAAGAGCTTTTCACATCCCATTACATTTATGCGACCTTTAGACCAGAAACATAAAATGAATTAAGACAATGCAGACGGGTAACAGGTAGTCAGGAAACAGTTGCTCCGATAATGTATTCACATAACAATAGTCTATTATTCTTTTATAATGAACTAGCTGTACCCGGCCACGCGTTGCTGTGGCTCATTGTGGAGAAATGGGAAAGAAAGAAAAGAGGAAGAGCTGATTTCTAACCTATCAATACACAACTGAAGTGGCAAAGTGTCAGCCAAAGGGTTATATGGATGTGTGGAAGGGCCCTGGGTTACTTGAGTCCACACTGCCATATAACTCAGTTCAAAGATATTATATAGATATTATTATTGTTGATGTTATTATAGACATATAGATATTATTATAGACATATAGATATTATTATTATAGACACAAATATTATTAAAGGAATATAGGTATTAGTATTATATATGTTATGTTATTTATTTATTTCATATCAAAAGCATTGCATAAATTAGTATAAAACTGATAAAAAAATAAAAGGAGCACAGGGCTAAATATTTTTCGAGCAAAAATGGGCAACAGATGTATGGATATTATTACAGACATATAGATATTATTATAGACATATAGCTATTATTATAAGTACTATATACCTATTATTATAGATATATACATATTATTATACGTGCATGTAGATATTATTACTATAGACATAGATATAGATATTATAGGCATCTAGGTATTATTATGATAGATGCAGAGATATTATTAACAGACATTATAATTATAGACATATGGATATTATTATAGACCTATAGATATTATTATAGTCATATAGACATTAGGATTACAGACATACAGATATTAATATAGAAGTGTAGATATTATTGTTATAGACATATAGATATCATACACACACACACACACGCACATACAGTATATATATAATAGACTGATAGGTATTATGATAGATATATAGACATTATTATTGTAAATATATTATAGCCCAAGGTTGCTATAAAGGAAAAATGGATGGCCATCTTTTGGGAGTGTTTAGATTGTGCCTTCCTGGACAGCCTTTCTTAACTCACAGAGCATGCGTTTTTGTCATTTGAATACTGGACTTAATTTCCCAGAATTCCTTGGGTGAGCTTTCTGGGCGGGCACACACACACAGAATTCCTCCCCTGTGAGTTCCCAGTGAAGGCACCTCCATGCTGCCAACAGTGGGAAAGGAAAGGAAAGGAAGGAAACAGGGGGTGGATCTGGAGGAGGGTGTCTTTCTCTCCCTCCCTTCCTCCCCCCCCCCACTCTCTGAATCCTTTAGGAAGAGAGAGGCAGGGGGTAGCCAGAGGGATATACCAGCCACCTTTCCCCCCTCTCTCATCCTAATTCTCTTGCAGTTGTTGGGTTTCCCCCCCTTGTGCAGGAGGGAGGGTGAGGGTGTTCTTTTAACGCATGCTCTGTATAGTCATTTAGGGGGTAAGTTCTTTCTGGTTAATTTTTGTTTTAGGGGAGGGGGGGTTGAGTTGACATAGATTACTTTGGTTGATGTCTTGTGCCCAAATTTGGTGTCAACTCGTACAGTTTGTTTACTTCAGCCTAACAACGACAGCTCCTTTTTAATATATTAAGATATGTGCCTTGTTTTATTACTTCCTAAAACAAAGCAACCTGAACAAATGTTTGTGTCCAAAACTAAATGGTGCCCTCTCCCTCCTAATGTTCTTGGGATGCTATCAATCCATATCATCAGCTATCCCACCAGGCCTTGGAGCTTATTGAGTCCAACGGATTTGATGACAGTACTACAGAAAAGAAGAGAAAGAGACGTTCCATTTTGTTGCTGTAATTCAAAGGTCTATACTCGCTACAACATTGCACAAAGGGCCAGCCTAAGTCTAAAACTGATAAAATGCTTGCAGTGTTTGTTTTAAAAGGTTCATACCTATTGTGAATAATTATTCTAATAATTATCAAGATCAGAGGCCAACATTCACTATTTGTTTAAACTGTTGCCCGTTTCTTCCTCCCTTTCGTTTTGGTTTTATCCTTAAGAGTTATTCATAGACAGAACCAGAATAAAGTGGGTGAATGTGTCTATCTATCTGTCTGTCTATCATCCGCATATCTATCTATCTATCCATCCATCATCTGTATATCAATCTGGCTAGCTATATGGCTATCTATCTCAACTCAACTTTATTTCTTACTAGCTTGGGGACCCGGCCCTGCCCGGGTTAATTGAGAAAGGCATTGTGTGCCAAGGTTGGTCCTTATCAGTTGTTTATTTGGCTCGCAGTGGTCTCAGGAAGTGAGTGAAGGTAATTCAAGTGGTCTCAGGAAGTGAGTGAAGGTAAATCTGTGGTCCAATGTCTTCCAAACTGGAGTAGGATGTGGTGTGGGTCATGCGGGCTCTGTGTGCCAAGTTTGGTCTTGATCAGTCAGTGGATTAGGGTTGCAGCGGTCTCAGAAAGTGATTGGAGGTACTTCAAATCCCATCATCCATGGTCTGCCCTCCTCCAAACTACAGTAGGATGTAGAGTGGGTCATGGGTACTCTGTGTGCCAAGTTTGGGCCTGGTCTGTGATTTGTAGGGGCTTCAATGTTCTGTGGGAAATGAATCGGGTGAAGGTACTGCTAATCCCATCATTTGTGGCCCATCCTGCCCTACACCACACCAGGTTGTAAAGTGGGCCAGTGGACATCTGTGTGCCAAGTGTGGTCCTTCTATGGTATGGGCCACAGTGCTCTAAGCAAGTGAGTTAAAGTACTGCAAGTCCTGTCACCCATGGTCCATCCTCCCTCAAACTGCACCAGGATGTAGAGTGGGTCTTGAGGGTTCTGTGTGCTAAGTTTGGTCTTGTTCTCTCATTGTTTGGGGTCGCAAAGGGGTCGCAAAGTGTTTTGGCCTTAAACTCCCACCATGCCTGACTTTAGAGCGTTGGAATGTTCATGTTGGCGACTGCCTCAGGCCTTTGCCTTATCCTCCTCTGCCAGTTTAGAGGGTCGGAATGTTTGTGTTGGCTGGCCAATAGCGGGGTTATGCAAATACTCCCTCACTGGCAACCAATCATGTTGTCAGAATGTAGAGGCCGGGAGCAAATCAGAATGCTGCCACATACATACATACATACATACATACATACATACAAACCCACAAACATACAAACGTTCCGCTTATTAATATATAGAGATAGAGATGAGTCGCCGTCCACCAAGGTGCTCTAGGCGACTTACACAGTTAAAATAGACAGGTTACATAGTCACAGCTTGTTACTTAACAATTACTTATCTATCATCCGCATAGCTACCTACCTACCTACCAACCTGATATCTATCTGCTGTCTATCTGCTTATCTATCTATCATGAGCATATAATCTGGCTATCTGCATATTGATCTGTCTGTCTGTCTATCTTAAACAATGTATTCAATTGCAGAGGTGCATGTCGTGAGTGGCAACCAGATCACAGGCAGTGAAGTCTTAGTGAACACTTCATACCAATCAAGGTGAGGCATTAATCGAACTGTGATCCTGTACCTGAGTCTGAGAGACCATCATAACCAAATAGTTTAAAAACTTTTCCTGAGTCTCAGCTGTGAGACATGAGTTTAAAGAAAGTATTTTTTTTCCTATGGGGTTCACGGAGACTTTACTGCCTGCACTTTGACTGCAGCTCACGACATTCACTTCTGCAACTGAACAGTCTTCTCTGACTAGTTGAGAACTCTCTTAGCTGAGAACCTCCCCATCGCCATCTGAATTGCATGTTTTTCCTTTTTCTTTAAGAGCGCCCATATCAATTTCATGTTAATTTTAGTGTTATGGTGTGTGTGAAAGAGAGTGTATGTCAACTAACTGGCAAGGCAAAAGAAGAAAAATGGAAGAGAAAACAGACAAAAGTTAAAACAGTTTTGTAATTTCATCTATTGCCATGATCAGGTCATGCAAGGGAATATCCCAATGCTAATAGGCTGTGCCTTTACCTTCTTGAGAATGCTTACTTCTCTATATATTTAATGGAGCTTTGTATAGTTCCATGCTGAACACTCACACCAAAAATGCAACAGAAAGTGTCACATTTGACTATTTTCATCTTTTCCCCAAAATCTATTAGTGTGGAATATCTAGACAACTTACCCGAAGGCAGCTGAGAAATGAATAAAATTGTTCGTATGTGACGTCTTTGTTCAACTGGCCTGGAAAAGAGAAATGTTTTTGAAACTGACAGTCACAGAACTGATCATGATCCTTACAAGATCCATCTACACTGCACAGTTATAGCAGTTATACTGCTTTTACTGCGATTCCTCATTCTATGAGATTTGCAGTGTGGTGAAGTATACTTTGCTAAAAAGCAAAATATACTTCATCACACTTTTCTGAACGCTCTTAAAGAAAATTCTAAGGATTTCACCAAATTACAAACCTCTGGATTCCAGAAGATGGTGTGATGACAGCTAAAGAGAAATCAGACCTCATATTGTGTACAATCTGGTGCCAGCCAATCTTGCTGTCACAGGCTACTTGTTGGGCAGCAGTGGCCATTTTTATCACATACATAGTACAGTCCACATGGACTATGCATAGCCTTGCAGTTTCTGTCTCTGGGCAGATTTCATTACAAATCTGTACAAGTCCAGCTTAAACATAGTAACTAAACATTATGCATGCAGCATAGCATTTATTTAATGATAACTATAATGGTATGGAATAAGTAACGTTATCCATCATAGACTTTGCTTTTGACTTTGTTTCTTAATACCTAAATGTATATGTTCCTATTCTGATGTTTGTACATTTTTGATGCTGGTGCTGGACCATAGCAAAGTCTATGATGGACGGGCTTCTTAAGTATCCTATGCTAATAGTTCCTATGTGTTGACGCAAGACAATTGCAATAAGTTTCGTTTTTAATGTGTTACATTGTTTGCCTTATACATTAGGTACTGATTTTATCCTTATCTTGTATACTGCTGTTGGAGCTTTTATTTGAAATGACCTGACGGTTACTCAATAAACGTGACTGACT
Organism: Anolis apletophallus; assembly: GCA_030556195.1. Lineage (NCBI taxonomy): Eukaryota > Metazoa > Chordata > Lepidosauria > Squamata > Anolidae > Anolis > Anolis apletophallus. The sequence goes on from JARBWK010000008.1 coordinate 76,505,690, forward strand.
GACTGGCTATGATGGATGGAGATATATATATATATATAAATATATAAATATATATAAATATATGAATGAGAGAGAGAGAGAGAGAGAGAGAGAGAGAGAGAGAGAGAGAGATGGAGGATGGCTTAATAAGCATTTAAACAACTGTAGCTTTTTTGGGTCCCAGTTCCTATGATATCTATATAACTGCATTCAAAAAGACAGTACTATAAACTGTCTCACACAGTACATCTGTATTACATGCAAGTTGTGCCCAAACATCTGTGTAACCAGTCATCATGAGTTCTAATAAGGCCCAACGGTATCCTCCTTGTGTCTTATCGCATGTAATGTAATGGACAATGAGATTGGATTATGATTTTATCTTGGAGACCTATTAATGTTTTTATTGTTATGATTTTAATCAATGTGTTATGTTTTTAATGTGCTCTAAATGTTGTTTTTATGAGATTGTTGTAAACCGCCCCGAGTCACCTTCGGGCTGAGAGGGAGCGGTATACAAATGTGCTAAATAAATAAATAAATAAATAAATGTAATCCATGTAACATAATAGTTTTCAAGGGTCCTGTCATTTTGAAAGAGAAAAGAAACCAACACAATTCTGCAGCAATTTCAACAACTAGGTAATTCTTTCAATAGGCTTTGATTTGCATGTTATTGCCATGTGTGATTCCTTCAAATCACTGGTGTTTCGCTATTTCTTTACCTACAGACAAAAACATTTAACCAGGGGATCATGCAAATAAATATGACAATTAAGACAGATTTCAAAAATAGCATTTGTCTCAGACCAAAAGCATAGATCATTTTTCTGTTACCCTACGTGTGTACACTTCTCATCCTCTACCTTCAGTCAACTGCACTAGCAAGAGGCCTGAATCACCTAATAGTCAGTTCAAATCCCAAGGACGACTGACTGATGTTTTACCCATTAACAAGCCTTTCACTCTCCAAAACAAATTTAGCCATTTCACATCAAGAGGGAAGATTGAAGGTGACTGTATAGAATCACGGTTTTTGTTTTTTGTACCTCAGATAGGCTGGATGTAAAGTGGAAATAATATCTTCTGTCACACAGCGAATCATTACCCCCCCCCCCTTTGTGAAAGAAGTGGATTCAAGTATTGTTAAATACACAACAACTTTCCCATAACATGTTTCATATAGGTCAGGATCGTAAAGGTGGATTGTTATTGTTCATTCTCATAAGACAAATTGTTATCTATATCACTGCTGCTAAACTGTGGGTCCTGATCCTGAAAAAATTGCCAATGGTAAATGCTTTCTGAATGCCACCTAGTGACTGTTTTAGGCATTACATGACTCTGTTGTGCAGTATTTTCTGTGGACTATGCAGATGATGTTTCAGCTGTACTTCATAAAAAACAACAGCAGCAACAAGAACAACAAAAACAGGGGAGGGGAGAGAAAGATTAAAGGAAGATGGCATATTTACCAAGAGGATGGTATCTTTCATGCAAGTTATCCCACAGGAAGCGGCCATCCGCCAAGCCAATCAAAATTACATGGCTCCCTTTTGGAAGATGACTGTCTAGATGACGCAGAGTCTGCAAAACATTGCTGCGCATTTTCTCAGGCTGTGTCATGTGTTTAATTGTGTCAAGATGCCTATGAAGGAAAAAGGTAACACAGTACGTAATTGACTCCTGCTTGGGTGTGCTTTCACAACCTTTATGAGCTTGCCACTTGGGAGTTCCAGGCTAATATTAGGCTTACAAGGTTCTGAGCCAACTGCTTGATTTTTGCTGTTCCAGTCATTCAGCAAAACTGGAAAGATCCTACTTGGCTACTGCAGTGTTTCCCAACCTTTTTTGAGCCGTGGAACACTTTTAACATTAAAAAAAATCTGGGGGCACAACACCGACCAAAATGACACTCTAACACAGTAAAGAATGGCTGGGGGATGGTGGCCTGCTGGGAGTGCCGAAGCTGGGCGAGGGAGAGGAGCCAGGCTGTGCCATGCCCCTCCCCCTCCCCCAACTATGAGAGAGTATGGCAGGAAATCCAAAAAGATCTAGCCAAGTGGAAATTTCTGAATCTGTCATTATTGGGTAGAATCTCCCTAATAAAAATGAATGTCCTCCCCAAGCTCCTTTTTCTTTTTCAAATATTCCAGTGTTACTAAATGTCAAACTATTTGAAAAGTGGGATAAGGAAATCAGGAAGTTTATTTGGCAGGGGAACCGGTCGAGGATTAGTTGGAAGAACCTATTAGACGAGAAGGATAGAGGAGGGCTGGGGGTGCCGGACTTGAGATGCTATTATGAGGCTTGCTCCCTCGAGTGGGTAATAGATTGGACCACGTTGAAAGATACCATGCTGCTAGCCCTTGAAGGTTTTGACCCAAGGGCTGGCTGGCATGGGTATCTTTGGTATGGCAGGGCTAAACTGGAAATTTTTTAAAAATGCACACTGCTTCAGAAAACCTCTATTGAGGACCTGGCAGAAACACAGAGAGAGGTTGTTTGATAAAACCCCCAAACTAGAGTCCTTTGGCAGGAGGCAATATGGGAAATGTAGTTGGCTAAGCTATGATGTCCTATTGAGAAGACAAGGATCCGAATTTGTAGTGAAAGAACTAACTGAGCTTAGGGAATTGGACGAAAGTGGAAGAGCTGAAGTCAGGAGGAGGGTGCGGGGCATGGCGAGACCTGGCTCCGCCCCCTCCCCGGCTTCAGCTCTCCCAGAGCTTCTCCAGCCTTGAGGGGGCAGTTCGAGCGAGGGGCGGGAGTCATGGCCCCCGTCCCTGGCGCCGCTCTCCACCATGACTCCCGCCCCTCGCTCACTGAAGCCACACGGAGGAGGAGGAGCATGAGCAGTGGACAGGCTTCAGTGGGCAGGGCTCCTCCTCCGCGCGGCTTCAGCAAGCGATGGGCGGGAGTCATGGCGGATTGGAGGCTGGCTGGGAAAACGGCTGAAGGAGGCGGGCCCCGGCCTCTTCTTCTTTTTCTTCGCCGCTACCCGGCCCTTCCTCCTCCTCCCCCAAGCAGCAGGAGTTCGGCAGGAGGAGGGGGGAAGGAAGGGGGGCAGAGAGCTTTTCTCACAGCACAGCAGGAGGTCCATCATGGGACACTATTGTGCCGCGTCACAGTGGTTGGGAAACGCTGGGCTACTGTATAAGAACGGAGAGCTATTTTGAAAAGTAGTTCACCAGTTATGTAGGCCTGGACGATGTTCATACTGCATTTCCACTTCACATTTCAAACTCACTAATGATATGTGTGCTTGATGTTCTCCAACAAAGCTGGAATATTATTTTCTTAAGATTTTTTTGGGGGATAACAGTAAAACATTGTCAAGCTATTCTGCTCGCATGCACATGTGGACACACACACACACACACACATCACAGATAACAGAATTGCCTGTGAGATAAGACCATGTCCAAATGGGGGCATTTTGGCAGTGAAGCCTCAGTAAAGGCTGATTTACCATTACAGCAGTTTAATCTCTTTCTATCATTTCTTTCTGTTGTCCCTCATTTCAAAGCACAGATTGCCTCTGGCCCCAATCAGTCAACTCTTGTTTCCTCTTGTTATCATGGCTTTGTGTCACTGATAAAATGCCGCATTGTGGAGAGAATACCATAGGAACAATCAACTATAGAAAACACAGAAAATCTAATAATTTTGGTTCTTTTTCCTTTGAAAAAACACATGTGATTCTTCAATAATTCCTTTGTGATTTAATTTTCCATGTTCTCTTAAAACCTATTATTATTATTTCCTACATTTCTGCCTTGGTATGCTGTGAGATATGTACCATCTGTCTATATTTTTGAACATCCTTCTCATTTGGCCGTTGCAATTTGGGGAAGGCTGCCAATTTCATTATCTCTCATGTACAAATGTCTGCCTTTTTCAACCTCGCACTTGCCACACTTATGTTGAAATTCTAGCATTTTAAACTGTATTTTGGTTAAGGTATGATTCTGCAGTATGCAGCCTTTGTCTTTTTTAATACTTCAGATATCAGATTAGTCCTTTATACAGAATGGTGAAATCTTAAATGTCATTAGCCTTTAAAAACTCCACTCTTGTGAAAAAAACTGTGTTCAGTTCAATGCTTCTGTTTTCCTAAACACAGTATTATCTCCTAGAACAGTGTTTTTCAACCTTTTTTGAGCCGCGGCACATTTTTTACATTTACAAAATCCTGGGGCGCACCACCAACCAAAATGACACAAAATGTCATTTGGGAGTTGTAGTTGCTGGGAGTTATAGTTCACCCGCAATCAAAGAGCATTCTGAACTCCACCAATGATGGAATGGAATCAAACTTCCCACACAGAATTCCCATAACCCAGAGAAAATACTATAAGAGTTTGGTGGGCATTGACTTTGGTTTTTGGAGTTGTAGTTCACCTATATCCAGAGAGCACTGTGAACTAAAACAATGTTGGATTAGGACCAAACTTGGCATGAATACTCAATATGCCCAAATGTGAACACAGATGGAGCTTGGGGAAAATAGACCTTGACATTTGGGAGTTCACCAGAAGCTGTATTATTCGTTGCATTACATCCACGGTGTTTTTTTATTTAGTATATTAAACATTTAAATCAGTGTTTTTCAACCTTTTTTGAGCCGCGGCACATTTTTTACATTTACAAAATCCTGGGGCACACCACCAACCAAAATGACACAAAATGACACTCTTAACACAGTAATACATATAGTTAATATGTTTTTAAATGTATTTATACACTCAGTGTGAAACCTGGGCCTGTTTCGATGAACACAAAATAGATATCCTAGCAGGAATGGCAGAAAGACACAAACTTCCCACACAGAACTCCCATAACTAAGAGAAAATACTATAAGAGTTTGGTGGGCATGGGGAAAATAGACCTTGACATTTGGGAGTTACAGTTTCTGGGATTTATAATTAACACACAATCAAAGATCATCCTGAACTCTTGCAACAATGGAATTGAACCAAACTTGGCATATTGTACTCTCATTACCAACAGAAAGTTGGTAAAGGGTTTGCTTGGGAATTGACCTTGAGTTTGGAAGTTGTAGTTCACCTACACCCAGAGTGCACTGTGGACTCAAATAATGATGGATCTGGACCACACTTGGCATGAATACTCAATATGCCCAACTATGAACACAGATGGAGTTTGGGGGAAATAGACATTGATGTTTGGGAGTTGTAGTTCACCTACATCCAGAGAGCACTGTGGACTCAAATAATGATGGGTGGGCCTCTTCCTCATGGGGAGGGGGACACTCCACTCCTTTCCGACCCTCCCTCCGCTCACCTCAGCCTCTCTGCCAGCCTTTCCTCCTCCTCAAATGGCGACCACTGGGAAGGGGGCGGGGCCCGAGTGACATCACCCTTCCCTCCTCCCTCCCTCGATTGGAGGCTGGCTGGCTGGCGCGCGTGGAGGAGAAACAGCCGAAGGAGGTGGCGCCTCGGCCCCTACTTCTTCACCGCTGCCGCTGCCCGGCCTTTCCTCCTCCTCCTCCCCCCGCAAGCAGCAGCAGGAGTTTGGCAGGAGGGGGAAGAAAGGGTATATTAGAGGTTTTCCCACAGCACACCTGATGATCACTCATGGCACACTAGTTGGGAAACACTGCCTCATGGGATTGAGACCTCACACTCACCCCAAACCCTGGGCTTTTTTTACATTAAGGTCTGGATCTTTCCAGGTATTTAATTAATCTAGAGGAAATCGGGAAATTCCAGTTTACTCTGAATAAATTCATGTTTACTTGAGGTGTCATTTGGAAACCTCCAATAAACCTGAGACAGGTATTTTATGCCTGTTTGGAAGGGCCCTCAGACTAAAAACCAGAAGGGATTTACCACCCGAATGATATGGAAGCCCCAGCCATTGAATTCCAATCCCAAATAGTTCCCTGGGTATGAGGAATGACAGTAAAGCCAGGTTTCATCTCAGTTGGAAACCTACATTCTATGTTTCTTGAAATCTTACCCATTACAGACATCATTCCCAGCCATTGCAAAGAAAACTATTGCAGGCTTGTCAAGCTGTTGACTCCTTGCCAAGCTGAAAATGGAAAAAATAAATAAATGAGAAATCTTAGTGTTACACAAACTTTGAAAAATAATTCTCCCTATATAGTAATGTACAAGATGTTCCTGCTAAGCTGAGCTTATTAATGGAAAAGAACAATCCTATCCATTTACAAAAATATATTTGTAATTGTAACATCAGGGTGTTAAGTACTATCTTACAGACACATGGCCTAATAATGGCAACTGTTTTGGGCTTAATATAGCAGTTTCTTCCCATAAACAAGTACGTGGAAGGAAATAATATGAGCAACTCTTGTAAAAGATATATTATTGCGCTCTCAAACTTTATCAGAATGAATGGTGATAGTCATTGATTTGGATGACTTTAAAAGATTTGAAAGATTCATAGTATGGAAGATATAGAAGGAAGCATGTCTAATTTTCTAGATGACCCATTTTTTCCGCTCTGCAGGGCAAAATGGGTGAGGGAGTTAACACTTTCCGGTCTGTTTCACTCCCTCGCTGACAAAGAATGGATATCCACAGTAAAATGGCTTTACTTCAGTTTCTCTCCTGCATTAAAAATAATCTTGATTGTACAAATAGCAAAGATGTGGGTCAAAATGCACTTTTAGAGTGAAATTGCCCATATATCATTGATGAAGGAGTCTTACATTTTTGCCCTGTCTCCTCTTTGGCATTTTCCATAAATGACTTAAGTCTGTTCAAAACCATTGATTCTGTTTTCAAGGCAAACCATATGAAAGAAAAAAAAATGCACAGAAACTAGAACATATGATCAAGATTGTATTCAAAAAAGGTGTGACACTTCCAGGTTTCTGGCCCTACTGAAAACCCGTAGGAGTTATGCTAGGATGGTAGGATGTTACACTGTTCTGCAACTATTTGAACTATTCATCTCCATGGATAACAACATACCTTTCCAGGAGATCTAGAACATTTTCTGAAGAACCACCTAAATGATGAAGAAAAGCATGAAATAAAATGTTTATAATTATCAAACCAATAGACACCTAATCTATTGAAAGCCATTAAGCTTAAATTCCAATGAAAAAGTCATTGATCAATTTAAATGGGAATAAAGTATAATTGTGTTTTTTTCTTGCTTTGCAATCAGCGTATTTGCAGGATATGTAACAGCAAAAGGGTTTTAAGGGTGCTAGTATGATACCCATATTTATGGAACTGATATACATTGCTTCATTTATTTACACTTTCATATTCACCTATTTACTGAGAACCTCCTGTATAAACGACGCCTTTTTCTCAGTACCTGTAGAGTTAATGTCACTGAAATAATAGTGTGCACCGTTATTTGTGGTTTCATGTATCTGGGAATGTATCCCTGAAAACGCAGATGTCGTACTGTACATGCCTTCTGGCGTAGTGTTGCAAATCTGAAATGTGGGGATGCATAAAGTGGAATGACTGACCTGGGAAATAGAAAAAAAAGTCTAGAAACAAAACAAGTGAAACAACTGATCCCAGATGATGTCTTGGAATTACGTATGTAACAATCTAAGTTATTGACAGAGAATTCCCACATTTCTGCTTTCATTAAACAAATCCGTAACTGCTATTTAATCTTTAATAACTGTTGCAAGCTAATATGTATTTAATTATTGTTTTATTATTATTTTATTGACACAAAAAGACAGTATGTCACAGCAAATGAGATCTATATGCTGGATTTCAAATCAAAAAATCACAAGCCGTTTGACACCTTCGCTAAGGCCCTTTGCACAAATTTAAGGGTGGACGTGTGGTCTTGAGGCCTTAGGGGTCGTGGATGCCTTCCCATGAAGAAAGGGACACTTGGCCAGGTTTTAAATGATGGCACTGAACTCTGAGTTGTTTCATTTCATGTATGCACAATGTTAATTATGAATGAAAAGTTTATAGGAAAGAGATGAATTTCTCATCTTCTTTCCCTTCTTCTTTGCCTTCTTCCTCTCATCCTCTCTTTTGACCTCATCACATAGGCAAAATTTCCCATCCTATGACACTCAGTTCCGGTGCCCACCGGATCTCATCAAACGATGTGAATCTACTTCTGGCGGGGCTCCATCTCTGAACTGAGGTGAAACTATCATAAGAGAGAGGAAGGCGAACATGGGAGGCTTCCTGTGTTCTCACTTCCTACAACAAGACGAATGCGGGGGGAAGCCGGGGAGTGATGCTTCCCCTGTGGGATAGGTAAGGGATGATGCAGGTGACGCGACAGGTTCCCCCATGCTGCTTGCCGAATTTGACATGGTGAATCCCCCCCCCCCTATTGCTCGCAATTTTGACCTCAATGTGATAAGGTCCTTTGTCTTCTCCGTCTTCCTCCTTCTCTTTCTCTCCTCCTTCTGTTCTTCCTCTTCCTTCTCCTCTTATGCACCTGGGAGCATAGGATGAAGGAAGATCCCATAATGGAGAAATGGAAGACCAGTAAAGGATTGGAACGATCCTCCAAATTAGCTGAAATATGGGAACTGCCGGGAAATACAGGAGAGATGGTCACTTTAGGTTCTGATTATCTATGTGTCAGTTGACACAACAGCTCCTGGCCCTGTATTAGCAGGGGACCCAATGTTGATGTAAAACAATGTATCTTGTTTCCTTTTCTTCTCCATTTCATTAACTGTGTGACTAACAGAATAAAAATGCATGGGATCAGGCTATTGGATTCACACATGAACATTCATATGCTGTAGTACTCTATATTTCATTTAGTACTTGTTCTTTTTATGTTTTTTTTAACCCTGAACTTTTAGAATAGCTCAGACATGTGCCTAAGGAGGGGAGTATTTTGGGACGGCTTCAGAGCCCCAGCCATCTGAATCAAGCCTTGCAGGGAAGGACAAAGACTTTGCAACAGAGCAGAATATACAGGACTAAGAAAAGACACTACCAGATTTGTTTACAAGTACAGTTTGGCTCCTTATTGCACTTTATCTTCTTGTTAAACAAATATTTTATTCCCTAAAACTGTAAAGAAAGTATAAAAATGAATGGTGCAAACGGAAGACACTCTAGGTGAACTATAATCCCCAAGGGCAAGCAGGGCTCAGATGACTTTTCACCTCTCAACACTGCTATGCAATATTGGACCTCCTCATGTTCAATTGACTGCATAACTCATGAAAGTACGAGAACGAGAGATGTTCAGAATTGAGACAATATCCATCATCACAGAATGTGACAAAACAACACTGAGAAATAGTAAAGTCAAGGGGAACAAAGTTCAGGAAGAGGCTTTCCATCCATCATCTATAACAGGAATATTGTGCTGCATCAAAGTTGAATATACCTCTGGGTATACTGAATACAATTAAAGTAAGTAGGAGAGATGAAAAGGACATCCAAAAAGTAATGACTGACAGGCCATTCTGAAATATATATACAGGTAGTTGTTTGCACTTGCAGTCCTATATGCAATAAACATCAGTCGCCCTAGGGGCAGGACTTCCCCCGGCTCCTTTTCCCTCGTGCCGGCTCCACCCCTCCTCCCTTCAGTGAAGGGAGGAGAGGTGCCCGCCCGCGCGAAGGAGAAGGAGCCGGGGGGAAGCCCGCCGCCCCTAGGGCGACTGACGTGGCTTCCCCCAGGACGGGCGCCTCTCCTCCCTTCACTGAAGGAAGGAGCGGTGCCTGCCTGCGAGCAAGGCCGCCCCTCACCCTAGGGGCGGGACTTCCCCCGGCTCCTTTTCCCTCGTGCCGGCTCCGCCCCTCCTCCCTTCAGTGAAGGGAGGAGTGGTCCCCACTGCCGCCTAGGGCGACACGGGCGCCCCTCCTCCCTTCACTGAAGGAAGGAGCGGTGCCTGCCCATGCGAGCAAGGAGGCAGCGGGGGAAGCCACGTCAGTCGTCCTAGGGGCGGGACTTCCCCCGGCTCCTTTTCCCTCATGCCGGCTCTGCCCCTGCAAGTGGCTCCACTCCCCTCAAGAGCCCCCCCCTGGGGGGCAGCATTTTGGGAGTGTGGCCTAGGGCACCACGAAAGATTAATCCGGGCCTGTGCACCAGTGTTAGTGGGAAATGAAAGCGGGATACCATTTTTAGAAAGGTTTTGGTAATCTCGGTGATTGCAGCGGTTTCTTCTTTGCAGCTGTAGATAAATTGATTCTGTCCATCCCCTGAAAACAAAGGTAACAAAACAGTGGGTAAATAACAGGTTAAGAACAGTAAAGTTGCTACCACTTTCTCCTCTTTCTTATGTTCTTGCTGCTGCTGCTTCAAGAAGCTTTGAACATCAGTTTCAGCAAACCCATGAGGTACATGAAGCACATAAATAACTGGGGTTAATTTGTATTTTGGGACTGGTGAGGAAGGAAAGGAGAGTTTACAATGGACATTTCATCCCCCTCATTGCCCCCCTCCCAGTGTTAGAGGTGCTTTGGACATTGCGCAAGTATTAAAGCCTGATGGAAATGGGTTCTGAAACCAAATAGTCGGGTCCCAATAATTCCTTATAAACTATTGCCCACCTATAATTTTCCAGTGATTCCTGCACTGATATTGATGGCATCATGCAGTAATTTCCACAATCACTGAAAAAGCAGTAACTCGAGCTAAAAGTAGTGTGATAACCTTATTCAGTAGCACCAAAATTGGTGTAAAACAGCCTCACAAGGCTTTCAGTTTAAGATTTGACCAAAACTGGTGCATATCCTTCTAAAAACTTCTAAAAATATAGTTCCTTGTAGAATCCAAGACAAAAGAACTAGCAATGAGATTGCATAAATAAGTATATTGTCCAGAAATCAGAAACTCAAGTGATATTGCCATGGGATGGGTAAGGGCCAATGCGGGTGTGGGGCAACTGTTATTATTATTATTATTTTCAGCATTTCTACCCTGCTCTTCTCAACCCCCGGGGGGGGGGACGGACGGACACAGACTCAGAGCGGCCTAACAAAAGGCACAATTCGATGCCAAACATGATAAAATACAATATAAAAACTGAAACATTCAGCAGTTAAAATACATTAAAATACAATTAACATTAACACAACATACCCATTCACTTAAGTTAAAAACAGTGTTGCCCCCACTGCCCACCAGATTCGCCATGCTGCCTGGTGAATTCCACCTGATATCGCCCACTCTTTGGACCTCTATGAGATGAGGTCCTTAAAAAGGATGTTATCTCAGAATAACTAAAGTGCAAGAAGATATTCAATAGCAGAATTAAACAAATGGAAAATAATTATATTGGGATTAAATTATCAAGATAAACTCTCTGCAGCTGCATGAAGCACAACTAGTTAAAACAGTTATACTTTGAGCAGTACTTGTATCAATATGTGGAAGGGCTAGTTCACAAAAATATTTGAATAATATTGAGTTGTAATTTGGAAGGGCTAAACCAGATGTGATACATATTATGAATTTATTAACACATTAGGAAAAGGGCCCTGATCTAAATTGGGATCCTAATAAGAGAAAAGGAATTTTTATTTACCGTCACTATAGTTCTAGGGCTTCATCACACAGGTAAATTTACCCATCACACGACACTTTCAACTGTGTCATATAGTAGCCAAAAACCCAATAGTTTGTTTACTGCTCTTATTCCTGCAAACTCTCCCCCTCGAGTCCCCTTTATTTTTATCGCGGTAATTCAAGGCCAGAGAGTGTCCTATCCCCACCTCATCTGTTGTGACACCCCTGTCCCTAATTTCTATTGGTTTTCTTTTTGAAATCTAAGGGGCATTTGGGTATTGGTAAGGTCCCTCTAATAATAATGAAAGCATATCTAATTCAGATACTGAAAGCAGAATTACCCCAGGCAATATGAAATTACCTGAAGAACTGAGAAAGGTTTAAAACTGTGTGTCTATTTATTTATTTATTTACTTTATTTATATTCCGCTCTTCTCACCCTGAAGGGGACGCAGAGAGGATTGCAGGTACACATACTTAGCAGACAATCCCTGCCGTTACCACATACACACATATAGACGAACAGAGGCAAACTCTGGCCACCAGGGGGAGCTGGTGCGCTCCTCATCTCTCAGCATTCCCAGCATCCCTTGTTGTTCCTTCCGCATTCCTCAGCGTTCCTGGAGTACTTTAATGGCCTCATAATTCAGTCAAAATTCGCCTCCCCACTTAATGTGGTACCTTTATCTCCTACTTGACAGATGCAACTGTCTTTCGGGCTGCAAAGGTCAACAGCAGGCTACACTTAAAGGCCGAGCACCCACCTCGACCCGGGCAGGCCTTGAACTCATGACCTATTGGTCAGAGAGATCTTATGCAGCTGACACTTAGCCAGCTGTGCCACATTCCCTTTCTTACTTAGGGCCTTCCTACACTGCCATATAATCCAGAATATCAAGACAATCCACATTATCCGCTTTGAACTGGATTATCTGAGTCTACACTGCCAGATAATCCACTTCAAAGCAGATAATCTGGATTTTATACACTTGGCCTTAAACTATTCTCTGCCTCATCTTAAAATGGGAAATTAAGAGGATGTGACCTTGCTGCAGTTAAGTAACCTGAGTCTGAAATTAAGTAAATATTGAGGAAAAGGAAGAAGAAAACAAGGCCTGCAATGAAACCACAGGTGGTAGTGGGGATGAAGATTGCTTACAGTTAATGCATCAGTTAATTTCACACCCGTCCTTTCATAGTTCCATCCATTCTTTTTTATGCAATACTATGTGGCTTTCCTGATTTCACACAAAACAATGTAAGAATATGTATTTTTTACATAAGAGGTGAGTCTCTAAATGCATTCTTCTCTTAAACATTCATTTTGGTATATTTGAGGAGCTGAGAAATAGTACATTACAAAATTCAGAAAAGTGTGCAATTGAAAAGGTGACTGCATTCTGATCTACATGTTAGTAAGATGTGAATAAGGGCAGCTGAGGCCCAACGCACATACCTGAAACCTAACACTTTGCTTATCATTTACTTTAAATGTGGTAGTTCATAATTGCTGGAAAACATTAGGAAATTTTTTAGAAGAGGACCATGGCAATATTTCAGTACTTTCACTGAAACCTACAGTGATCTCCATATTCTTCATGCATTCAGACTTGAGGTTTTAGTTGCTGTTTGCTTACCCAATGGTGGAGTTGAGAAATCCAGTGGCTTCTGAAAACTGAGGCCAGTCGAGTTCATTGGTTAATGCCTCAGGAAGGTTGGAAAATGCTTTCTGGAAAGGAGGTGAAGAAATCAGTGTGGTTTTGCCTTCTCATAGTAAACTTGAGAAATCAATTTGCTAGTTATCAGCTAGCATGAAAAGAATGAAGGGACATTTCAGTAGTTGAAAATATTTTTACTAATTTTAATCAAATGGAATACCTGTATTATGAATTTTCAGTAATTACACATCAAGCATAATTTTAATTGGAAAATATAAATGTATAAATTGGGGTACTGGAAGGAAGTCACAGTCCTATTCCACTGTGGCTTTATCGCTGGAGATCAGGTGGATCTTAGTGCCATGTCAGTCATCTTATATTTTGACATAACTAAATTTCAAAAGAAGAACAACCAGCCAACAAAGTTAGTATGCATACTTGTCCCACAAAACAAAAAGGTTGGTGCTGTGTCAATATTATTGTCACATACTATATGCCTTAGAAGATTAATGAGGTAAACTCTGATAAAGATATGCATTAGACCAGTGGTTCTCAACCTGGGGTTCCCAGGTGTTTTTGGCCTTCAACTCCCTGAAACAGTTGGTAGACTGGCTGGGATTCCTGGGAGTTGAAAGCCAAAAACATCTTGTGACCCCTGGTTGCATTAGACCAGGGGTACTCACACTTTTTCAGCATGCGAGCTACTTATAAAACAACCAAGTCAAAATGATCTACCTACCCACTACAAAAATGTGAAACATATAACACAATATCTGCTTTGAACTGGGTTTCCCGAGTCCACACTGCCATATAATCTGATTCAAAGCAGATAATATGGGATTTTACTCAACTGTGTGGAAAGGACCTCAGATAACCCAAGGCTGGCAGCACTTGGGCGGTGTCGGGAGCCTGCAGGGCGGGACTGAGCCTTCCTCCCACCCTGCCTGCAATCTACCAGGACGCCCTACGCGATCTACCAGTAGATCGCGATATACCTAATGAGCACCCCTGCATTAGACCATCTTAGAAATACTCTTGACGCAGGCAAGGACAATAATAATAATAATAATAATAATAATCAGATGAAACAATAGATCACATCCTCAGCTGCTGCAAGAAGATCACGCAAACAGACTTACAAGCAGAGGCATAACACCGTTGCTCAGATGATTCATTGGAACCTGTGCCACAAATACCATCTCCCTGCGACAAAGAACTGGTGGGATCACAAGCCAGGAAAAGTTACAGAGAATGAACACGCCAAACTCCTCTGGGACTTCCGGATTCAGACAGACAGAGTTTAGGAGCATAATACTCCTGACCTCACAATCGTGTTAAAAAAGAAGTATGTTGCATGTTGATGTTGCAATCCCAGGTGACAGCAGGATTGCAGAGAAACAACTGGAAAAGCTGACACAATATGAGAATTTAAAGATTGAACTGCAAAGACTCTGGCACAAGCCAGTAAAGGTGGTCTCAGTGGTGATCGGCACACTGGGTGCAGTGCCTAAAGACCTTGGCCTGCACTGAAACACAATCGACACTGACAAAATTACCATTTGCCAGCTGCAGAAGGCCACATTACTGGGATCTGCACGCATTATTCGCCAATACATCACACAGGCCTAGACACTTGGAAAGTGTCCGACGTGTGAGCCAAGACAACAGCCAGCAGAGTCTCTGTTGTGGACTCATCTTGTTGTGTTTCAATTAATAATAATACCCGCCTCTTCCTGCAGCTCGAGGCGGATTGCAACATCATTAAAATAGGAGATAAAACATGATGAAAAGACATACAATTAGATACACAGAGTTAAAAATATTAGTTAAAATTCACTGATGACATGCAGATTAAAATTCACAATTTAAAATTGACTGGGTAGGCCTGCCAGAAGAGATGGGTCTTCAATTGTATCTAGCTGCTGATCTCTCTGTCAAATCTTTTCCAGCAGGCCATTCCACAGTCCACTTGATACAGCAATGCTGTTGATATAGAGCAGATCTGACACAGATTGCTATATGGATATCCAATTTTATGCATGCTGTCTTGCATACCAACTTGGGAAAATATAAATCAATACATAAATAATAATCTCTGACTTTAGCATCAATACTTTGTGTATGCTAAGCCTGGGGCTTGTCATTTAAAGCAGATTTCAGAGTTAATCTAATATGAGTCCCAGAACACTGCCAATTCCAAGGCTGGCTGAGATACTGTCTGATGCAGAGGACAAGCCCACCTCATGCCATATTTATAAGCTCAGAAGACTGAACGGTAAATCTCCCTTTGACAGTGTGACATGACAGCATCCCTGCCCTTCCACATCTTTGCACCCTCACCCCAAAATCCTGCCTGAAGCAACTGCCTCACTCTGCTAGACAGAAGGGCTGGCCCTGTACACTTCATGGCTGTGGGGTGAAGAGATGTAGAAGAGGCTTTGAAGTCTGAGATCAGGGCACATAGCCCCAAAGCATGGCATGAAAATACTACTTTAAAATGGAACAGAAAGGATTATATACTATAAAACAGCTGCAGAGAACGTGGACAGGGTGGTCACGAAAGCTTTGTAAAAGACATGCTGAGACAATCTAAGTGCTAGCTTGAACACATCACTTTCATGCTCCATTGTTCTTGGATGTCATCATCATCAGTTTTGTTACCATATTTATTAGGCATGCTAATCTCAATTGTTCCTGAATCTGATTTATTATATTCATCACCCGATCTTTCATGAATGTCATTTCTATAATAATTTCCCATAAAGCATTAACAAAGAAAAACAACTGCTAATCTGGAATATTTAAATTGTGTGGGCTCTCAAAAGAGAAAATGAAATGTGAAAACAATGCTGATTTTATGCAGCAAGAGAAGCACCAATTAAAATACAAAATAGTAGTCATGGTTGCTGTTGTGCTAAGCTTTTAGCCCTGGGAATAAACGGCATATTATCACATACTTTCTCTCATACATTGCCAGTATAGATGACCTAGGACCTCATCAGACAGGCCAAATTGCCCATCCTATGATGTTCCTATTATACTTGAGCCACAGAGACTGAAGGCTCCCATCACACAATGTCAAACTACTTCTGGTGGGCCTCCATGGTACAAGTAAAGTAGGAACGTTGTACGCTGCTGCTGCAACATGGGAGACTTCCCGTGTTGCATAACCAACAATAGTAGGGAAGCCGGGTGGTGGATGCTTCCCCTCATAGGATGGAGTAAAGGAGAAGTTGGGCGATGTGCGGTGTGGGGCAATGGGTTCCTCATCCCCACATTAAATTCACCACAATGTGTGGCGAATCCCATAGATAATTTGTTGGGATTGCCAATCTGTTCCTTACCAAGGTTGCAGTGTTGGGTTTGAGGGGGAGGTTAAACCTCTTTCCTTCATGTCACTGCCTCAGTAATTTATATTGGGGGTGGGTGGGTTCCATTTTGTTAAATGGAAGTGGATTTTGAGCAATGAAAAATGCAGTATGAGGGTTGAGTACAACCCAGATCAGAGGCAGATAGTGTTAAAGCCACCATAGCCTCTCATGCCAGGGGTTTTAGCTATTTTGCCTGACTGTCTGTGAAAGAAAAACCTTGCGCTGTGGAACACACTATGTGCTTATTAACGTTCTGGGAAACTGAAACTTTAGTGTGTTTTACTGTCAAATATTGTATTTCATTTATTCCATTTGGCCAGGACTTTGCTTAGCTTTGCTGGCCAATTTAGGACCTTTGAGTTAGAATCCCTAATCTGTAGAAACACCTGCAAACTTGTTCTAGATATAGAGCTTGACCAATGGGGTATGTGACAGATCTCTAGCCCAACGGGCGGCAGCCAGATTACTAACTGGAGCTACATACAGGGAGCATACCACCCCCCTGTTGGGTCAGCTCCACTGGCTGCCTGTCCAATTTCGAGCTCAATTAAAAGTGCTGGCTTTGACCTTTATACGGTTCTGGTCCAGCTTACTTGTCAGAACGCATCAGCCTCTACGTCCCACCTCGTAATTTAAGATCATCTGGGGAGACCCTGCTCTCACACCCGCCGACTTCTCAAACATGGTTGGTGGGGACGAGAGAGAGGGACTTTTCGGTGGTGGCTCCCCGTCTGTGGAACGCACTTCCAAGTGACATACGATCAACCCCATCCCTCCTGGCATTCAGGAAAAAAGTGAAATCTTGGCTATGGGACCAGGCGTTTGCACATTAGCACAATACAGCACTTTGGATTGATTTTAATGGCAAGTTGATGGATATGACTCAATGCTCCTATTATGGACGGAACACTGTTTTTAACTTAAGTGAATGTATATGATGTATTAATGTTAATTGTATTTTAATGTATTTTAATGCTCAATGTTTTTGGTTTTATATTGTATTTATACTGTGTTTCAGCATAAAATTGCTGCCTTTGTAAGGTCGCTCTGAGTTCCCCTTCAGGGGTTTAGAAGAGTGGGGTAGAAATGTTGGAAATAAATAATAATAAATAAATCTGTACTCCAGGTTGTCCCTGCAGTCCCTTAGGTTCTTACCACTCACCTTGTCCTTTTACTCTTACTCCCTGCATCTAATATTCACACTCTATAAACAGTTTGCAGCATGAAACGATGATTTGTTTATATACAAAAACAAAGTTTCACAGTTGAGAAAAACTTCTGATCTGTCACCTCTTGACTCCCTCTTATTTGCTTGGCTGCAGTGAGACCCTTCAGATTTCTAAAATCAGAGATCAGTCTCAGAGATCAGCCTCAGTGTCCAAACCAGAAAACTTTGATTAAAGGACTTTCTCTAGGCCAGGATGTAAACATGTCCTCTGCTTCTGGTTCTATTGCCAGGAGTCTTCTTCAAAAATCAAGCCCTTTTCTAGCCTTCCTATCCTAATGATGGGCTTGGAATATAAAATACTGGTATTACCAGCAATGCAAAACAACCCTACTGCAATCAGTTAAGTAGAAAAGGAAGAGACACAACAGGAGCAACTATTGACATTGGTACTATCAAGACGTTCCACAAATCGTTTCCTTTTAAAAATAAAATGTTCTGATCTTCCAGTCTATTAATATACATTGAACATCTCTTGTAATGGATTGTAATAAAGCATCATTATTATGGGAACTTCCTCAAGACAAAGTGATGATTCCCAGAAAAATAAATGGCATTTCTGCATTTATTCTCATTGGGCATCTTTCATCACAGAAAATACATTCTCAGATAGTTAGCTAGTACTACACAGGAGCAATGAGCAAAATGACATACCCTTGACATCTGTGAAGCTGTCACCCATTCAGGAGGGATATGAAAGTGGGCTGCAGCTGAATCTCCCAGAATAATGACTCCCTTGGAATCTGTGCCTGAGGGAGGGATTTTGTTAATAATTTCAGAACTCTCATTGACTTTTATTTATTTATTTACTATATTTACTATATTTATTTATTTATTTACTTACTATATTTCTATACCGTCCCTCTCAGCCCACAGGCGACTCGAGGCGGTTTACACATGGCAACAAATGCCCACAATATATTAAAAAAACAATCAAACAATTAGTACAACGATCATATAAAAACAATACGCAATTAGCAGTTAAAATCATGATGCAATTAAAATAATGACTTTTCTCCTGATGCCAAATTATACGTGGCTGTAAAAACAGCCACATTAAAACCCATGCAACAGCATTAGAACAAAAAGAGCATTCAAAATAATGAAGTGGTCATTTGTGTTTTTTTCCAAACATGACATACAATTTCCCATTTCATAGAATCATAGGGCTGGAAGACCAAGAGGAGCCCCCCCCCCCTCTGCTAACACCCCGATCTCAAGTGCAGTTGGTGAGGGAGAGAGAGAGAGAGAGAGAGAGAGAGAGAGAGAGAGAGAGAGAGAGAGCCTTCTCCATGATTGCTCCCCACTTCTGGAACTCTAGCCCTCAAGAGTTCCTCCCTCCTCTCCTTCAAAAAGCTATTAAAACACATTTATGTAATTTAGCTTACGGAGAGGAGGAGGATAAACTCATATATCTACTAGCTTAACCCGGCACGTGTTGCTGTGCCCTATGTAGGAGATGTTGAAAAGTATGTAAGGTTATGTTATGATGTGAGTGTGTGTTGTGTGTGTGTATATATGTGTTTGGTTGTGTGTATGTATGGCTGTATGTGTGTTTAATTGTTGTGTGTGTGTTTTTTTTGTCTGTGTATATTTGGGGGTGTTTGTGTGTGTGTGGGTGAATGTATGGGTTTGTGTATATATGTGTTTGTGGTTTTGTGTGTGTATATATTTGTATGTGTGTGTATATATACTATTGGTGTCTATGTATGTGTTTATTTGTGTAGGTTTGTGTTTTTTTGTGCAGTAGTGGGGTTTTTTTGTTTTGTTTTTTGTCAGCTTGCCTGTGTCTTCTTTGTCCGTCTGTTCTGGTTCCTGATGGCCGCCCTCTCGCTCTCCTCCGGTGCCTCTCTGCCGTTCCCATAAGAGGAGGGGAAGGGAGAGAGACCGTGCGGGCCCCTTCTGCAGGAGGAGGTGGAGGACGTGGGCCCGACCAGAGCACCGTTCTCCACCGCAGCACTCTTCCCTGCGAAGGTCGCTCTTCGGCCCACCCTGTGGCAGGGTAATGGCAAAGGGGGAGCGATGGCGGCGGCGCCATGTCCGTTCTTCCGGCCCCTGTGCGCTCTCCTCCACCGGTTCAGTGCTGCTCCCTGAAGAGGAGGACGAAAGGGGCCCCCGCGCGATCTCTCTTCCGCTTCCAGAAGAAAAGGGCGAAGGGAGAGCGATCGCGCGGGGGTCCCTTTCGTCCTCCTCTTCAGGGAGCAGCACGGAGGCGGCGGAGGAGAGCGAAAAGGGGCCGGAAGAGCGGCCATGGCGCCGCCGCCATCGCTCCCCCTTCGTCACTTCCCAGCCACAGGGTGGGCCGAAGAGTGACCTTCGGAGGGAGGAGGGCTGCGTTGGAGAACGTTGCTGTGGTCGGGCGCACGTCCCTCAGCTCCTCCTGTGAAAGTGGCCCGCACGGTCCCTCTCCCTTCCCCTCCTCTGCTGGGAGCGGAAGAGAGGCAGCGGAGGAGAGCGAGAAGGCTACGAACTTTCTGTGAGTGTTTTAGGTATGTGTTTCCTGCCGGGTTTTTTTGAGGGACAACTTCCGGGAGTGTTATTTGTGGTACAGGAAGTGGTTTTTGCGCCATTTTGGTTGTAGTTTTTTGGTGTTCCGGATCCCTCCATAGGTTTGTATGGGGTTTTTTGGGGGTCGGTTTTAGGGGTCTTAGGAGTTATGCTTTGGTTTTTTTTGTGCCACGATTGTAGGTGTTAGTCTGTTGAAATGTGTGTGGTGGGTTTTGAGGGTCTGGGTGTTATGGTGTGTCCGTGCATAAGCGTCAAAAACGGACTCTCTCTTTTTATATATATAGATTCGCACCTTAACTAGCTGCTAGCACCCACCCTATAAACCTGTTTTTTAATCTCCCCCCAATAATTTTAGCCTAATTTTAGAGATTTAAAATTATATTTTAATGATTTAATATGTTACTAATGCTTCTCCATTGGCGCCAAATACAAAGGCAAAGAGTAGCCTACTCTAGCGCCCCCTTGTCGCAGGGGAGAGGCTTGCGTACCCTAATGAAGTTGTGAGCTATGCTGGCGGCGGCATAATAGCCACCGGTAGGGCCTCCCATGCCAGACAGGTCACAACCAAAGGGTCTGACAAAGAGTGTCAATGGGCAGGATGGGCTCTCTAGCCTTTTGGCAACCATCCTAAGAGAAGGAAAACTCTAATTTCAAACTGGGGCAAATGGTGCTCGTCTAACCCTGTAAGGTCAACCATCTAGAGAAGGAAACTCAAATCAAACCTACAACCTGAGGACCTCGCTGCCACTGTCCAAGCTTGCTAGGCCCCGGCAGACAAACCTTTGGTTTAAAGCAGGGCTACCCAGGAAGTCGATCGCAATCGACCAGTCGATCCCGAGACCAAAGGAGGTTGATCCCAGCTGGATGAGGCACTTCTCAGAGGGGGGCGGAGCCAGGTCGTGCCAAGCCCCACCCCCTCCCCCAGCTTCGGCACTCCCAGCAGCTTCTGCAGGCTTGAGGATGGCAGTGCCAAGCCAGCCTTGTGCTAGCTATGTCACCACTGGCTTGGCATTGCCATCATCAAGCCTGGAGAAGCTGCTGGTAAAGCAGAAGCCAGAGGGGGGTGGAGCCAGGCTGTGCCAAGCCCCGCCCATGCCCCTCCCCTCTCCAGCCTTGAGGAGGTAGGTAGATCTTTCTGACTTGGTTTTATTATAAGTAGCTCCCGTGCTGAAAAAGTGTGGGCACCCCTGGTTTAAAGGGTGAGGCCTGTTCTGTGCATGCTGCGCTCCACCCGAAAAATCCATTGCACAGGTTCGAAGGACACATCCAACCTCCTTAGTCATCAACACGCTTGTGGAAAGCATGGGATGACTCCTTCCTAGGAATCTTCGTTCACGTAGTAATGAAAGAGAGAAAGAGCTGGAAGAAGCCACATTGGCCATCCAGTTCAATCCCCTGCCATGCAGGAAAAGCACAATCATAGTACGGGCCATCCAGTCTCTGTCTAAAAGCTTCCAAGAAAGGCACTTCCACCACACTCCAAGGCAGAGAGTTCCACTGTTGAACAACTCTCTCAGTCATGAAGTTCTTCCTTATGTTCAGATGGAATCTCCTTTCTTGTAATTTGAACCCAATCCTCTGTGTCCTAAAATCCAGTGTTTCTTACAACAGCCTTTTGCATATTTAAACATAGCTATCACGTCTCTTCTCAACCTTCTCTTCTGAGGACTAAATTTCCCGAAATAAGCTCTCCTAAAGTCTAGAAAATTTGTCTGACTTCTCTTAGTTTCCCCTTTCCTCTGTATCACAAACTCCAGGAGCACATGGCCCCTCCCAGCTAAGGATCCCACCAATTCCACTCCATTGACCAGATCATCAGTGTTGGCTAGAACCTGATCCAGAATAGCTGATTCCTTTGTTGCCTCTACTACCATCTGGACAATAAGATTGTCTGCAAGGCAAGTAAGGAATTTGTTGCACTTTGTACTCTTGGCAGAATTTGTTTTCCAACAAATATCAAAATAGTCGAAATCTCCCATTAATAAAACATCTCTTCTTTCTGCAAGGAATAAAACGCCCAGCTCTTCAGTCTGGCTTGGAGGTCTGTAATACACCCCCACCACTGCATCTTTTTCAGTCCTTGTTCCCTTAATTCTTATCCAGATGCTCTCAACCTGGTTGCCAAGATTTAAGCCCTGCATCTCTTCACAGGTGTAAACATAAATATTCTAAACATGATATACAGTGCATTTCATCTGTGCTATAAATAAATTAGCTGAAATGGATGCATCAATCAGTTTTATACGAAGTCCATACAAAATTAGGCAAATTTCTATTAGGTTTCTTTTAAGTCTCTGATCATTACTTGAACATGGATCTTTTTGGGAGAAACATTAAATTCAAATCACTCAGATCAATATTAGTATTGAAAGGATAGCATATGGTCTGATCTGTTAGGGCAAAATTAAAAGATACTGATAAACACTGGTCCACACTATTCACTTTAAAAGTGGAAATTACTTAACAGTATTCTGTGGCAATGACACAGTCTGAAGCCGGGGGTTTTGGGAGACGAGTGACTCCCCCATCTACTCGGGTTGAGAACTCCTTAAACTACCTGCCTAGTGACTTGCTCCCTCCTCCTAGAAGACCAACTCTCCTTGGGATTCTGGGTCAGCTCACAAAGTTTGGTGGTCTGCCCCCTTGGACCTCGCCTCCTCCTTTGGCCCCTCAGACATCGATGGGCCTCACCTGAATTACTGATTCTAGCCCTGTGTTTTAGTTAGTGCTGTGTGTTTGTAGTTAGTATTAAGTAATGATTAGTTCCTATTATATTTATACTGTAATTGTGTCATGCTTCTGTTGTAAACCGCCCCGAGGCCACGGGGAGTGGCGGTCTATAAGCATGAAGTAATAAATAAAAAAATAAATAAAATAAATAAATATGACATATAATCCAGAAGAGAGAGGCAGCAAAGTAAAGAAGGGGACTCAGCCACTGTCTACCAAGAAGGTATCTCCAGTTTTGACAAAAGAAGACAAAATGTGATTTGTAATGTATTTCAAATAGCTTATTATGACAGAGCTGCAGCAGTCTTAGCTCTGGGAGCAAGTTTAGGATATGATGGATGTCCCACGTCATGCAAATGGTTCAAACCATGTGCATATATTGCAAGCCACACTCATGTGTTCTGCCTTCACCATTTGAAATGGAAAACTACATTTTCTGCCTTCACTATTTGAAATTTATTTATTTATTTGTGTTATTTGTATACCACCCTTCTCAACCCCGAAGGGTGGTAAATAGTGTTGGCAACAATTCAATGCCATCGATAAAAAAAGTATAAAACATCAAAATTGACCCTCCCCTGATAAAACGTTAAACATTATTAAACATATCCCATAAAATAACATCACACAAAGACATATCATATTGTCACATTCACATTGTCCTTGTAAAAGCTATAGTACTGTATGGATCTATTTGATCATTTATAGCATTACTCTTATTTACCTATTACATGCCTACTATTTTCTCATGCATTCACAAACATACATAATTTTAGATAAGTGGTACAAACACTTTAATGACTCTGGACAATTACAGCAATTTTTTAAAAAATGCTATCAATGTTTTATCACCTATATTTTTAAATTTTAAAGAACTTACTATTACAGAATTTCTGCTCATAAGGGATGCCATCTTTGGGATCCACACCCTAATCAGGGAAAAGACAAAATTAATTTGTGTCTCTGAAACCTCTGATAACATGAATTAATTCACATTTTTATTTTCATTTAGTTATTATATAAGCAATACATAATTACCAACAAAGCACATCCAGTCTCATGTTCTAGAACAGTTAGGCTCTAGCAGAATACATTTTAGACACACACACACATGCTGATGAGGATCGTTACATGGTCTAAGGAATTAAATTTCCCTAAAGTGGTGTCTTAGAACATGCTGGAAAACAATTTCGTTCTTCTCCTATCTTTGGGGATTATCACCCATCACATCTACAGGTCTTATGGGTTCCAGGCTGTACTCTCTGTCCTAAACTGCATCTAAGGACTAGTTTTAATAACAAAGATGAAATGAAATGCATTCAAAGAAGGATGATGTTGCACCTCAGATCTGGAACGTATACCCCTAGATCACACACACAAGCAAACTCTGTAAAATACTTTTATTTAGATTAAGAATAGTCTATAAGATGAAGAAGTAATGCAAAAAGTAAGTCCACAGGTAAAACTTGAAAAGTCCTTAAACTGGAATGAATCCCAAGGAAAGCAAATCCAAAACCATGGCAGGCCGCTCTGGCGGCCAAAACAGGAACTTAGAGTCCAAAGCAAACCGTGGCAACGGTCAAACGGGAACGTAGCTCGGCAAGGCAAAACCGCTCCTGCAGCCAACTTGAACCTGGGAACTTAAGCATGAACAATCCAAGCCAAACGTAGCTTCAGCTCTGGCGAGATCTTCCACGAGCCAATCTCTTAAAGGAATCTACTTTCTGTGGGACCACTAAATTCCCTGTCGCAAATTCCAATCCCTCCGGGAGGATCTGATACTAGCCCTTCTATCAAAATCCAACAACTCATTAGTGGGCCCAGGTGGACTCATATCTTGCTGAGAAAACTCTTCCTCCCTATTTCCCGGGAGCTCAGCTGGCAAGGGAGTAAAGTTCCCGTGAGAGTCAAGGTTACTGGAGTTCTGGCTAGCTGTCTCAAAACTGACTTCCATGGAATCATCATTAACCCCTTCTTCAGGCCAATACCCATGCAGCCAGTCATTATCCCAAGCCAAATCCTCATTTACAGAAATGTCCCCTCTGGCCATTCATCCTCCCCATCCTGGCCCTGATCCTCTGGCACCACTGGTGCCTGTCTCTGACCACTAGGCTGGGGCATCACACTGCTAGGCTGGAACACCACAGATATTGAAGTGACTTCATTGACATAATCAGTTATCTCTTTGAGTTAATTTAAAATGGTATTTTAAAGTATTTGGACTAAAATTATAAAGGTTTTATGACATTATCTTATAATTTTTTTTCAAAATATACCTCCCAAATAATAAGCAAAAATGCATCAAAAATCAATGAATAACACAATACATTAATTTTAGAACATTAATAACAATTAATGGCAAATAATAATCTTCCCAACACAATAATGAATGACAGGACCAAATTAATTTTCAAAAGTAACTTTCCAAACTGCTTCATTATGTTCAGCACCCCCTAAAACAAGAATTACCTTGTTTCACTGTCCCCGTCCGTCCCCGTCCGTCCCGTCCCCCCAAAATCAGAAGGATGAGAATTTCCCTGTGACAATTTTCATATTATCACTTTTGGGACAGAACTGATTTATCCCTATATTATGTTGGGTAATGGTTTTGTTATGCTTGGTTTTCAGAAATGTACATTTTCACAAATCCATGACAGCAAAACTAAAAGCTGATTCCAAAATAGTGAAAGATCAAAGGTGATAAGGTTTCAATAAAAATATTTAGCAACTTACCCATATCCCATTACAGTTAGAATCCACCTTTGCATCCCACTGATCAGGGCTAAAACAGAAATGTTGGGCAGAATCACTAAATATCTTTGTTCTAGACTTTTCAGAACATATACAGAAAATCAATAGTGCAACTGTTTCAGAAAGTAGTAGGTGATGGTTTCCAAACTGCAACAAATCACAAGCACTGCTCAAGCAATATATTCAGACCCCTTTCTGAATTTTTAAATGTTAGTATATGAACCAACATCACTACACCAGTGATACTATTTATTTAGCTATTACACTCACACTGTCTAAGGTTATGCAGATTCCCAAATCACTGTAAAATATATGGATTATACATTTCCTAAACATTTTTTTCATACTACAGCAGACTCTCAGTTAACTGGAACTTAAGCGACTGAAACTCTCCCATAACCAGAAAAAAATCAAAGAAATAGTAAAAGTTAAAATGAAATAAAATTTTAACAGAAATGCAAGTCAACTTCGTTGCGCAGTAAGCCCACACTTTGTGCACCACATGAAGGTCATTAAGTTGAAAAGTTTATTGACTGCCATTTAACTAAAATTGCAGCTTACATTCACAAAGCTGTTTTTAAAATCCAGCAAAGCTGTGTTACATTAAGTCTTTATTCATCTCATTTTGTTTTTCATTACAGTGTTACAATATTAATATCAAGTCAATGTGGAATTTAAGGTCTGGTATAGTATTAGTTACGACTATTGTTAGTAGTAACTTCCAAGCAATTAGAAACGAATTAGTCTGGCATCTATCAATCAATCCCCTTTGGTGATGGTTAATTGAATTTACTATACTTATTTTATTACAAGACGTCTATGGCCTAGGTAATTTTTTTATAAAAGTCTGCAATCTAACACATTTTACAAAAATGTCAAGGGAAAAATGTTCATTTTGTGTAAAACAAATGCCAAACCATGGATAGTGACTTGGGGCTTCTTTCCATAAGTTTAGGGCTCTGTTTCTGTGCACTTAGGAAACAGAGCCCCAAAAGAGTCCCATGGAGGCCCTCACATGATGTATGGGCACTTCCAGTGGGACTCCTTGGCACTTCATTTCATAGCTCATGGAAACAGATCCCTAAAGCTGTCTTCAGGAGTCAGGTATTATGTGACTACAAATGGGAGAAAGTGGCAGAAAACGGGAAAGACAGAACGATGCAGAAAGGACATGGTTGGCCAATCCACCCCAGAAGACGAGGAAAGATGGGAGGGAATGGGGTAAGATGGTTCCCTCCACTTTTCACTGCTTTTCCCTCGCTGGTTGGATGACGTCCTAAAAATATAAAGCAGATGCCTAAGGGCCAAAGAAGCAACCAAGATGATGCATCAGAGCATATGCTGTGGACAATGATTCTTTCAGTCCCCAATGCTGCCCACCCTACTAAGGGTAAGAACTTGAAAAGTTGGGGTGTTTAGCTGCAACTTCTAGAATTCCTGAGTTAACATCTCCACTACACTGAGAATTGTGGTTGAAAGGAATAATGCTCCCAAGCTTTGGCAAGAGGTACAGTGACAGCCTAAGCATGGCCAAATCCATTTAAGAGTTGGCAGCCAAAAGACCAAGGAAGGCTCTTGCTCCTCATGGTCACTGACAAGGAGAATTAGACTTGTATAATTGTTGTATTTGGGCCATGAGACAGTATGACCTAGTCATGAAGTGGATTACTTTTCAAAAAAAGAACTTTAAGGAGTTTTAAGGAGCAGGAGATAGGCAGGTTATATTTTACCTTTCTCTAAATTATATTTTTGGGCAAAATCCAGACATGGGATGCCTGGCAGTAATATATACAGAATACATTCTGCTTTGTAAAAATAAAATGGTCACTTTTTATAACAATTGGTATCAAATAGTGATGGATCACTGTCATCAAAGAAAAGAAATATTGTTGCAGAGAGATGATATAGAAGACTTGACTGATAGGCATAGCCACAGTGGTATACAGAAATGAGGATGATGAGGATGATAGTAACAACAATAATTGTATTTCTTACTCAACTCTTGTGGCTCGAGGCAGGGCACATCGTTAAAAACACATAATTATAAATACATATTAAAACATATTTGTATGAGATACATATATTAAAATAGACAGAACAAAGCTTAAAATTCAACAAGCATACTAGACATAAACCTGGAATGGGATGTTACACATCAGGTATTTCCAAGAAAGCAGTGCCCTGAACAAAAATTGTCACATTGATGTCTGGAATGACCCTTCATAACGCAGATAAAGCCTTCAGAGAAAGAAGTAGGAGTATAACAGGTTTATTTGAGTTTTTGGAACTCAGAGGGCTCTTATACATATTGCAGAAGATAAGCTGAGAACACACATAAAAAGGAGAAATATGTGGTATGTAGGCTTGGCAGCCCTGAAATCTAGGTTAGGTCCAAGAAAAGGATCTTTTCACTATCCGTGTCCTTGGATTATTCTTAATTTTTTCTGCTGCTTTTTCTTAGCTGTTGTGTTAATAACAACAACAACTTTATTTGTACCCTGCCACCATCTCCCCAAAGGGGACTCGAGGCGGCTTACATGAGGCCAAGCTCAGAAATGCATTTCAATACAGTAACACAAAAGACATAAAGCAACATTACAGTAAAATAATAATTAAAATCAAAATCAAATGCAAAATATAACAAACAGTGCAAAGTAATACAATAGAAAAAAACGAACATAATATGAGCGGGCCACATGTGCAAGATACAATGTTAAAAACTAAGGATGAGATAAAATTAATTGTAGGAGAGGTTCATGAACAGGGGAGTAAAAACAGTCCTTCATGTGGGCAAGAGAGTGCAATATGAGGAAATTATTATTTTATTTTTAATATATTTTTATATTTATTAAAACAGATGGCTACCTTGAAGAATTTTGGAAGAAAAAGATGATATTGTTTAAATTTTAAAATAATAATAATAATTAGTTTTAGTCATTTCAAAATGGACAATTTTTAGGGAAAACACACCTATATAGAAGAGAAATATAGAAACAGCAGTACAGACAAAATATCTATGACTTCAGTTTCTCTTTGTAAACCTCATCTATCAACTGCTCCTTTTTCATGAAAACTGAAATATGAACTAACAAAGAAAGAGCTTGTGAAACCCTCTCCAACCCAAGGAACTGGGACAACTGGACTTGTACTCTTATATAAATGACTTCTGAAGACTTAATTCTCTCATAATTAAAAAGAGTAATTGCTTTCACAAGAGCTGAAACATTCACATTACCGTCTTCCCGGGTATATAGCGGCATTTGAGTCGTCACAATCTCTGCCTCTCCAGTAATACCCCCTCAGGGTCTAACCAGGAAGAGAAGCACAGATAAAATGTCACATTATTACTTTCCCCCTCCTTTGAGGCATCAAACTTTAAAAATAAAAGTCTAAGTAAAGAGAACGAAATAGCTGGTAAATCAACCCCTTCTCTCCTAGCTGTCTTTACAAAAATGACATATGGCTCATTTTAATGCAGAACAAAATTGACAATTCTCGTATTTTTTCAGATAACTTTGCTTCATCTTTTAATTTAATTCAGTTTGCTCCTTGGGGCAGAGTAATGTCATGGTCAGATTTCGAGAAAGATTATAAAGGAATCATTTTTTTTCTTCCCCACAAAGAAAATGCTTTTTCAAGACTATAAAGAACATTGGTCTCTGTATTAATAGTTTTTTTAACGAAAGAAAAGGTTTTATGACTATTAGAAAATACTAGAATTATGTTGATTTACTTTACTTACTGGGAAAATACTGAATTTATCTCCATCAAAGTCTTCATACGGTAACTTGTGCTTGACAACACTGTGGGAAAGGAACATAGTGCACACGTGCATTTTTGCTGAAGGGCTAACATAAAAAGTTCCATTTATTATTTATTCATTATTTCCAACAGCCTTCTATACCAGAAGTAATTTGTATTATAATGAAAAGAGCTCATTTTTTCAGTCTAGGACTGACCAGGTTACATCAGTCATAGCCATTACTTATTATGCTGTTTACCATTCAGGACCTGGGGAGCTTCTAGCTCCATTATTCCCCTATTTTGCTTTCCTCACACAAAAAGCAATGCACCACACACACACACACATTCAAGGTCATACTATATCCAGCTATTACAAATTACTAGGAACAGAAAGAAGAAAAGACATAGCCTTGTTTTATAAATATTACCATACATTGATGTTGGTGTCTGAATGTGGTATCATTTTCCATGAAAAAATTATAAAACTGAAGTACACATTTCAGAGGTAAGGTCTGGTGCCTCTGTGTCATTGTCCAAGCAAGCAAGCAAGCAGACAATACTTGTCTAATGTTTTATTTATTTATTTATTATTTGAACTCATATAACGCCAAAGGATTTTTGTAACCTGAGAGAATGAAGCTAGTAACATAGGCTTTCATAGACTAAGGATCTCATCAGACAGACTACAGGCTGTGTTTCCATGCACTGTGGAAATGGAGTCCCATGGGAGCCCCACAGAGGCCATAAAATGACATAAAGGCACTTCCGGTGGGATTCAATGGGGCGCTGTTTCCACAGTGCGTGGAATTGGAGTCTAGCAGATGTCTTCAGAAGTCAGGTGTTACCCAATTCCAAGTAGCAGAATGCGAGAGAAAATAGGGAAAAGACAGGCAAAGGCATGGTAAGTCTTGTCCTGAAGACAAGGAAAATGGTTCCCTCCACCTTTGTATACGTCCTGTATACTAGACCTGGTTGATCCATGGTACTAAATGGTTCAGAAGTACTTACAAAACTAAAGTTCTTGTAGTGAACATTTCAGAACTCTAACAAAACTTTCAAAATTTCGTTATAAATGGCAGTGCCTAATTGGCTCTGTCTTAAAAATCGCCAATAATGAAATAATAATGAAATTTTGATAGAGTTCTGAAATGTTCACCACCAGAACTTTTGTTTTGTAAGTACTTTTGAAGCATTTAGAACCATGGATCAACCAGGCCTACTGTATACATAGATCTTAAGCCTTTCCCCTCAAAAAAATGGAGCCCAGGAACATATCTTTATAAGAAGATTGAAATGCAAAACCTCAGAGTACAGTGTTGAGGGGACAAAGGCAGAGGGGAAAATGTTGCCTAAAGTCAAGGTCAGCAGATATCCCTGATCTTGATGGTCAGGTGGAGAGTGTCAGAATATAGTATCAGATGTCTGCTGTGGTGTCCAGAAAATAGATTGTTCTGTTGACAATTTAAGGCTGAAATTGATGGTGGGGTGGAAGTTGTTGAAATTCTGGTGGAATATCTTGTGTGAGTCCTCCCTATGAGTCCAAATTATAAAGATATTATCAATATACCCCGGGTAGAGGAGAAGTTTCTGGGTGCAAGAACTGAGAAAGCTTTGTTCTATGAAAGTCATGAAAATGTTGGCATATTGATATGCCATTCATGTGCCTGGTCTGACCTGACATTGTTTACAAATCACCAGAAATAAAGTAAGGAGCATCAATCAACTTTTCAGGAAAACTTATTTACTTCACTAAAATGCCTTCTTGGCGATGGCCCCACGGCTGTGGAACTTGCTTCCCAGCGAGATCAGGTGGGAGTCTTCCCTCCTTTCTTTCAGAAAGAAGATTAAACCATGTTTCTGGGACTAGGCCTTTGAACAGCAAGCATGACAGCACTTTCAATGTTGAATTGGACTGGAATTGGCTAAATGGATTAATGGCAATGTTTTAATGTGTTTTTAACTTAATGTTTATTTACTGTTTTAAACTTTTGTTATATTTGTTTATATTTGTATTATCTTGTGGCATCAAATTGTTGCCGGTGTAAGCTGCCCTGAATCCCCCCCTTGGGGGTTGAGAAAGGCGGTTTAGAAATGTGGGAAATAATAATAATAATAATAATAAATATTTTAGGCCCACCAAATGACTTTCAAGTAAATACATACTGGACTGGCCTCGGCTGAAATCTATGCTCTATAAGGCTTAATGATTCTCTGGAGTTTGCATTTCGCTGCACTGCCAGAGAGTAAAAAAGAGACAAAGTACAATTCCAATCAATGATAAGCTACCTTTTCTTTGAAAACCGGTTTTATTCCTACATTTTAACACATATGAGCTTTTTCTTCTTGGTTGCTTTTCATTTACAGGCCATGGAATTTAGTAACACAAATGGTATGATATAAATCTCTAACTGACATTACAGGATTTATCTAAAATTGGATGTCATTTTGGTTCTTTCTTTGGTCCGTTAGTTTTCCTTTTTATACTGCTGAAGAACTGCAATCATAAACAATATAGTGTTAGCTGAAAGATTTTTACAAGTGCATGAAATTAGTTTCTCAGGGATGCTATAATCAATACTTTCCATCAACTCTGCATTCCCTCATATAAGATATCCATTTATTTTGCCTTATCTTGCCCCTTAATCAATGTAACCATCTTTTTACACCTACATCTAAATTGCTCTATTCATTGCCGGCATCAGTAGGTTTGATAGTGAGATTCACATTACGAGATTACACAAATTTTGCAGGACAATTATAGTGACATTTTATAGTCATAGCAGCATGCATATTTATATCTTAAGCATAAAGGCTATCAAAGCATTTCCAGCTTCTGAAGAAGATGGCAACACAAAGACTACATGATTTAAAACCATATTAATGTCAAGATGTGAAAAACAAATGGCTAGAGTTACGATACATTTCCATTTCTGCTTGCTCTAAAGCCTCTTGCAGACAAATGGTGAACACAACTGAACAGAAGATCCCTGCATCCCTCAAACAGAGAAGAAAGGCCACCACTGCTAAAGGTAGGAAGTTAAGCTCTTGGAAGATTGCCATTTAAAAGCCATTAAAAATATGCAACGGCATGTCAGTGACATTTTGACATTAGTGAAGTAAATCTTCATAATTGGAGAAATGATTGCAAATCCATATCTTCATGCAAAGCAACAACTGAATGCTTTACAAGGCCTAGGAAAGGAAGGTTTCCACAAGTCTATGAAGCTGAATGAATGAATGAATAAGTTTTATTGTTCTAGCCATAAGCCATGACAAATTAAGTGCACTTATTAGTGACATCCAAACTACACATCACAATATAAAACTTCAGTACAAATATTAAAACTAATTAAAACTGACTCTTTAAATTCCAGTCATGTCTACAATGCACTGTATCATCCTGTGCTATTTCCCATCCTTCACTAAGGATTTTACTATGAAGCTGTGATATGTGGTGTAACACAGACACGTGCACAATCTAAGACATTCTAAGATATTTTAAGAAATCTCTCAGAAATTGTAAAAGATATATATTTCTTAGAATCAAGGGTTCCTTTTGGTGATGGTACTGAAAGTAGTGTGCGTCTTACAACCTCATCACATGACAATTTTTTAGTGTTCTAGGACGCTGCCACCCATCGCTCAACTGGTGTGGTAGTGTGGTAGGATGCTGCGTCACCAACATGGGAGCCTCCTTGTGCTCCATTTAGAACAATGGGGCTACAGTGGATACAAGCTGCACAGTGACAATTCTCCATGTGTGATGGGGAAGCATTGTGGCCGGCCGGGTGAGGCATGGGGTGCCAGAATTGCCCCACTGCCCTGCTGACACACTATGGAGGCTAGCAAAACATCAATGTGACGAGGTCCTGACAATCAATGATGTCTTAGAATTGTTTTCTTTTTTCTAATCTGGTTACTCATTTTTATTTTTCTTTTAGACTGAGGGCTCTTTTCTCCTGTTATTTTGGTTGCCTAATGAAATTGCACAGTGCAAAGGAAAGTGCACAGCTGTTGTTTTATTTTTAAAGGAGTAAGTGACTAAACAGCTTTGAACAAAATCTAGCACTTAAAGCAGAACCTGCAAAGGTAACAATAGTGACCTCTTTTTAATGACCTTTCATTAATTACTGACATCTAAGCAGATGGCTGATGGAGGTAGGGTTGGAATAGGGTGTAAGGAGATGCATTGGAAGTTATTTAAACAAACACAATATCTTACTTATTCTATTTGTCTGTCATTTTGTGTTGTGCTAAAAGTGATTTTACAGTCAAAGAAGCAATAGAAGGAAGGTGAAGAAAACAGGTGATACATTCTAATTTTGCCCATCTTTTTTTAGTGAGTCCTGGACCTGTCAACAGGTGCAGTAGCAACACTGTGTGCCAAGTCAGGTACAGAGAGGAAGATGGTATTCAACAGGTTCTACTACTACTACTACTACTACTACTACTACTACTACTACTACAACTTTATTCTTAAACCCTGTCGCTATCTCCCCGAAGGGACTTGGGGTGGCTTACATATGGGACAAGATGTCCACAAAACATAAAACAAAACAATCCAAAAACCAAAATACATTAAAATAGGAGCATCATAAAATACAACAATCCAGATAAAACACATTAAACATAACAGAAAAAAACAAATTGCATTGGAGCTCCTTCAGACCAAGTTCAACAAAAATAATGTCCAAGATTTCTAAAATGGGCAACACCAAACTATAAAAGGGCTGGGCAGATGAATGTCAATCTTCTTTCCTCTGTTTTTTGGGCTGGAATAGCAGCCTAATCCAAACAGCAATGGAAGAAGGGCACAAGAAGAGCAGCTTCTGATTATGCTATTGACAAAGCAAACTCTCTGGAATTCATTTTGCCTGATCAAATTGGTGGTAAAACTTGACTAAAAAAATAAAATATCTAGGTATGCCCTGGATGGCCCTTGTCCTCTCTTCCAACTCTATCATTCTATGATTCTATGATCCAGCATAGAGAATCACCCCTGAGAGTCTTTCATGCCCTGGAGTGAAATGAATAAAGTGTTTAGAAAAGAATGTTTAAAAAGCACAATACACACCGTTCAATTTTCTTGCACAAGTTCTTCATAAAAGGAAGTGAACACAAGCCTAGTAACTGAGGAATACGCTTCTAGAAATAGAAAAGAGAATATTAGTTCAGGACGTCTATACATCCACCTCCCAACACAGGGATTTAAGCCCACGTGAAACCAAGTGAAGGCTTAAGCTTTCATTGTGACATTAAAAAAATAATGTTACCTTAACAATATTAATAAAGAGAAGATGTTTTTCATAGTGGAAATGTTGTCATTGAACTAAGTTTATTTGTTATTAAAAGAAATGGTTTAATAAAATAATAGATATCAGTGTACATGTAGGTATCATAATTTTAATGTTCTATGAAAATTAGTTTCTTAGATACAGAAAACATGAACTAATCTCAAAGCATAGTTGTTGTTGGCTGGTGAAATATATGTGTGCAGATGCCATTATATATTCATTTGATGTTTTTACTGACAGGGTATATCTACATGGCCACTTTGACCCAAAGTGGGCAGAATTGGTTCTGTAGCATTTACATGATATATGGAGCCATCTCACCCTCACAGTTAGGCTTCATCTCTGAAGCACCCAACACTTCGGGGGAGGCAGTGGGTGGCAGTGGGTGAATAGTGACATGGAGTCTGATTTGAAGCCATCCCTGCTATACATATGGATCAGCGCCATCATACATACCCATGCTCTGTTGTGTGGGGAAACTAGAGAGGCACTTACCTGTATCATTGGACTTCATGACACAGGCTTCAGGCACTGTTTCCATGCACTCAGGAAACAGAGTCCTACAGAGGCCTCTGTAAGGACTCACCCATTTTAGCTAACTAGGGAGCTCTTGTAGGGAATTAGTTAGTGTGTGCCCGAAGCCTGAGTGGATTCTCAGGGAACTAACTAAGATTAGTTAGTTGAAGAAACTCACTACTGGTTTCAAGATTAGAGTGAGGGAGTATTTTGACAAGCTGTGAAAGACATTCCATTGGTCTAGTCCTGTATCAAAGTTTAAAGATACATGTTTTATGAAATCACCAAGCTACTGTACCTTTCTTGACAACCACTTACGCTTCTGTGCCTTTTATAGCTGTTAGTTCCATCAATAAACCTTTTCATTGTTAATTTTTGAAGAAAAGCCTCTCTTGTGCCTCATTCCATCTAGCAGTTAATTAACAGCTCCAGTGTGGTGACAGTTCCAGTTTTTTTGGCGGATTTTTACCTCTGTAATCCTCCCAGTCCTTGTTAGTATAAGAGCCAATGCTGGTGTGGTGTGTGTGTTAACTTTACAAAATCCTAAAGGCTATTTTAGGTTGGTGGTAGTGTTACCACTGGCTTAAGCTCCACGTCGTGACAGCCTCGCATGAAATGGAGGCACTTCCGGTGGGAATTCGTGGGGCTCCATTTCTGCAGCAAATGGAAACAGAGCCCGAAGCCCATCTTCAGAATTTGGGTGTTACCTATTTCCAAACAGATTCCAGGTGGGAGAAAGTGGGGGAAAGCCGGTTAAGAATGTGAGATGGCTGGCCACCCCTCTGCTTTCCCCCGCTTTCCCCTCATTCCATCTGATGAAATGCATTGTTGATCACTCTAGAGAGTGGTTCTCAACCTTTGGGTCCCCAGGTGATTTGGCCTACAACTCCCAGAAATTCCAGCTTGTTTACCAGCTGTTAAGATTTATGGGAGTTGTAGGCCAAAACACCTGGAGACCCTCAGGTTGAGAAGCACTCTAGAGACAGCCTCAGAGCTCCAGATGTAGGCAAAGATGCCTACACAATTCAGAGAGTGGAGGGTATTGCCCGCTCCTTTCTCTATTCCCATCTTTGAGTCACCTGGATGCCTTTGCTTACATCAGTAAGGATATTGACCAATGGCAACAAGCTCTCTGGAGATGTGGCCACTCTATGGCAATGAACAGGTAAGGGTTACTGTCCAGTGGGGTTGAACCAGGTTCACTCTCACAATACAGCAAGGACTCTACTGCTGCTGCTGTGGTTCAGGTGGAGAGTGGCATGAACACCAAAGAAGTATCCAGAGCTGGTCCAAAGCAGCAATGAATCGGAGCAGCCCCAATTTTTGTTGCCCATGTAAACACTACCATTGGACAATAATCAGTACACTGAAATAATGGTGCCATCTAAATTCAATAAAGTGTGGTTGTATAACTTCCACCGTGTTAATAATGTCTACCTTTTGATCCAAGCAATTTGTAGCAAAAGAGAAGATAATAATTAACAGAAAAGTTAACGTTCATGTTTTTTTTCTGCTGTTTCTACATCTGAATTGGAAGTGTTTATTTACAGCAAATACTTTATTGCCTTGGCACCACTGCTTGATATTAACCCAAGGGCTAATTAGAAAGCACAGTTTTCACTTCTGTAACCAGCTTCACAGCAATAACTCGAGGAGAAACAATACAGTAATTCCTTTGCAAACAACGAACACATTTGTATGCAAATCACTCCCAGAGAAAATTGGAAGCAATCTGTATACTTCAGTCAACATATAAAACTGAAAGTGTAGCTAAGCAGAAGGGAATTTTCTTGTTTGCTTTCCTGCTAGGTAAAATGAGTTCAGTGCACTGGAACCTCAAAATCCATCTCCTAATGCATTATTTTGCATTCACACCTCAGATTTAAAGAATCTGATGAGTCCTTTCATGTGGAAGTTTAGCACAGGCATTTAGAAACATAGGAATCTGTGTTATATAGAGTTAGTCCATTGGTATGCTTAGGTCAACATTTCCACCTGGTTTCAAAATTTTTGGATTTTGAGTGCAACTGCGAGAAAAATAATCTATTGGCACTATTTCTTACCAGGATCTTCACTGCAGCCATTCTTTTTGGCTTCTTCTGGTTTCTTTCTGGTTTCTTCATAGTTACCTCGAATTCCATCTAGAAGAAAAAAAGACAACGATATAATCCAGCATTATGTAATATAGAATATTATTTCGATTACCATTTTCAGACAGTATTTGCTTTTCTAATTTTATTTGTGATAGGCTTAAGAGTCTTGCCTCAATGATAGTTAAGTTTCCAGAGCAAGCAAACCACTATTTAGCAGTATGCACAAATTAGATTCTAATTTGTGCAACCCTTCTAATATATAAGGGTTGGATTGCTGTGAGTTTTTCGGACTTTATAACCATGTTCCAGTAGCATTCTTTCCTGATGTTTCACCTGCATCTGTGGCTGGCATCTTCAGAGGTTCTGAAGATGCCAGCCACAGATGCAGGCAAAACATCAGGAGAGAATTATTTATTTATTTATTTCCAACCTTTCTACCCCACTCTTCTCAACCCCCAAGGGGGGGACTCAGAGCGGCCTAACAAAAGGCAACAATTTGATGCCAAACACAATATAAATACAATATAAAACCAAAACATTGAGCATTAAAATATATTAAAATACAATCAACATTCACACATCATATACATTCACTTAAGTTAAAAACAGTGTTCCGTCCATAACAGGAGCATTGAGCCATATACATCAATTTGCCAATACAAATCCAGTCCAAAGTGCTGCATTGTGCTAATGTGCAAACGCCTGGTCCAACAGCCAAGATTTCACTTTTTTCCTGAATGCCAGGAGGGATGGAGTTGATCGTATGTTGCTTGGAAGCGTGTTCCACAGATGGGGAGCCACTACCGAAAAGGCCCTATCTCTCGTCCCCACCAACCGTGTTTGGGAAGTTGGCGGAAGCGAGAGCAGGGCCTCCCCGGATGATCTTAAATTACGAGGTGGGACGTAGAGGCTGATGCATTCGGACAAGTAAGCTGGGCCAGAACTGTATAGAACCAGTATTTTGAATTGAGCTCGGAAGTGGACAGGCAGCCAGCGGAGCTGACACAACAAGGGGGTGGTATGCTCCCTGTATGTAGCTCCGGTTAGTAATCTGGCTGCCACCCGTTGGACTAGTTGCAATTTCCGAACTGTCTTCAAAGGCAGCCCCACGTAGAGTGTGTTGCAGTAATCTATTCAGAATGCTACTGGAACATGGCCACATAGCCTGAAAAGCTCACTGCAACCCAGTGATTTCAGCCATGAAAGGCTTTGACAACATAAAGGTCGACTATCTTTATTACCAGTATTCAAACTACCACAGTTGCAATTGTGGACTTACTTTTCTGCAAGGAAACTCAGCTTCCTTCTCAGGACATACACATCTGACTGCAGCTATACTGCACCCATTTGCCCTCTATTACCACCCCTGATTTGTTAAAATTATATTGTACTGTGTTGTTATTTGCAATGTTATTCCAGAACTGTAAGCTGCTCTGTGACTTTGAAACAGGGCAGGATATTAAGCTAGGTAAATAAACAAAAAAAATGTTCTTTTTTGTATCCAGCATAGGCATTACTGGACCAAATTGTGACAGAAAGGACACAGGGCACTCATGATTTCTGTCCAATTCTGTTTTTCACAGCAAATTATAGTCAGCTTGACTTCTTCCTCCTTTTAGCACGTCTTTTGCCCTTGGCCTCCCCCCCCCCCGGCATTCAACCAGTCAAAAGGTTATAAAAATTCTTTACTACTTTAATCAACCTGTGTTCCAAGGGAATGTAGTCACCCAGCACTATAAATGACAAAAATAACTGAATTATTTTCCCCTTCATCCATCCCTGCACATGTAGGGACATAATGCCCTGGTTAGTAAGCTTCCCCTTCTTGAACACCTCCACATACCTAAATCCTATTTCTTTTTCAAAAGCTGATATGTACAGCTGTAACCATAAAGTCCCTTGCAGTGAACTAGGGTTTTGTCTAGCAAAAATCCCAGACTCATCTTGAATTTAAGACTATCTTCCTAACACAAAGCTATTTCCAGTTAGCATCTTGGCATTTTTATTGCCCCATTTAGTGTCTTTGCCCCACTTCAGGAAAGGTCGGGAGATACTCTGGAGTTTACTGGAAACTCCCAAATATCTTTCAGCTTCTAAGCAATCTGGAGAGCTAGCTAATCCGCACTGTCCCTGGATTTGAACCTACAAACTGTCAAGTCTTCAGTCCTGCTGACACAAGGGTGTAACCCATTGCGCCACCAGGGGCTCTTGTCCAATCAGCTGTCCAGATTGGATCCTGGTGTGATCACTATTTTATTGTGGACATCAGTGAAGAAAAAGGAGATGGAAGATGCTTGTGTTGCCATTCCCACTCCCAGGCAATCTCCCCTCCTTCATGCTGGTCACACGGGAATAATTGTTTAAAGCTACAGACAATGCAGTCACTGTTGTCCATTTTTTTGTCTAAAATTATTTAGCCCCCTGTGCTTCTACTTTATCATTTTTATACTTATTTATGCAATGCTTTTGACATGAAACAAATAAAATCTGGTAGGCAAAAAAATCTCAAGAAATCCAACACATTACAGATGTATAGGGATTTTTTTAAAGCTATAAAAGTCATTTATGGTCCAACAAATCATGCTATACACCCTTTAAGTTCCTGTCTGAATGTCCAATCATTTTCTCCCAAAGCAGTTACTTTATTCTCAACTTAAGAATGGAAAATAATAATAATAAAAACTATTTCTAACCCGCATCCATCTCCCCGAAGGGGACTCGGAGCGGCTTACATGCGGCCGTGCCCGAGCAACAAATCACAGAAAAAAATCAAAAACAATAAACACAATAAAATACAACAACACAGATGAATCTAAAACAGAAATGACAGGGCAAGCCACATGGATGTTGGAGGACAACAAAACAGATTTAAAGACGGACTTAAAGCTAACTTTTTTTAAAACGTGGTATTAACACCAGGAACTGGGAAGCCCTGGCACTTGAGCATTGTTACTGGAGGTCAGCTATTAACAATGGTGCTATGGTATTTGAAGAGGCATGAATAGTGGGCAAAAAGGAGAAACATGCCAAGAGGAAGGAATGTCAAGCCAATCCTTGTCATGATTGTCTTCCATCAGGAAATCTATGTCATTATTGTGAAATACCATCTATATGCAGAATAGGACTTCACAGTCATTTATGGACCCACCACCAATACGCTACCTCTGGAGCAAATCACACTTGGATACAAGTGATTGCCTATGATGATCTAATCTACTTCAGAGTGGTGTTTTGAGGATCAGTTGTGGGGGAACATACAAACCACCTTGAACTCAATAGAAAGGGTGGAATGATAATAAAATGAAATTGCTATTAGATGAGCAAAATTATGAGTAGGAACAATTTATCTGCTTGTTGGGTTGACTGAACACCAAATTAGTAGGTTCAAACTGTCATCAAAATCACCTTGGAGATATGCTGAAAAAATGAGAATGGTTCTTCCTTCAGGTTTTTGCATTGCTCTCATTTCCAATTTGCAAGTCCAACTCACCTTAGGGAGAGGATAAAGATGACAAAATGGTTGTCCTGCCTCCTGTTTACATAGCTGAAGGGCATGGCATGCTACATCAGCATTCATTTTCCTCTCGATCCTGAAAAGAAATGGGGCAAAACAAAACATATTTTAGTTCTTTTGGTTATTAGAAAACTGTAAGCCTTTTGCTGAAAAGATAAATTTTACAAATTCTGAATTATGATTTACTTCATTGTGGTCCATGTGATCTTAGATCAGTGCGTGTGCAATGATTTTCTGCTTTGGACTCAGCACAACATTTTGAACTTTCTACCAACAGTGGAGAAACTGTGCTGTAGGGATAGTTCTTGAATAATCTAAAAAAACAGGTGGGGACCGTGTCTATACAAGACTGGATAAATAACAGCAGAACAGTATGATAATAATAATCACAATGCAAATAGTAATAACAAGCGTGTGGACTTTATCCAACATATATAAACACACTCTCTGGAGGAGAGAGAACAAGTGTCTCTACAACCCGTAGGTTGAAGTTCAAGCCCTGAACGTAGACAAATCAAAAGGGAAAGTTCCCAAAGTAACAATGTCAGCAGAGGTCGATACAACCCAGTGGAAATGCTCACTGTCGGGTCAAAACTCCCAGAGGAGAAGCCTCCAACGAAAGAGAGTGGTCTGACTCTACAACCTACGGGTTGTAGAGACTCTTGTTCTCTCTCCTCCAGAGAGTGTGTTGGTCGTGCTGTGACTTGTATGCTCACATGTATGTATGTTACCTTTCACATTGATGATACCATGATATTTATATATGTTGGATAAAGTCCACACGCTTGTTATTACTATTTGCATTGTGATTATTATTATCATACTGTTCTGCTGTTATTTATCCATAGTTCTTGAATAAAACATTTGGATTTGTCTGTTTCTGAAAATTTTATGCAAAATAAGGATTAAAAGTATAATGTTGATCATGAAGCTCAACAGCATATATTCTTAAGAGTGGATTGCACTCATTGAGGGCAGACTTTCTTGGTCACATTTACTATTGAATATGTGACACATTACTGAGTTTTTAATTATAAAAGCAATAATTCATTTTTAGATTGGTAAGTTCTCAAAAAAATATTACATAATTACTGAGCTTGCACACCCTGATTTTAACATAAAATGAAGCTACAACAATTCACAGAGTTCTGAGGTGCACAATAAAGATCAGGAGCCGAGAAAAGGGAGAAGATTGCATAAATCCAATCTGCAACCAGGTTTAGCTTTCTAAAATCTTCTCATTTAAGTTGATTAGAAGTCTAGTAACTGCTAGAGCAGCTCCATTATCAAAGGGGAGCATTTATGAACTCTGTGTTTCCACAAATCTTCAGGTATAAGTGAACATTAAGCAGGTCATATGGGCTTGAATTATTATTTATAATCTTAATTGGATATGCAACTATTGCAAAATTATCATACAACCTTAAGTAACTTATTAACATTACCACTACTTTATTATTTACTAAGTTACTCAGTTTATGTTTGTATGTGTTTGTATGTATGCCTTCAAATCACCTGTCCATGTATGGCAACCCCCATGAATCATATAGGGCTTTCTCAGGCAAGGAATATTCAGAGGTGACCTGAAATTGGTCTACTCTGAAATACCATATTTCACTGCATAATAGTTGCTATTGCATAATAGTCCCCCCTTTTGAGAGTGACCACCCAACCCATTTTTGTAAGTCTCCACCTACAGTTTGTTTACATGATGCACTTTCCCCTTCCCCTACCCTAATGAAGCCCATGCCCCACCGCTCCCCTGTCTCGAACTCCTCTGTTACAAATATACTTTTTACTTCCTAAATATACTTTTTACTACCTATACTTTACTTCCTTACTCCAATATACTTTATATTTCCTATCCAGGGTTCTAATGTTTTTAGCGTTTTTAGCATTTTATCTTGCACATTTGGCCCGCCCTTTGTGACTGCTTTTATTACGTTTTTACATTGTTTATTTTATTTTGATGTATTATGTATTTGTTGTATTTTTTCTATTGTGTTGTATATTATTTTGTTGTATTATGTCTGGGCTCAGCCTCATGTTAGCTGTCCCGAGTCCCCATTGGAGAGATGGTGGCGGGGTATAAATAAATATTATTATTGTTGTTGTTGTTGTGAGATAGTAAAATTGGTATAATGATGTTTCTCACACCACATGTTCACCACTTCCATGGCTGCCAGTCGAGCGAGGCTCATAGCTGTAAATATTTTTCACTGTGTAATAGTTGCCACTGCTTAATAGTCGCACCCCCTTTTTATTTAAAAAAAAGGGAGGAAAAGGTGATTTAGTATTTTCTAGCACTTCCCCATCTACTTAATAAGATGGTCTGATACTTTCCAAGTTGCTGAATGCAGTGCTTGGAATGATGCCACCATTTGATAAGACCAAAATTCCTGCCACTTCCCATCAGCACAGCATCCAGCATAGGATGGTGCTATTGTACAAATGTCAGGCTCTCTGACAACTGAATCCTTCCTTTGTATCAATCTAAAGCAGTGTTTCCCAACCTTTTTTGAGCCGCGGCACACTTTTTACATTTACAAAATCCTGGGGCACACCACCAACCAAAATGACACAAAATGACACTCTAACACACTAATACATATAGTTAATATGTTTTGAAAATGTATTTATACACTCAGTGTGAAACCTGGGCCTGTTTTAATGAACTCAACATAGAAATCCTGGCAGGAATGGCAGAAAGACACAAATTTCCCACACAGAACTCCCATAACCAAGAGAAAATGCTATAAGAGTTTGCTGGGCATTGACCTTGAGTTTTGGAGTTGTAGTTCACCTATATCCAGAGAGCACTGTGTACTCAAACAATGTTGGATCAGGACCAAACTTGGCATGAATACTCAATATGCCCAAATAGGAACGCAGATGGAGTTCAGGGGAAATAGACCTCGACACTTGGGAGTTGTAGTTGCTGGCATTTATAGTTCCCCTACAATCAAAGAGCATTCTGAACCCCACCAATGATAGAACTGGGCCAAACTTCCCACACAGAACCCCCCAGGAAGCAAGAGGAGGTCTCTACTTGGGGAAAGGGAGGTGGGCCTTCCCAATGCATGGAGAGGGAACGACCAAGTAGACAACGGGTGGGGGGGGGTGTGTGTTTGTAATTTTGTGCCTTTATTGAGGTAGGTTTCTTAGGGTTTTTATACTTCAACACACTAGACTCTCCCCCCTCCCCTCCTGGAGGTTCCAATTTCCCACGGCACACCTGATGATCGCTCACGGCCCTGGCACACTGGTTGAGAAATACTGATCTAAAGTACTGTGAACTATATCTTATAAACATTATGAACACTTGTAAAATATGCAACCTGCGCACAATATTGCTCTGCAGCTTCATCTCCACCTCGCCAAAAATGTGTTACTTACATTTCAATTATACTTGGTCCAAATATTTCAGAAATCAGAAAGCAAATGTCTTGTAAGGTCCATTTTTCTGTAAAATGACACATTTTAAAAGAGCACATTCAGGCTTAGAAGATGGCATTCAAATATATGAAAAGCCAACAGGTTAAACAGCACTTAATGCATCCTGTTCCAACAATACATGACAATAAAACACTGCTGATTTCTTTTCTGTTTGCCTTTTCTCCTTTCTTTGCCCTACATTTGTGTTCAGTCCTTCCCAGTATTTTTTCACTTTTCACTTGAGTGTTTATCCAACCTATTGCTCTAATCCCCTCCAA
This sequence comes from Anolis apletophallus, assembly GCA_030556195.1. NCBI lineage: Eukaryota > Metazoa > Chordata > Lepidosauria > Squamata > Anolidae > Anolis > Anolis apletophallus. Next base: position 76,550,258 of record JARBWK010000008.1, read on the forward strand.
CACCTTATCAGGTACCATGAGTTTCCTTTTATTTCTCAACTGGGAAGAAAGTCTTTTGGAGACCCGAATTAGTATTTCTGAATGCATCTTTTGAGATAATGATTTTTTTTACATTAATGACATTAGTAGGCAACCCCTGAATGGGGTACTTTAGCTACCCAATCCAAGGCAAGAAACCAAGACGAAAAGACAAAATAGTAAATTTCACAAAATTCAAAAAGAAATGTTGGGAACTCAACAGTAAAACCTAATAAAATAAATCAAAAAGAAAATTCAAGTTCATTAAGTGGATAATAAAATACAATATTTTTTTGACCTGAACAGTATTGCTTGTTCCAATGAGGAATCTTATTGAATCAACTGGATTTACATAAGCATTGATTCACTTAGTAAGTTTACACTAGATGGGACTATTGACATGATTCAGGCCATCTATTCCATTATTAGCCCATAACTCCATTCATGAGCCCATCCAGGCACTGAGACCACCAAAACAGGGTCTTCTCTCAGTTGTGGTCCAAAAAAATGCCTCCTCTTCATCTGCAGCCTGAAAAGGTACAACCTAAGAAGAATATTTATCTTTTTGTTGTATAAAATGGTCGAGATATTGTCAAGAGAGATATTGACAAGCTGGAATGTGTCCAGAGGAGGGTGACTAAAATGATCAAATCTCTGGAGAATAAGCCCTATGAGGAGCTGGGCATGTTGAGCCTGAAAAAGAGAAGCCTGAGAGGAGACCTGATAGCCATGTATAAATATGTGAGGGGAAGTCATAGGGAGGAGGGAGCAAGCTTGTTTTCTGCTGCCCTGGAGACTAGGACACAACGGAACAATGGCTTCAAACTACAAGAAAGGAGATTCCATCTGAACATTAGGAAGAACTTCCTGACTGTGAGAGCTGTTCAGCAGTGGAACTCTCTGCCTTGGAGTGTGGTGGAGACTCCTTTTTTGGAGGCTTTTAAACAGAGGCTGGATGGCCATCTGTCGAGGGTGCTTTGAATGCAATTTTCCTGCTTTTTGGCAGGGGGTTGGACTCGATGGCCCATGAAGTCTCTTCCAACTCTATGATTCTATGGTCCTCCACATGACTCGACACGGCTATTCTTACAGCCTCTAACAACATCTAAGGACCTCATCATATGTGTTGCTAGAATTGCTATTAATTGTGGCGAATCTGGTGGTACTCGGCAAGGAGTGTGGAGAATCTATCCACCAACACCTCACATCACCTGACTCACCCCAGGCTCCATCCCATGAGGCGAAGCTTCCACCACTGATCCTTCCCACTGTTGATGTCTATGCAATACGGGTAGCTTCCCATGTTGCTGTGGTGGTGGCGGCATACGCCGGTTCTACCTTAGATTAGCCAAACAGTTCCACTGAAAGTAGCTGGAAGGTTAGTGGGCTCTATGCCTAAACTATAGAGGAACTGGCATAGGCTGCCAAAATCAGCTCCGTCTGATGAGGTCAGAAATGTTATCACATGGCATAGCAAAAAAAGATCCCATGTATAAATCTTTCCTATACTTCCAAGTTATCAATCCAAGTTGCCATGACTGATAAGGGACAACATTTATATTTATAAGTGTAGATTCATAACTATCAGGGAACAGACAGACATGTGGTGCAATGCTTTTTACCAGGTAAGTAGCCACAGAATCTCTCCAAAGCTTCTTCTGTAGTCGAACTGTGGACCTGAGCAAGCTGCTCTATCATAGAAACTATAATCACACACCCTGCAAATTCCAAGAGAAAAATGTTATTCACATTGATTTAAACACACCTGAAATTATAGTAAACAAACTACTAAAGTCTTTTATGTATTAATTATAAAAGTGTTTGTTTTTATAAAAGATCTCTTGGTGGTGAAGGAAGAATATTTATTGATAATATAGGCAAAGTGTACAGGAGCTAGGCAAAGAGACGAGACTAACAGGGCATTTGGTGCGAATGTTTATTGGGGGAGTTTGAGGGGGAGGTTGAAAATGTTCTGCTAAAAATGGATAGTGAGGGAGCTCATGTCATCCCCTGCAACAACTGTGGAATATTTGTATTCTTTTCCACGAGTGTGGGAAAGAGAACACAAAGCAAGTGCAAGCTGGTGGCCCTCTTGGAAGAGAAGGTCCAGGGCCTTGAGGTCCATGTATCCATCCATGTATACTCAAGGCAAACCATTAGTCTGAAGCAAAGCAAGAAATCATCCCTCATCCATTCAAGTCAAAGCATCCTGCCATGTTATTTCAGAAAATGACGTAGAAAAATACCAAATATATTCACCCTCATCCTTAGCAGTAAAAATGCAATAAAAATAGCTTAATATACAAATTAATTAATCACTCTTTCAGGATATCCCAAATATGATCATTTTATTTTATTTTTTTATTTTATTTTGGGATTTATTAATCTCCTATCCCACTTGGCTCTGGGCGATTTACAGTAAAACACAAGCTGAATGCACGAACATCTAAAAACATCTAAATATCTAATATCTAAAAACACCTAAAAACAATTTTGTCTAATGGGAGGGTGGACTTGTGACAAACCACACCTTGGAGGTTTGGACTCAGCCTCAGGATGCTCCTCTAGAAACATGTTTCCCAATGATCCAGAGATATAACCATGAATGGAAGAGAATCTATAACTTGTAACATTAAGGTTTATAGTATAGGAACAGGCAAGCAAAAAGAAGCGGAAACATGGACCCTATAGAGACAGAAAAATAGAAGGAATTGCAGGATGTGTTCCTTTAACATGAAGGCAGGGTATTAAATCAGCACACCTTATGACAGAAAGTTGTGAAAGGTTCCACTTTCTGATCTGTCACAATGCTGGGACTTGGCCGGCCCCTTAATCACACACACAGAGACGGTATTCAGCTCACTACTTTATTGAAGAATAAAAACAGTAGAAAAGGTAATTGTCCAAAATGCAAAAGCAATCAAAGTAATCGGTATTGTCCAAAAGCAACTTGGCATGAAAGTTTCCAAGACTTGGCAAGTCTCCGCTTAGCAAAAGCAAATCAGGAACAAAACAAGGTACAAGATCCAAGGCTCCCTTGGCAGGCCACTAGCCCGAACTTAGCTCCGTGGTCTAGCCTTGCTAACACGTCTGCATAGGATAGACGTGGCCGAGGTACTGAGGATCCATTCCCACGGATCCTCTACTTAATCTTCGTGGCGAGGACCCCGACGCTCTAGGCTTCTCCTTCTCCAATCTGTGGTGCAGGACCTCGGTCTGTCTAGGCTATGAAACCAACCCCTCCTGCTAGACTCGATGTTCCGTCTCCTATCAAAGGTTCGGCCTTGCCTCCCAGCACCTGGGTCTCTATCTCCGTGAGAGTCAAACTCCCTATCTACTTCCCAGCTATCCTCCTCCAGGTCTTCATGCATTCTTTCTTGCGATCCTCGCCCCGGCCGTTCATACGCTTCACTATCACTGCTTTCAGTTTGCACCTGGCTTTCCATATCCTCGTAAGGATCAGGCCAGCCTTCATCCCAGGCTAGGCTCTCTGTGGGAGAAGAAGGCCCAGCTATGGCAAAATCTCCTTCTTCCAGCCCTTCTAAATCCTCTTCAGAATCTATCTCAGCTGCTGCTGGCTCTAATGCAAGTGGGACCCCTGGCGCTGTCCCATGCCCCCCAGGCACGAACGAGAACTGGGTTGCTACATGATCATAACAAAGAATGATAAGATCACAGGGTTCCCAATTTGACACTAACATAGCAAGTTAACCTAAGTAAGTATGATACTAAACATACTAGGAGGAACATGAAAGGTCTTTGATTCAGTTAAGTATATAAGCAAAGTTTCTTGGTCCAGTGGAAAAGGTTCAGTAGCAAAAATAAGATAAAATGACATCAAGGATCTCATCACATTGAGGTCCAATTTGTGGGGGGATTTGCCATGCAATGTGTTGAATCCGGCAGGTAGTCTGGGAACTTGTCACCGTGTGCCTCACATTGCCCCATTACCAATCCCACATGGTGAACCATTGCTGCCCAGCTTCCCCCCAGGCTCACCCCACACTTTCCTATGAGACCATGGGAAGTCTCCCCTGTTCTCTGGGAAGCGTCCTAGCATGATACCAGGATACGAAGGGCAAACCCCCGCTGGAAGTAGCTATGTGTCATTTGATGGCATCTGGCAGGCTCTGTACTCCCAGCATCTTCCAAGCATTCTAGGACATTACACATCTCCAACATGATGAGGTCCATAGTAAAGGTCAAAGCAATGCAGATCAGCCTTGAGAGAGCAACTGAAACATAACTCTAATATAAACAGTGTACTTTATAGATATACCACAGTTAACAAAGTAGATGTGACCCTAGGCATAACTTCTATAACAGAAAATTTGGTACCAGGAGCTGAAATAATAAAGGAGTAGAGATAGATTCCTACACACACACACACACACACACACACACACACACACACACAAGAAGTTTGACATTTTTCATCAACGTTTGCATTCAAACTAAAAATATGTACCTGTGAAACGAAACCATCAGCTCAGAGAAGACTTGCGTAAGCAAGCAAAACAGTCTGAATCTACAAAAGATCGCCTTTCTGACCTTCAGCACCATTGCCTCAATTCTGGCTTTAAAAAAATAGTTTTACGCTTTTTGATCAAGAAAGAATTGACAAGAGAATGGCTGAAAACATGAGACATTCCTGTCAAAATAGCTGGAATATTCCCTTTTAAAACTTTGAACGTAACTAGAAGGTGTGGTGACATCAAGGAAACATCTTTGCTATTATTCATCACTTTATTTTTAGCATATAACTTACCAAAAAGTAACAATTTACAGGTAGTTAGATTATTTATAACTAATAGCTTCTACACTCTGATGGTTGTGTTGATGATGATTTAAATCAGTGTTTCCCAACCAGTGTGCTCTGGCACACTAGTGTGCCGTGAACGATCATCAGGTGTGCCGTGGGAAATTGGAACCTCCAATACCCTTTCTTCCCCCTCCTGCAGAACACTTTTTCTCTTTCCACTCGGGCTCCCTTCTTCCCAGCCTCGCTCTGCTCGCTTTGCCTCACTTTGCTCTGGAGTGAGTCTGCGCAGTAGCGCCCACACGGGTCACGTCTTCCTCCCTCCCCCTCCTCTCCTGAACACGCTCACGTTGCCCCCTCAGATCAAAATGGCGACTGAAGTGGCAGTGTAGAAGAAAAAGTGTTCCACAGGAGGGGGAAGAAAGGGCGCAAAGCAGAAGGGGGAGCAAGAGGTCTCTTTTGAAAGCTGGCATGGGCAAACTTGGACCTTCCAGCTATTTTGGACTCCAATGGTGGGCCATTCCTAGCAGCCTCAGGCCCTTTTCCTTCCCCCCCCCCTCAGCCACTTAAGCAGGAAATAGCCGCAGGCTGTTAGGAATGAAGTGGGGGTTGAAGTCCAAAGCACCCAGAGGGCCGAAGTTTTCCCATGCCTGTTTTAGGGACCTTAAAGTGGTGAGCCTCCTTCCAACATTGTGATTCTGGATAGAAAACAAACAACAACATAACATAACATTGTTTGAGTCCACAGTGCTCCCTGGGTGTAGGTGAACTACAACTTCCAAACTCAAGGTCAATTCCCAAGCAAACCCTTTCAGTACTTTCTGTTGGAAATGAGAGTTCAATATGGCAAGTTTGGTTCAATTCCATTGTTGCAAGAGTTCAGGATGCTCTCTGATTGTGTGATAACTATAAACCCCAGAAACTGTAATTCCCAAATGTCAATGACTATTTTCCCCAAACTCCATCTGTGTTCACATTTGGGCATATTGAGTATTCATGCCAAGTTTGGTCCTGATCCAACATTGTTTGAGTCCACAGTGCTCTCTGGATATAGGTGAACTACAACTCCAAAACCCAAGGTCAATGCCCACCAAACTCTTATAGTATTTTCTCTTGGTTATGGGAGTTCTGTGTGGGAAGTTTGTGTCTTTCTGCCATTCCTGCCAGGATATCTATGTTGTGTTCATCGAAACAGGTCCAGGTTTCCAGGTTTTAAGTGTATAAATACATTTAAAAACATATTAACTATATGCATTACTGTGTTAAGAGTGTCATTTTGTGTCATTTTGGTTGGTGGTGTGCCCCAGGATTTTGTAAATGTAAAAAATGTGCCGCAGCTCAAAAAAGGTTGAAAAACACTGATTTAAATGTTTAATATACTGAATAAAAAAACACTGTGGATGTAATGCAACGAATAATACAGCTTCTGGTGATGCTGTTGGCTAGTAGCTGCTGAAATTATTTCATATCTAATGTGTAACTGACAATATTATGGCATGAAAGAAAGCCAAAGAAAGAAATATTTAATACCATTGGTTTAAATGAGATAATGTAGTGCATGGACCATTCTTACCCTTTCAAAACTTTTAATATTAGCATGTATGTTTTAAAAAACTACAACTGGCCTTCCTGCTCTTCCTTCATCCTTCCTCTACCTGTTTCCACATCATTTTGAAACTTGGGAGCAATATTCAATCGTTTTATTTGTAAGATGCTAATGAAAGGATTGACTTTTGGGTGACATTTGACAATTGCTTTCTATTCCTTGATAGAATGAAGGATGCTTTCACATTTGAAGAAATGTCTTGGTATTACAATGTCTATCATCCCGTCAAAGCCTGACATGGGCATTAATAAAACTGCCTGTCACTTTTCAGATATATGAGTTTGTTCCACCAGCTATTGATTTATGATGGGCATATGACGATTCTCTGCTCATGCTGTTTTACAGCAGTAATCTGAAAATTCACATTTTAAGAAACTGCTCCCCCATCTTAGCATAAAAAGAGTGTGTTTTTAATAACAAAATGATGTTTCCAATAGACAAGAGGGTCCTTTTAACAACATCCCAGCTAATAAAGCTAAAGTGAGAGTTGCTGGCCATGAACCCTCTGGCAAGCTGAACAGACTGTTTAAATTAATCCACTTCTGCAGCAAACGCACAAAGGAAATTCTAATTAGACTGGAACCAGTGGGTGCAGATAAAAGGCCAGGCAAAAAGGTTGCTTTTTCAGGCATCGAGATTTTACATGCAGGAATAATGCCCAATTGCATGATTATATTTACATATAGTCGTGTTCTGTATGATCCCATTCACCTTAATGTAACCAAATGGGAACAAATTAGCATTTGAAAATATGAAAACAAGATAACAAGGTACATTTCCATAACCCTGTCTCATTTGTAATGGAAGTGCTACTTTTCTCTGTGGTCTTGGAGTCAGTGGAAAAGCCACAGTGGTCCATGCCTTAGTTACATCCAGAATGAACTATTATAATGCACTCTATGTGGGGCTGCCTTTGAAGATGACTCAGAAACTGCAGCTAGTGCAAAGAGTGGCAGCCAGATTATTAACATAGGGCGAGGTTTAGAGAGCATACCAAGACCCCTTTAAAGCAGCTCCACTGGCTCCTGATAAGTTTCCGGGCACAATTCAAAGTGCAGGTGATTACCCATAAAGCCCTTTGGTCCCAACCTATTTTTGAGACCGCATCACCTTCTATGAACTGGCGCAGACATTAAGATCTGCTGGGGCAGCCCTTCTTTCGGTCCCACAACCATCTCAAGCACTGTTGGTGGGGATTAGAGAGGTCTTCTTGGTGGTGACTCCCCAGCTCTGAAATACCCTCCCTAAAGAAATTAGATTTGCCCCCTCTCCTCAGGCCTTCCAGCTGAGTCTAAAAACATGGCTCTCCAGACAGGCCTTTGATCCTGAGTAATTCATGGCCAATGTGATGAATCATTGGCCGGAAGTTTAGCACAGCGGTTAAAACAGCAGCTGTAGTTGCAAGCTGTAAGCTGTAAGATCCGAACGTGGCAAGTTTGAATCCTGGGCTGACTTGTTGACCTAAGCAGTCAAAAGCAACTAGCTGCAAGTAGAAAAATTAGGTACCGCATAAGCGGGGGAGGTATCTTAAAGGACTTTTAAACTTCAATAAATATTGAAGACGAGTATCGGAAGAGGATTCGGCTGGCTGGCTCTTCGTCAAAAGAAGGAGGAGGTAGCAAGGAGGATTGGACAACAGCGCCCCCTGTGACAAAATGGAGAACCAGCACCCAGTGACGAATATAGTAACAGCACCCGGTTGGAAGCGAGGAAGAACAAGGCTCAATCCAGAAGATCCTCCTGCTATATGCTTTTGTATGTCTTGTATGTCAAAAACGGCAGGAATTGTCTGCTGTATGTGTTCTGTGATCCGCACTGAGTCCCCTTCGGGGTGAGAAGTGCGGAATATAAGTAAAGTGTATTATTATTATTATTGATAATTCTGGCCTGCACTTTGATTGTTATGACAGATAGCTGGCCAGCAGATTCCACTGTGTTTTAGGAATTTTATAATTTTAAAATTTGTATAATTTTATTAATGAGATTTTTATGCGCTGTTGATTATACTTATATCGTATTTATATTTATATAGCGTTGTCTGCATGTGGCACTTGGAGTGCTTCTGTGAGCTGCCCCAAGTCCTTTTTGGAAGATGGTAGCTGGGTACAAATAAAGATGATGATGATGATGATTATTATTTATACCCCACTTTATTTCCCCAAAGGGACTCAAAGCAGATTAACATAAAAGTGTTAATATTGCAACTTGTATATTTTAAATATACAAAAATGCAAACTTTAAAATAGCATTAAACACAGCAGCATTAAAAAAATTCACAATTAAAATCCATCAAAACAGCTTTAAACCACAGCATATAATGTTTCTCTAGCACTTTAGGTTTAAATGTATAATGAAATCCTGGTTCCCTATAAAGCCTTGAGAGATTTTCTTTCTCTGAAGCAGTGCTGATGTAGCATCATGCAAAAGTACATTTCATAGGGAATGTGCAATAGCACATGCACTGTATCAGCAGCACAAGTCATATTTTGAACTTATTAGCTTTCATGTAAGCATTGATTACTCCACATAATATTAATCCAAGGCAAGTAATCATTGTTTAGTCACAGTGGGTTAAAGTACCAGCTGTAGAAGATCATGCTGATCAAAAGCTTGGCAGTTCAAGCCGAGGATGGGATGAGCTCCCATCATCAGCCCAACTTCTTGCCACTCAGCAGATTGAAAACAGTAATATGAGTAGATAAATAGGTACCGCTTTTAGCAGGGAGGTAATAAAAAGGCACCCATAAGAACATGCTGGAGATTCAATCGGGAGGACGTCTACAGACAACAAAGCTTCTCCGCATGGGAGATGGAACGACAGTACCACCCCGTGGCTGGAGTCGAGCACAGTCTCGAGATACTGGATATAAAAAAGATGGGAAAACCAATACCTCTGTTTATGTATTGTCTGTCCTTGTTAATTGTTTAACAGCTCCCCGTAGTAACCTATGGATATGAGTGCTGGACTTTAGGGAAGGCTGAGCGAAGGAAGATACATGCTTTTGAATTGTGGTGCTGGAGGAAAGTTCTGAGAGTGCCTTGGACCACGAGAAGATCCAACCAGTCCATACTTCAGGAAATAAAGCCTGACTGCTCAATGGAGGGAAGGATAGTAGAGGCAAAGATGAAGTACTTTGGCCACATCATGAGAAGAAAGGAAAGCTTAGAGAAGACAACTATACTGGGGAAAATGGAAAGAAAAAGGAAGAGAGGCCGACCAAGGGCAAGATGGATGGATGGTATCCTTGAAGTGACTGGCTTGACTCTGAAGGAGCTGGGGGTGGCAACGGCCGACAAGGAGCTCTGGTGTGGGATGGTCCATGAGGTCACGAAGAGTCGGAAGCGACTGAACAACAATATACCCCAAGTCCCCTTGCAGAGATAGAGTGGAATATAAATTAAGTATATTATTATTATTTATTAAAGCGATAAGTCAGATGCAAAATAAACAGAAATTCTCAAAAGGATTTGAGAAAAATAGTTCATACATGACATAAATTATCAATTTTCACTTAATATGGTGCAGACTCACTATATTTCCCAATCAATATTAATTTATAGGGTGCATTTTCATAAGTGCATGAATTATATTAACCCAGAAAAAGAACCTGAACATGGGAGACAGCACTACACCAAGATGTCTTCAACTCATCATACTTTAATAAACATACAGGCCAAGATCAAGAGTCCTGCTGGTGAAGTACCAAGCTTTACCAATGAGTTTACATCAGTGTTTTTCAACCTTTTTTGAGCCACTGCACATTCTTTACATTTACAAAATCCTGGGGCACACCGCCAACCAAAATGACACAAAATGACACTCTAACACAGTAATACATATAGTTAATATGTTTTTAAATGTATTTATACACTCATTGTGAAACCTGGGCCTGTTTCGATGAACACAATATTCCTGGCAGGAATGGCAGAAAGACAAACATGAAGGTCTTGCTCAACAGTTCGGAGTTATATTTCACCCGCAATCAAAGAGCATTTTGAACTCTACTAATGATGGAATGGAATCAAACTTCCCACACAGAACTACCATAACCAAGAGAAAATACTATAAGAGTTTGGTGGTCATTGACCTTGAGTTTGGGAGTTTTAGTTCACCTATATCCAGAGAGCACTGTGGAGGGGAAGGAAGAAGACGTGGGGCGAGTCTGCACAGTAGCGCCTGCACGTGTCACGTCTTTCTCCCTCCCGCAGAAGCGGCAACATGAGCAAAGCGAGGCAAAGCAAGCAGAGCGAGGCTGGGAAGAAGGGATCCCGAGTGGAGAAGAAAAAGTGTTCGTCAGGAGAGGAAAGAAAGGGTATTGGAGGTTCCAATTTCCCATGGCACACCTGATGATCGCTCACGGCACACTAGCGTGCTACGGCACAATGGTTGGTAAACACTAGTTTACATTATATTCCCTTTATTACATGGCATCACAGCTTGACAACACTAGTGTGTGTGGTCCCATGGCTAGTCCTTGAGTTGCGAACCAGAGGCACCACCCAGCTGTAGATGGAGAGCCAGAAAAAAGGAACTACCATTATTTTCCCAGACCTTGAGCAAGCACAGTTTCTGGCTGGTATTGTGCAAGTAATTAATGGATATCTGCTTATACAATGTCCCTGAAAGTACATATGCTAACATACTGCTTTAAACTCTGGATACAACAGCATGAGGCATTAATGTTTTAAATGTAAACATTTTAAAAATGTTTAGTATTCATTCTGATGCACATGGATTGAGCGATGATTATGCATGTGTGACACAGCTTAAGGTCAGCCAAAGAATCTACACTAACTGTTGTGACTTTTTTCCTATCCTGGCAAATTTGACAGAGACCGCTAATGGTTTGTTTACTTAACCATATAGGAAAATCCATATATTATGTAATGTATTTGTTAATGCTCTCTTATATTACTCAAGATAAACACAAGAGGAGCACGTGATTTGGATCATGATAGCTTGCTTTTCCTCTGTGCCCTCAGTAGTTCGGCTAAATGAATTATCTTAGTTATTAAAACACCAACAGAGTTCTATGCAATGAAATGTGGATCGGATTCAATGGGACAGATGTAACAAAGCCCACTGTTTTCTTTCTGTAGAGAAGAAAAACTGACTGTTATAAAAGCAAGTATGTCTTTCAAAGGCTTTACATCTTTATAGATAACACAATGAACCGCTTTCTTTCATTTCCTTTATTTGATATCAAGCCTCAGACTTGCCACATGCTTCTATAAAAGTGAAGAAACAGCTCTTATGCTCAAATGCATCGAGGGTGTTTTGTACTGTTTACATCAGAAAACCAGAATCTCTGAAACAGTTTTATAATAGCCTGGGGTACACAAAAGCAACCAACTCCCACCAGTCTAACACAACTTTGTGGGCATCCTTTTAGAAAAACAACTACCAAAAGCAATTTGTAGAAAATATTCTTTAATATCTTTGTAATAATCTTTATTTTAACTTTTACCATTTAGCCTTTAAGATCCATTTTTGCTCCAGAAAGATGCAGCCCATTGGTGGCAATTGGGCAACTTTCCATGCTCCCCTTTCCATCATTTTTAGGGCATCAGTCTTAAAAAACCACATTTTCTGGCATCGTTTCTCCTCAGATCCTTCAATAAGAGCTGGGTTTAAAGCATCAGACATGAGCAACCACCCTTTCTGGGATCCTTTCTCCTTATATCCTTCAATAAGAGCTGGGTTTAAGGCATCAGACATGAGCAACCACTCTTTCTGGGACCCTTTCTCCTTATATCCTTCAATAAGAGCTGGGTTTAAGGCATCAGACTTAAGAAACTACATGTTCTGGCATATCCTTGTTAGTGCTACTGCTTTCTAGATGATGAAATAATCAGCAAGGCAAGTGAGGAATTTCTGGACCTTACAATCTTGGCAGAATGTGACTTCTCACACATACTAAGATAGTTAAAGTTCCCCGATACTATTTGTAATGATGTCAATTATTTGTGTGTAAATGTTGTATAACATATGTTAAATGTATGTTGTTTTGTGTAGTTCAAAGGAATATCCTATGAATTGTTGATGTGGGTGAGACAGAAGGGAGGCTTGGCAGAAGCTCTGAAGAGCTGTCGCCATAGCAACCAGGGCCAGAGCCTTTTAGAATGTTCAAGGTATGAATTTTACAGTTGGTGAAGAGCGGTTGGAAGCCAACTGCCATGAGAGGGGGAGGAGTTTGTTTTGAGTTAGTTGGTCTTAAGGACTGTAAGAGAACAGTTCAGTCTTTAAGTTAGTCTTAAGGTCACCAAGAGAGCAGTCCAGTTTATGGGACAAGAGACCCTAGTTAAAGATGGAAGAGTCCAGAGGTCTATAGAGGGTTAGTGGGAACCCTATAGTATAACCCCATTTGTGTTTTGTGTAACAGAATAAGTTTGTGCCTCTGAGGAAGTATAAAACCAATCAAGATTTGTACCCATTTGTGTCATAATAAATTATTTACATCTTAAAAGAAAAACACCTCTGTTAGTTCTTTTATTGGTGGTGGCCCTCAAGGTCAGTGGTCAGACAGACAAATGGTGGCAGTGTGGTCAAGTGGTTACTGAGAAATTTAAAGTCTCTGCAATTCAATGGTTAGTGGAGGAGATAGTCTACCCTGCCATAAGACAGAAGTTGCTGAGGTAACTTCGAGGCCCCCTTGCATTTAGGGTTAGCAGTTTGGATTCCGAAAGATTGTCCAGTCTGAGGCCGGTCAACAAGGGGTTGTCACACTATTATATCTCATTTTTAAATTTTTGATAATATCTTCCATGAAAGCCTCATCCAAGGCTTAAGTCTCACACAATACCCTTTCGCCCCAGCTTGCGGGGGCGAGAGGCATTTGCCCACCTGACTCCGATTGGAGTCTAGAAGGTTCAGCCGAACCTTCCAGGCTGGGGGCGTGGCCTATAGGAAGGCCAACCCCCGTCAGGCCATTCTGAGCCTGATCGCCTGGGGAAAGGACGTTTTTTCCCTCTCTCTGGCGATCCGGTTTTTTCGGGAGTTGGAGACCTTCGACGAGGACAGTGAGGTCGGTGGCCGGCCGTGGGGATGGGGGCCTTAAACCCCCCCTCTCCCGGCAACGCGGGGGGTGCGGTGCTGGGCCCTTTGGGGTCGGGGGTGGCGGGTTTTTTCTCCCCCCCTTTTTTCTCCTCCCTTCTTCGCCCCTCGGCGGCGCTCCATTGGGCCCTCCTGGGTGGGCACAGTGGTCCTTGTGGGGGGCTGACGGTGGGGGTTTTTTCGCCCCCCCGGCTCCCGGGCTTCGGTCTCCCCACGCTCTCCGTCGACGTCGCCGATACGGCGGCGGCACTTCTTCCCACGTGACGGTGGGATGGGACGGCTTGCTGCTCTGTGGGTGGTGGCCCTTACCCGTGCGCCGGTGGCTTTCGGCGGGGGCATTCGCGGCTCCTGCCCCTTCCTCCTTTTCCCGCCGCCCGATGGGGTATGGCGGCGGCGTTTGCCGCTTTGCACGTTCCCCCCCTCCCCACCGTGTGGCTCTGGCCTGCTTCGGGACCGGGGATGGGGCGGGCTGGGCAACGGGGTAGGGATTGGTTTCTGCCGGCTCCCCTCGCGCGCGCCGCCCACGCGGGTCGGCGGCCGCGGGCGGGCCGGCGTCTCCCGGTGCTCCGGGGGTGGGGTTAGCGGCGGTGCGGGCCCCCGCCCCCCAGGCCCGCTTTTTCTTCCTCCCCCCCCCGCACCTAAAAATGGGCTGCGGCCCTGGCGGGCATCTGGTGCTCTTCGCACCGCTCCTCAAGGGAATGTAGGCCGGTGCGGGGATCCGCCTGGAGGGGTGGGGAATTATGATGCAGCTAGCAAAGTTTGGGCATCTTTGTGGCCACATGGCTCCTTTGGTAAGGGGTCCACGGCGGCCATTTTGTAACCAATACCCTGTCGGCCATTTTAGCTTCCCTACTTACCTGGTTTCGGTAGGGAGTGCCACTGTTGCAATCGGTTGGCTTTTAGTTTCGTTTTTCAGCAGGGACAAGTTTGCTAGGGGCACATAGTGTTATAGATAATGGCAATGTTATGGAATGCATGCTTGGGCACAAGGAGCAAATATTAGGATAGCATGGACAGTGTTCCAGCTTATGAGCATTGAGGCTTAATACAGTGGCTAGGGTGGCGCTATGGTTAAGCGGCAGGGCTGCCTCTGGCAGGCCTGAGGACGGCTTACCAGTATGGGGGTATAGTATTCATTACGCCAACGGCAGGGATAAATTATCGGTTAGCTCAGGATAGGATATGGCAAACAAGGGCCATGGTGCGGTAGGCGTCATTCTGACTTAGCTTAAACTGGGATGTTGTGTTAATTTTGTTACAGATGGCACCGAAGAAGAACGTGGGGGGCCCCAAAGGAAAGGGGCCGGCCAAGAAGAACCCCGAGAAGCGACCCCCACCTTCCTCTGGATCGTCGGACGACGAGGGCGTCTCGGCTGCTAGCCTAAAGGCCCTGTTGGCCAGGGTGGAAGAGTTAGAGAGAGGGAGGGGGCGGCCCGTGCAAGTGGGGGCACTGAGGCCAGCGCGGGGGGCAAGTAGGGATCTGTTGTTCAAAAGCATCTTGTCTCGTGTCGCTTCTTTAGAGGCTGAGCAAGGAGCTGTGGGTCGGACGAGTGAGATCGAGGTCCAGGCTCGCACGGCGGTGGCTCAGGCGAGCGAAAGGGCTGTGGACGTTCGGGCAGCGGAAAACGAGGCGAGCCCGGCTCCAGTCGCAGCGGAGGGTACCGCACCAGAGCCGGTTGCAACATCTTCGCCGGTTGAACATCTTGCTGCGGTACCGGGTCCATCATCTGCAGGAGGTATGGAAGCTGGGCCAGTATGGCCATGGGATAGTTCGCAGGGACAATTAGCGGCCCCCAGGCTGACAGCTTCGGCTATAACTTCTGGCATGGGAGCGAGAGGGGTTGTTTCCTCGCCAGTTAGTATAGGGGGGGAGGCGGCTCGGGTGGAGCAGGTTTTGGCTGTTGCACAAAACCCGGCCCCCGGGTCTGTGGCCCTTTCTCCGGCCAATATGGTAGTGGCGATTTCGTTGGAGGCTGCTAGGACTAGTAAGTCCAGTCAGTACTGGGGCACAGACAAGTGGACGGTGCCAGTGCTGGCCCCAACAACCAACGCAGAGTTGGGCGCACACTTGGCTCCCAAGACCTTAGAGAGGATCTTGAGGAACGAATTTGTGGATCTGTTTACCTTATTTTATAGGGAATTAGAGAAAAAAGAAAAGGAAGAGCTTGATGATGAAGGGAAAGAAAAGCTAAAAAAGAGAAAAGTAGAACACAATTGGGAGAACTGGTTGGCCTGCTATACAATTTATGCGGGTATTTTAGTTGAGGCCCACCCGTACAGGGCAAAGGCTCTGTTCAAGTACCAAAATTTAATATACGGGGCGCACTTGAGATTCACGGGCAAGGCATGGTTGGAGTACGACCGGCGTTTCCGTGCACTAGCGGCTTTGGACCCTAAGAAGCGTTGGGACCTAATAAACGATCAGTTGTGGCTCCAGGTTATGAACGCTGCAAAGGCGGTACCTGGAGAGCCCGCGGATAGCGGGCACATAGTTCAAAACTTTAAAGCCGGGCAGCCCTTTCGGCAAGCGCCCCTGGCTGGGCAATTTCAGAGACAAAAGCTCCTATGTTGGGAATTCTCTGCTCATGGGACATGCGGGAGAAAGGTGTGCAAATTCTCACACGCCTGTTCCATTTGTACAGGGAACCACTCTGCAAAACATTGCAATAGGGGAAAGCCGGGAAAGAGCAATACACGTGAAGGACAGTTTAGTAGGAAGGGAGGGGCCCAGTCACCCCTTCCCAAAGGGCCCCAGTCCAGTTAAATTGGGCCCACTGGCACAGTGGCTGAAGCATTATCCGAAGAAGGACGCAGCGGCTTACCTGCTTAGCGGTTTTACCTTCGGTTTCCACATCCCAGCCCAGGGTCCCAGGATACCACGTCTGTCACCTAATCTTAAATCCTTGATCGGAATGGAGGATGTGGTACAGCGAAAAATTAAAAAAGAATTAGAGGAAGGGAGAGTTATCGGTCCGTTTATGTTACCTCCTACTTCCCAGTTAAGAGTTTCCCCGTTGGGAATTGTTCCGAAGAAGGCCCTGGGTGAGTATCGCCTCATTCATCATCTGTCCTACCCTAGGGGCAGTTCGGTGAATGACGCGATACCTGATGAACTATGCACCGTGCACTACACGTCTTTCGATGCGGCCGTACGGTTAGTAAAACGTTTTGGACCAGGAGCTGAGTTGGCCAAGTGTGATATAAAATCTGCATTTCGGCTGCTCCCAGTCCATCCGGAGGATTTTGACCTCCTTGGCTTCCGTTTTAAGGGCCTTTTTTACATTGACCGAGCATTGCCCATGGGCTGCTCAGTGTCCTGTGCCGCCTTCGAGACGTTCAGTACATTTTTGGAGTGGGTGGTTAAGACCGACTCGGGCCTGCAGGGGGTGGCACACTACCTTGACGATTTTCTTTTCATGGGAGGATTGGGGACAGGCCACTGTAGAGCACTGTTATCTAACTTTCAGCGCCTGACCCAAGAGCTGGGTGTGCCACTGGCCAATGAGAAAACCGAAGGCCCTATTCCGGTGCTTACATTTTTAGGGGTTGAATTGGATACGGTAAATCAACATTCTAGGTTGCCACCAGCAAAGGTGGCGGACCTAAAGCTTAGATTGGAACAATTTTTATTGAAAAATAAAGCCACGTTGAGGGAGTTCCAGGAATTAATAGGCCATCTAAATTTTGCTTGTAAGGTGGTGGCCCCAGGCAGGGCTTTCCTGCGGAGGCTGTGCGATGTTATATCCGGCACAGTCTCGCCACATCACCACATTAGAATTACCCGTGCTATAAAAGCGGATCTTGAAGTTTGGCTGAATTTTTTAAATTTTTTTAATGGCATCTCATTTTGGCGCCAGAACCTGTTGTTAAGAAATGCGATGCAGGTAGCGTCAGATGCTTCAGGCTCCTTGGGCTTTGGAGTCTATTTCGAAGGACAGTGGTGCGCTGAACGATGGCCCTGTAATTGGCACACTTTGGGCATCACAGCGGACCTCACATTCCTGGAATTTTTCCCAATACTGGTAGCGGTTTTTATTTGGGCAAATAAGTTTACCAACTCCTCAGTCCACTTCTGGTGTGACAATATGGCCACGGTGCAGGTCATCAATAACCTGAGTTCCCGATCAGTTAGGGTAATGGGGGCATTGAGGTTGTTTACCTTGCACTGTTTAAAGTTAAACATTTTGTTCCGAGCATTCCACATTGCGGGGCTAGACAATTCACTGGCTGACGCTCTGTCTCGTATGCAGATAGAGCGCTTCAGGCAGCTAGCGCCCAACGCAGACGAGCACCCGAAACGCATGCCAGACCATCTTTGGCAGGCTGGAGTGATGAGGTAGCGGTCGGCATGTCACTGGCGCTAGCTCCAAGCTCCCGGAGAGGCTACTTCAGGGCCGTAAAGGAATTTGCAGACCTCAGGGAATACTACGGTTTAGCTACGTCCTTCCCAGTACCCTACGACCACGTCGCGCAATTTTGCGTATACAACAGAAGGCGGGGGTTAGCAGTCCATTCCATTCGGGTAAAACTAGCGGCGCTGGCCTACTGGCTTAAGGCGCAGGGCATGGCTGACCCAACAAATGATTTCCGCTTACATAAACTTATGGCAGGATGGTCTAAACAACGAGGTAGGGTTGTGGATACAAGGGAGCCTTTGACACCAGGCATTTTGAAAGGACTTGGTCAGCTGTGGGTTTCTGTGTGCGATTCGGAATATGAGCGGGCGTTATTCCACTCGGCTGCCTTGACCGCCTTTTTCGGCGCTTTAGGGTGAGTGAATTGGTGGCGTCATCCAAAACCGATTCCTCACACCGGGCTTTCTTGGTTTCCGACATAAAATTGACCCACGATATGTTGGAATTAATGGTCAGGTCATCCAAGACTGATCAGGCTGCCAAAGGTTCTTTGGTCAGGCTTAGTAAAGCCAGTGATGCAGAGCTGTGCCCAGTTGTAGCTATGACACGCTATCTTGCACTCCGGGGCCCGGCTGCGGGTTATTTATTTTGTCATCAGGGTGGGACGCCACTATCAAAATTTCAGTTTTGGACGGTCACTAAAAGGGCCCTAAAACTTTTAGGTTTGGAGGGCATGCAATTCGGAACCCATTCCTTTAGGATTGGAGCGGCGTCGTCAGCGGCCGCAATGGGATACAATGCTGGGACCATTATGGCTTTGGGGAGGTGGCGTTCGGGGGCGTACAAAGCATACGTGCGTAAGGTTAGTTTATAAGCCTTTATGATGCTGTTCGTGATTTTTTGTGTTTTTGCAGGTCCTGTGCGGTCGGAGAGGAAGAGAGT
Source organism: Anolis apletophallus (assembly GCA_030556195.1). Classification (NCBI taxonomy): domain Eukaryota; kingdom Metazoa; phylum Chordata; class Lepidosauria; order Squamata; family Anolidae; genus Anolis; species Anolis apletophallus. The sequence continues at coordinate 76,568,992 of JARBWK010000008.1, forward strand.
CCTGATTGTCGGCCATAGTTACATCTATTGGGCTGAGCAGGCGGCTCTCGATTCCCCCGTCGGCCAACATCTGGGCATGAGTGCCATTGCTAGTGTGCAATGGATGGGCAGACGAGGTCTGCGATGGGATGGGCTGTGTCCCATGTTATTTTGAGGCAGGGGTGTGTTGCCCCCTGATGTGATCGTTATCCACCTCGGTGGTAACGATTTGGGTCTCTTGACTGGCAAAGCTTTGTTTTTGCAGGCTAGGGCCGATCTTTTCACAATTTGGAGGGCATGGCCCGGAGTCCACGTGGTGTGGTCTGAGATTACAACACGGATGTGGTGGCCTGGGGGTGGTGACCCCAAGTTGTTGGAGAAGGCACGAAAGAGGGTGAACCGGGCCATGCGCACGGTGGTCACTTCTGGGAATGGTTCCTACATGGAACATAGATTTATTCATCCGGCCAACCAAATTGTGTTTCGAAATGATGGGGTACACTTGTCAGATGAGGGGAACCACTTGTTTTTAGCAGATTTGAGTGAGGGTATTTCAAGGGTGTTAGAAGATGGGTGGGGATGGAGGCAAGATGGACATCTACCTCCAGTCCGTGGCGGTGATTAGAGAGGGAAATGCCATATTCGGTGTACACCGAGGCACCCCCGTCAGGGGCGAGGGCCAGTTAGTTATGTATGCACCCTAAAGTTGTGGTTGATGGGTGAAGTTCAGTTTATGGCCCTGGAATGAGAAGAGGCTTTTCTCCACTGTGGGAGAGGGGGCCTCTTACTCATTTCCCTCGTTAGGTTGTCCTGGTTGATTAATCAGGCAATCTTGGTGTTTCACCTGCAAATTTGATGAGATTGATTACATCTGAGAAAAACTTTCCCTGACACCCTTGAGATCAGTTGAGGTTGATTTAAATAGGCAAATAAATTTGCCCAATTTGACCCAAGATAACTGTTGTTGTGTTGTTATTGTTTGAGTCTCCATTATTCGGGGGGATGGGGGGGCAAAAGTCTATAGAACACCCTCAACAATGTTGCCACTGTTTTCTCTCTCGTATATTTTTCATCAAATGCTGTCAACCTATCTGCCATGATCCAAGTCAGAAGTATTCAAAGTGCTATTCAGTTGAATGATGCCAAGGTTGCTGGTTACTGGTAACTTTCCAGGAAAGAAAGAAGAACTGTGGCCAATGGGCACCAATATGGCATCAGTCTTTGGAAGACTGAGGGGGGAACTGCTGGACTTTCATATCAGAAAGCAGTTCCATATCAGAAAGCAGTTCTTGGGGAAAACAATTCTAAGTCATGCATTTCCTTACAGATGTACATATTCTTGACATATAAGGCTACTCCTCCCCCTTGTTTGGTTAATTCATTCTGAATAAGTTATACTCCTGAATTGTCACATCTCAGTCATAAATATCATGTCACTAAGTTTCAGGGTTGTGTATTAAATCATATTTGCCTTTCTCTGTTAAAGGTTTCAGATTCATCTTGTTTGCTTCCTATGGTCTCTCCAGTAGTGTAGAGAAATCCAACACCATGGCTCCCTTCTCAGCTCCTTCCTCTTATTTTTCCTGTCAACTGAAAGAATCATAGTCTGTTTCTTCTGCATCATTTGCATTCTTGCTCTCAACACATGGTGTCTCCCTCTCCATCACAGAATGTAAAGTCCTCTGACCACGTTCATGGCATTTCTAGTATACATATTCTTACCTATCACAATTAGGTGTAACACATTTCTTGCCAGAAGTCCTTCATGAAAGCTCAAGACCACAGTCCAAGAATCAAATCTTTCTTGGTGATACCACCTGTACTTTCAATTATCCACATGTAGTATTCATCTTTCTCTTTCTTGGCCATGATGTTTAACTGGAAGGACTGGTGAGAAAACAACCTACACTCCAAGGTCATTTAGTTTCCTATTCAAAACCTCGTTGTTCGCATTCACTTGAAAATTGTGTTGGACAGTACCTACATCGAATTTGAGGTGAGTTTCATCAGGGTTGACTGGATCAAGGGTGCTAATAAGGACTTTTGGGAGAACTAGCAGATTTGGTGGGGCTAAACCCTTGCCTTTCAGGGTAGGCTTTGATGAAGTTGCCAAAGTAGTTGGTGTCAGAATCAACACATTCTCATTCAAAAGTGTCTTTAAGTGGATTTCATGATTCCTCTTGAGTATTAAATCCTCATAATAGGAGCAGGATTGTATGATATGGCTCTCACCCAAACAAAGCAGGCACTTGTATGCCTATCCTTATCAGGGCGCTTCCCTTGGTATGCCATGTTTTTTTTTAAAAAAGATAGCACATATCTAAGGTTGGAGTAAGTCAACGGCCTGAACAAGAGTGTAGTCAGGCCAGTCCAAGGTCAAAGCAGAGGAGACACAATGTAAACCGAAAAGAGAGTGCAAGTCAGGATACTAGATACTACCTATGGCATTGAATAGTTTGCTCAGTTCTTGAGGTTGGCCTGAGTTTTCTGTACTGCAGATAATTCTCAGCCTGTCCTGATTGTAAACCAAGCCTGAAGATTAAGGAACAGCAGTGTTCACGGTTGCTGACAAAATGACTGGACCGGGGAGCTGCTGAAATGACCTAATTCTTAGACAATAGTACTACCACACCAGAAGGGCATATTCAGCCAGCTGTTAAAACATGCAAGGAAGTGCCAACCTACAAAAATAGGTTGTCAGTGAAGTCAGTCAAAAATGTCTTTGCACTGCTGTTAAACAAATCTGTATTCCTTATTTATACATGGCGGTTTCTATGCTTAAATACAAAGGCTCTCATATTGAAGTCACTTACTTATAAATAGTTCAGTAGAGGTTACTAATGAATAATTAGTTTCACATTTGCAACTATACTCAGATAAATTATCTGAACGCATAGTAATCGGTTATTTCCCTAAACCAGTGTTTTTCAACCTTTTTTGAGCATCGGCACACTTTTTACATTTACAAAATCCTGGGGCACACCACTAACCAAAATGACACAAAATGACACTCTAACACAGTTATACATATAGTTAATATGTTTTTAAATGTATTTATACACTCAGTGTGAAACCTGGGCCTGTTTCGCTGAACACAACATAGATATCCTGGCAGGAATGGCAGAAACACACACACAAAGGTCTTGCTCAACAGCTGTCAGTCATGGGAAAACTTCGGCCCTCTGGGTGCTTTGGACTTCAACTCCCATCATTCCTAACAGCCTGAGGCCCTTTCCTGCTTAAGTGGCTGAGGGGGGGGGGGGAGGAAAAGGTCCGGAGACTGCTAGGAATGGTGAGAGTTGGAGTCCAAAACACCTGGAAGGTCCAAGTTTGCCCATGCCAGCTTTCAATTCCATCGCCACATCTATCTTCAGCCTCTGGCAGTTTGAATATATGTGATTATCTACGTGATTTTCTACCTTGTCGCTATGATTATGGTGCTGCTTCTTTAAATTGTCCACAAACTGACTGTGTTATTGTGCGGATCCTGGAACTGACATTGGATAACATAGTGAGGATACACTTTGTTTTTTGCACTCACTTCCGTGATTTCATCAAATATCACGAGTTTTCCGTAGAGGAGCACTTCTTGAACTCGCTACTTCCTGGTTCGCAACTCCTCCGCTCTCTGTGGCGACCACGCCAAACTACCGTATGTAAGACTTTTGATTTTCTCCAGCAGGATTGGGTACTTTGTGTTTTTTGGCGTATGATTATATATGATTAATTGTGCATTTTGTACTGTGACATAGCGGCGCCCCTTTAATAAGTAAGGGTATTGGAGGTTCCAATTTCCCTCGGCACACCTGATGATCGCTCACGGCACACTAGTGTGCCCCGGCACACTGGTTGGGAAACACTGCCCTAAACAGTTAGCTAGCATGCAGCTAGTGGAGACTTGTTCTCAAGATCCCTTCCATTTGAAGATCATTAATCTTTATTGATTACCTTAATAACAATTCGGTAGGTAGGATCAAAATCTAGCCATCGATCACAAAAAGCTAAATATCCAATCATGTAGCTCTATAGAAACCCACAATTTTAAAAGTACATTAATTGTGGTCAATTGGTAATCAATCAATCAATCAATCAATCAATTGCCTTTATTTCAGTTAACAAACCTTAGGCAGATACAGAAAATATAATACAGATAAAAGTCACATATAAAACACAATACAGGTTATCAAATGTACACATATTAAGATTGCTGGCCTTAAAACTTATATCTCTTAGAAGCTAATAATACATATCTAGGGCTGTGTAGTTTTCTACTATTTAGTGTACTACAGTTATAATCGCATAAAGACTGTAGTTAAATTTCTCAGCTTCTCTTCGGTTTCTTTTCTTTAGCTAAAATGCTCTTTCAGGTCTTTGAGGCATGAGAAAATTTTTTTGCTATCTCCTCTGTAACTTTTTTATTTGAGTGCCCCAAAAGTTACTTTAAATACCATTTTAAAGATTTTCCTGGCCAATGACAGATAATTGGTAATCCACTTTCCATACCTCAATGGAACCAAGCATGGAGTAAGCAACCCCATCATAAAAACCCATTGTTAAATACATACCCAGGCAGGTCAATTTCTGCTGTCTGTCATTATAAAGCAGTTTTTGTTTGACATTTGGAAGGGAAGAAAGGTCATTTGGCAAAAGCAAGAAGAGGAACAGGAAGACCGAGGAAGGGGCCATTTTCCAACCCACTCTTATTCTGCGGAAATAAAGGGGAAAAAAACATAATTGGAGAAGGAAGAGATAAATTTTTAAATTCCCACAGACATTTCTATACTTCACACAAGTTAGATAATTTTCATCAGCAGCACCAAGAAACATGGAATCAAATGCATTTTGTTCATTCTCATAAGGAAAGAATACTAAAACACTTAAGAAGTGAGCTATAAGCACTTATTGCAGCGTTTCTCAAACAAGGGGTCGGGACCCCTTGGGGGTTGCAAGGGAGTGTCAGAGGGGATGCCAAAGACCATCAGAAAACACAATATTTTCTGTTGGTCATGGGGGTTGTGTGTGGGAAGTTTAGCCTATTTCTATCGTTGGTAGGGTTCAGAATGCTCTTTGATTGTAGTTTAACTATAAATCCCAGCAAATACAACTCCCAAATGACAAAATCAATCTCCCCACCCTACCCCACCAGTATTCAAATTTGGACGTATCAGGTATTTGTGCCAAATTTGGTACAGTGAATGAAAATACATCCTGCATATTAGATATTTACACTGCCATTAGCAAAATGACAGTTATGAAAACAATGTTATGATTGGGGATCACCACAATTAATCTGCGATCATTGTAGACGTTTGCTTTAGGATAGTTGTGTTTTCTGCTTTTCTGCTTTTCTGTTTTATGCTTTTAGTAGGATGTATTAAACTGTTATTGTGACACTGTATGTGAATCACTTGTTTAGGTAAACATTTGCCCTTTGAGCCTGCCAGAAGGAGCTCTTTACAATCAGGTATATAAGAGTGAATAATAAATAAACAAACAAACAAATAAATAAATAAACATGAGGAACTGTATTAAGGGGTCGTGGCATTAGGAAGATTGAGAAACACTGACTTATTGAAACCAGGATAAGAGACAAATAATGTTGTCATTATTCTGGCTGTGGTTTTTTGTGGGGGGTGGGGAGTTGTTTGATTGTTCCTCCCCTTTCAGTAAGTTTAGTTAATGACTGAAATTACATCTTGGACTGTAATTTCCAGGGCTTTCTAGCACTTCTGTTAAAGAGTAAAACGGACAGTCCTCGCTCCAAATATGCAATATGGGAAGATTCTTGCAGTTTTAAATGGACAAAACCATTTTTCATTTTGTAACTCCACTGGGAACAGGAAACCTGAAGTTAAAATATTTGAATTTACAGTATATGTGTGTTTATATAGCAGAACAAGCAGAGAGAAAATGGGGTGTGCTGTAAAAATTGCCTTTCAGAGACATCTCGTCTTTCCATGCAGCTATCCATCAAATGGCCATTTACTCAACACAAATTTCACTGAACTCATTGGTGCTTTCTTACCTCTAAGCAGGTATGAGGGACCATTAACTGGTGCTCTGCTTAAAAGTTTGAGGACTCCTGGTGTACAACTTCAACAAGTCTCTTTGTTGCTCTATTTGCAAATTCTAGGGATGGGTCATACTAAAACTAGCTTGGTTTGGGAAAATCCCTCAATTTGAAATGAGAAGCAATAAATTTTTTTGTTCATTTGCTGGAGCACTCCTGTGCATGCCTTATTAGACAGATTGAAGATCTCTAGAATTGAAAGTCTTTTGGAGCACTGAAATGGGTGTTTGCAACTCCAATTCTCCCTTTATATACTCTGTATGTGCCTTGGACAGATGGCAAGCTATTTAACTTCAGCAGACTGAAAGCCAAAACCAAAGTCACAACAACATCTGTTATAGAACTCCAATATGCTGATGATAATATAGCTTGTAGGTCTTCAGAAGAAGACCTACAAGCCAATCTAAACACATTTGCAGAAGCATACAAAAAGCTTGGCCTCTCACTGAATAACAACAAAACCAAAGTGCTCTTTCAGCAGACACCAGCCAATCCCTTTGCAATGCCAGAAATACAGCTTAATGGTGTAACTTTAGAAAATGTTGACCATGTCAGCTACCTTGGCAGCCACCTCTCCACAAAAGTCAACACTGACATTGAAATACAACACCGTCTGAGCTCTGTGAGTGCAGTATTTTTCCAAATAAAGTAGAGTGTTTGAGGATCGGGACATTCGTAGGAATACCAAGGTGCTTGTTTATAAAGCTATTGTACTCCCAACCCTGCTATACGCCTGTGAATCATGAACCGTCTAAAGATGTCACACTCAAATTCTGGAACAATTTCATCAGTGTTGTCTCTGAAAAATCCTGCAAGGACCACCAGTACTGAAGTGATGATCCTTCGCCATCAACTTCACTGTACTGGCCACATTGTCCGAATCTCCCAAAGCAGCTACTCTACTCCCAACTCAAGAATGGAAAATGGAATTTTGGTGGACAGAAAAAGAGATTTAAACCAACCTTAAAAATTGTGACATAGACACTGAGAACTGGGAAGCTTTGGCCCTTGAGCATTCTAACTGGAGGTCAGCTATGACAAACACTGCTATGGAATTTGAAGAGGCATGAATTGGAGGACGAAAAGGAGAAATGTGTCAAGAGGAAGGCGTGTCAAACCAACCCTTACCAGGATTGACGTCCTCACTGCCGAAGAACATGCAGGTCAAGAATAGGTCTCTACAGTCACCTACACACCCACCGCCAAGACGCTATGCTTGGAAAGCAATCATACTTGGACATGAGTGATCGCCAATGATGATGGTGCCTTGGATACACTCCTTGTGTCTGACAGTACTTCTTTTAGAAAAATATTTGTGTTATCCCAATGCTCATTACAACATTGGATCAATGCTGGCTTATCAATAGCCTTAAACGAACACAGCAAGGAAGCTTGCGGATCAGAGCTAGGGATGCCTGGGGCTTAAGAAAAACTGAGACCAACAAATACACAGCCACCCTCTTTCTCCCTTTCGTGCCATCGCACCCAGTCTGTATATACTCAGGAAGGGCGAGGACATAGACTCTCTCTACAGGGGGATTGCTTCTTGCCTTCTTTTAGAGCAGTGTTTTTCAACCTTTTTTGAGCCACGGCACATTTTTTACATTTACAAAATCCTGGGGCACACCACCAACCAAAATGACACAAAATGACACTCTAACACAGTAATACATATAGTCAATATGTTTTTAAATGTATTTAAAACATATTAACATACACTGTTTCGATGAACACAACATAGATATCCTGGCAGGAATGGCAGAAAGATACACACGAAGGTCTTGCTCAACAGCTGGGAGTCATAGTTCACCCGCAATCAAAGAGCATTCTGAACTCCACCAATGATGGAATGGAATCATACTTCCCACACAGAACTCCCATAACCAAGAGAAAATACTATAAGAGTTTGGTGGGCATTGACCTTGAGTTTTGGAGTTGTAGTTCACCTATATCCAGAGAGCACTGTGGAGGAGAGGGAGGAAGTTGTGGGGCAAGTCTGCAAGAAGAAAACGTGTTCGGCAGGAGGGGGAAGAAAGAGTATTGGAGCTTCCAATTTCCCACGGCACACCTAATGATCGCTCATGGCCAGGGGCGGATTTACCATTAGGCAAAGTAAGCACCCGCTTAGGGCGCCACGTAGTCAGGGGCGCATCTGGCTGCCAGGTTCCACGCATGTGCCATTGCTGCAAAGGGACTCCAGCTGGACTGAGACACCAATCGCCCAAAATGCCCCGGCTCCGTCCTGACTGCAAAAAGTTCCTCCTTTTCGGCCTCACTTAGGGCGATTGGTATCTCAGTCCATCTGGAGTCCCTCCGCAGCAATGGCGCATGCGCAGAACTAGCTGGCCCAGCGCATGTGCGCCCGGCGTGCATGCACACGCTCCACAAGGCCGGAGAGTGAGGGGGCGCCAAAATAATGTTCGCTTACCATTTTAAATTACCTTAGTCCGGCCCTGCTTATACCTGTTGTTATCAAGCGATTTGGGGGGGGGGGCACCAAAATAATGTTCGCTTACCATTTAAAATTACCTTCGTCCGCCCCTGCTCATGGCACACTGGTTGAGAAACACTGCTTTAGAGGCTTGGGGCTCCCAAGGACCAAGCTGGTCACTATAGTCAACTCAAACAGGCTTTATTCTTCACAACGTGAGTTATCTTCACTTAGGCACTTTACTTGGTTCCCCAAAAGGATAAAAGAAAAATACTTTACAGTCTCTTAGTTGCTTAGGTCCAGGAAGCTTCAGCCATCCTCCAAGTCCTCTCTTTCTTTGTGGTCTCGAGGTAAGGACACCCGAGACTGCAGCCAGCTGGCCTATATTGAAGGTATGGAACCCTTCTCTGGATGCCAGCCGACTGGTTTGAAGGTGCCTGGGTCTCCTCAAAGCTACCCAACCGTCCAGTATGTTGGGCTTTCTGTATGAGACCCAAGGAAAGTCCATTTGTCTGTGTTGAGAGACAGCTTGACCAAGGCCTGGCCCTGGCAAGGCCTGGCCCTGGGAAAAGATATGCCCTCTTCTGGAGAGATCCAGGAAAGCTCTGATAAGCAAAATGGCTAAATTGCCAAAGTCTCTGGGATAAGGGGTGGAACAAACTTAATTGGGCTCTGTTAAACAATGACTAACAGGTGTAAAGAACCAATCAATGCAACCAAACCTTTGCAAAACTGAACAGGCTTGCAGAAACACAATACAACAATGCAAACCTTTGCAACGTAACGTCTTTCATACAAGTGGCACTTATTGCGCCGTCACACAATAACTTACATTCATATTTAAATCAGGTACAATAGGCTTTGGAATGTGAGGAGGTCACATTACAGCACAGTACAAACAGGAAGTATGACTCTTTAGAAATGTGTGTGAGATTACATGTACCTCCAACAACTTCCTGCTCTGAAGTAGGTGTTTAAAACACTTTTTTGCACAACCTGTGCAAATACTGCTTTGACATCTCAAGAAAATATCCAAACGGCGTAGGAAGGGTTAAAAATGGTGTAGTATGAAAAAATGGGGTACAGGGTATACAAATTACAATGGAAAGGAGCAGATGAACACCATGACATACAAAAATATAAGAAAACCTGGTTGCTTTTTCTTATCAACAAAACACCTTTGAAAGAAGGAGCTTGAGTAGGAAACCAATAGGCCAGTGTTTCCCAACCTTTTTTGAGCCGCGGCACACTTTTTACATTTACAAAATCCTGGGGCACACCACCAACCAAAATGACACAAAATGACACTCTAACACAGTAAGACATATAGTTATTATGTTTTAGAAATGTTACACTCAGTGTGAAACCTGGGCCTGTTTCGATGAAGACAACATAGATATCCTGGCAGGAATGGCAGAAAGACACAAACTTCCCACACAGAACTCCCATAACCAAGAGAAAATGCTATAAGAGTTTGCTGGAGTTTGGGAGTTGTAGTTCACCTATATCCAGAGAGCACTGTGGACTCAAACAATGTTGGATCAGGACCAAACTTGGCATGAATACTCAATATGCCCAAATAGGAACGCAGATGGAGTTCAGGGGAAATAGACCTTGACATTTGGGAGTTGTAGTTGCTGGGATTTATAGTTCTCCAACAATCAAAGAGCATTCTGAAACCCACCAATGATAGAACTGGGCCAAACTTCCCACACAGAACCCCCAGGAGGCAAGAGGAGGTCTCTACTTGGGGAAAGGGAGGCGGGCCTTCCCAATGCATGGAGAGGGAGAGACCAAGTAGACAACGGGTGGGGAGGGGGTGTTTGTAATTTTGTGCCTTTATTGAGGTAGGTTTCTTAGGGTTTTTATACTTCAACACACTAGACTCTCCCCCCTCCCCTTCCTGGAGGTTCCAATTTCCCACGGCACACCTGATGATCGCTCACGGCACACTAGTGTGCCCCGGCACACTGGTTGGGAAACACTGCAATAGGCAATGAATGTGCTGGCTAACTCTTTCCCAGTCTTTCACATTATTTCATAATAGACAAATAATTTGCATAATATGCAAATACAGACCAAAATTGGGGAAGAGAGTTAAAATATGGCAGTCCTATTCACCAAAGGATTGGAAACACCTCTTTCAGCTAACACTGAGAAGGATATTCCAAGCTTTTTCAATAAGTTTCAGAAGGAAACTGTCTGGGTTTTCCAAAAAGCAACTTTGAGAAAAAGAAAAGAAGAGGAACTTGTTTGCCAGACACTCATTCCTGCCGTTAACCTCAAGGGCAGCCATATGAAGGTGTGATGGTATGGAAGCAAAAAAGCAATTACAAAAGCTACAAGGACTCCAGCCTTGGCAGCTGGCACAAGGGGTGAGGCCGGAGCTTCTTCCATTGTTAGTCAAGGTTACATGCAGGTTTTCTGTCTCCAAGTTCAATGCAGACACATGTTTTGCCCACTTTAAATTATTCCGCATGGTAGCTCTCTCTGCATGGCAACCCATTTCTGTATAATCGATCAAAACAAAATGTAACTAGTCTTCTTTATCCCACGGGGGACTCTTTTGGCCTGTTTTCTGGAGAAAACGAATTACTTGCAGAGCAAGCCACTACACAAAGACTGAAATAATAATAATAATAATCATCATCATAATTCTTACCCACCTCTCCTTGTTTTAATTGTTTTTAAACTGTCATGTTTTAAGTGTTATATGGTTTACAAATGTTTTTCCTTTTAAATTATTCTTATGACTGTAAATCCTTCCTTGAGTATGCCGCAAGTTATAAATATTTTAATAAATAAGATAGATAGATGATAGATAGATAGGTCACCAGTAAAGACACTTGCAATTTGATGAGATTGATTAGTCACCCATAACAACGTCACCATGTGAATGTGATCTCAAGGAAAATACAACGAATAGGGGTTGTATCACCATTGTAGTTGTTCATCTACAGGCATTCCCGAGTTACGACGAAGATAGGTTCTGTAGCTTTGTTCTAAAATTGAATTTGTATATAAGTCAGAACAGGTACTTTTTAAAGCTTAACTCCAGCCACACTGTGGTGTTTGTTCTGCTGTCTGTGCCCCTGATCAAAAGATTTCATCTCACTTTCTGTCTCTGTGATGATTGGATTTTGGGAAAAAAATGGCTTGTTGCAGGACAAGAATTGATGACAAAGCTTCAGTGGAGACACTGTTTCCCCATGATAATTCCTTCATAAGTGAATTTTCTTTCTGAGGGGTAGATTTCTCTCACTTCTCGTTTTCTCACCCTTGTTTGTAACTCAGGGACTACCTCTCTCTCTCTCTCTCTCTCTCTCTCTCTCTCTCTCTCTCTCTAATAAAAGTGAAATTATATTTGTTTGTATGTATGTATGTTTGGGGAGGGGGGCGATTTCTGAGATAGCTCCCAGACATCACTGTGACCCCCCACCAATGATGGAGCTGAATCAAACTTGGCACACAGACCCCTCATGACCAACAGAAATACTAGAGAGGTTGCAAGGGTGGGGAGACCATGGATTTTGGGAGTTATATTTCACCCCACATCCAGAGAGCCCAGTGACTCAAGCCAACAGTGGATCTCGACTAAACTTGGAACACATAGCCAACATGACCAACTGGAGGGGGTTGGAGGGAGTTGACCTTGGAGGTAAGGATTTTTAGTTCATCCACAGTCAAAGAGCAATGTGAACCCCACTGACTATGGATGCAGAGTTTTGGATTATCCTTCCTTGGACTCTTATTGGATTATTGGGGACTAATACAGAAGGACTTTGTAGCAACCCAGCCTCCATTCCAGCCGGGGGGCCAGGGGGCCGCCCCGGGGCTCCCAATTGCTTGGGACCCGATTGCCGTGGATACAGGTGGAGCGGATGGCGGGGCGGATGGGCCTGCATCTCCTGCAGACAGTTTGCAGTGCGACGACACCTGGCCTGAGGCTTATTCGGATGGAGAAGGTCAAGATGACTCAGATTCAGATAATACGTATGAACGGCCGGGGGGCATGGTTCCCAGGAACGTATCTGGGAACCCACGGGGGCTGAGTTGATGGAAGCCGATGGGGAGGAAGCTTCTCAGGAAGATAGCGAGCCAGCTGCGGATCGGCCTGGGCGATGTTTTGATCGCAGGAGAAGCATCGAGTCCACCCGCAAGGAATGGAGACGAAGCCTAGAGAGGCGCTGGGCTCACAAATGGGGGGGATTAAGTATACGTTCCTGGGAACAGTTCCCCAGTTGGTCGGCCACTTCTGATCTGAAGGGAGTGAAGCGTGAAGATCCTGGAAGCCATAGTTTGGCGGCCTAGCCAAGAATTACCTTGGAACCTTGTTTCTTCCATGAACTTTGCCTTGCCTTGTTTGCCACGGAATAAGCTACTTGATTGAATCGCTTTGTTTTTACGGACCTTACTTTGACCCTTTTTGGATTGCTCAAGAACTTTGATTGCTTTTTACCGTGGACTCTTTGATTCTAAACATTGGACATTTTACCTTTTCACCTGTTCTTAATTGCTTAATAAATAGTTAATTGATTATCGTCTGTGTGTGTGTGATTAAGGGGCTGGGCCTAGTCCCAGCATTGTGACAGACTTTCTGGAACTGTTTATCCCTGGTTTCAGAGGATTTTTCATATTGATGTGTATGAACCCATGGACACCAGGACATTATATAAAGATTCATGTGAACTTATCCTGGTTTATATATGGCATTGTATGCACTGACGGTCTGTTTTACTAGATGTTACTATTTGAAATAGCACTTTATTTACTGAAAGTTATTACATTTTAGACTCTTTTTCTTTATGTTTCCTTATGATTTTTGCTAACCTTTAGTAGTTAGGCTGTTTAGCTCGTTTGTTATAGATAGATGCATACCCAACATGATCAACTTTGAATATTGGTGGGATTCGGGGGGAAATTGACCCATGATGTTGGGAACTATAATTCACCTGCATCATTGTGCACTTATTAATGGGTCCATTAATAATACCAAAAACCAAACAGTAACTACTTCTAATGTCTATCCTTACAAAATCCTTATCCCAGGCATCACTGGCTACCTAAAGCAGTACCTTATTAAAATATGTCTATCTCGGACAAATCCTCATCTAGAAAAGCTATTATGTACGGAATCAAATGCTGAGGTTGCTATGCAGTTGGCAATGGTGTCTATGTGATCAATGGATCAAGCTGAAAAATATCTGCTCTAGCAGTTCAGACACATGCAATGCCCACAGATTATTGCAGTACACTATATGCAGTACGTAACACCATCACCATGAAAGATATATTACCAATCTCAAAGTGGTCACTGGTTTTCCATGCAAAGTGTCCAAGCAAAATGTCATGTCATAGACCCCTGTATCTTTCTCAGCTGTAATGACAGGCAGAAGGAGAACAGGTGAGAGAAGTGAGAGAAATCTACCCCTCAGAAAGAAAATTCAATTTCCAATTTCCAGTTTCAGTATGTTGATGCTAGAGACAGCTGTTGCAGAAGCATAAAAGAGGCAGCCAACCCTAAAAGGACAACAGCAGCCTACAACATGATAGAATTGTTGTGTGACTTACCAGTAATTTCTGAAAATGGGTCTTCTAAATATCAAAGCAACATCAAAAGGAAATGCCTCCTGAGAAGACAGTTCTTTCACAGAAACGGGCTCTTGTCTTGGTTTTCCTCTTCCTCTTTTCTTCATAGTTGTGGTGTCATTTGTATGGGGGAGGGACTGGGCAGCAAAGATTATTGCTTGATGTTTTCTCATAAATGTAATCCAACTGAAACTAATTGATTCCATGTGTCCCTTGTCCTTTGATTCCAAGGGGCCAGTGTATTATGTATGGCACAGCAGCCAAAGCATTTTTTGTTCACATATATCATCTATGTGTGAGAGAATGTAACTGTTTCAATCGCTGTGCAGCACATACAACACTAGCTCCTTGCAGATTTTACTTATGTTTTCAGTATGGAAAATATTCTATAAAGGAATTTGGGAATTTGCTTTTTTTCTCTATTCTACATAATATATTACATTCCGTATTTAAGGAGAGTTGAAATAGTATACTGCTTTATTTATTTATTTAAAACTTTTGTACCCCGACCTTCTCACCTTTATCGAGGGACTCAGACCGGCATTGACTGCTTGGAGTGTTGGACCCTGATAGACCCATGACTTTGATTCCTTGCTCAGCCATGGAAACTAACTGGGTGACCTTGGTCAAGTCACACTCATTCACCCTTAGAGTGAAGGAATGGCAAGCCTCAAAGGGCCTCAGCAGATACGGGACCCCCCCCCCATTTCTACACGTTAAAAACAGTTTAAAGATAATTAAAACAGAACCCACCACATGATGCAAAATTACTTCCATTCATTACCTGTCGGACTCAGTCTTAAAAATGTGTAGAAATTGAGGTTTTAGGAGTTGGGCAGCCATCATCTTCAGAGCTCTTGATGCAGAAATGGGTTAAGGTGATTATTACAGGTGGGACGGGAACTGTAAAATTCCCTTGTGTTAGATTGTTGTAATGGCATTAAAGAATTGTTGTTCCTGTGGGTGGTCTCAAAATGGCTTCCTGTTATCCCGGATGTTTTGAGAGCCTTTATTCTTGACTCTCTGATGTCCTATTTGCTTTGTGGATTATATCGAGTACAGCTTCATCCTTATATTGTTCATGGAACGGAGTTTCCTGCTTGATGCTACCACTCTGCGTCTTTGGGATTGTTCCAGACTTTTTACTTCATCACCAGGATTTAACCCAGACTTTATAGAATTCACCCTACGTATGAACTTTGGACATTTCCACTATCAAAGAACTCCTGAGTAGGGTACTGTATGCGTATTCGGTTGCTATATCATGTTTATATTGTGTATATTATATATTTCTATGAATATGAAGTTTTGAGACTCAGCCCATGTGTTTATATAAATGATAATGTTTACATTGTGCTGACACTATTCGTTTGTTGTTAGTTTGACCCTCAGTCTTTTTTTTAGTATGGTTTCAAAATGAGCCTTGATGCTTCTTATCTCACCAGTAATCCTCTTGCATGAAACGTTTATGGTATTTTTTTAAAAAAATCCAGGATTTGCATGATTTTAATAGATTACCACTTCACTGTGGCTATATTTTGTCCCTTTTTAAAACATAGATTTTGGACTTCTGCAATTACGAAGTTTTTCCTACTAAAAAAGAAAGTGGAATGGGCATACACTCTCCCGTGTGATAGCTCAGAATGTGGAGGATTACAGTAGAAATGGTTGAAAGTACATCGTGTGTGATGCGGGTAAATATATTATCAATTTTCCTTATAATTGGACTGGAAGAAATGCTATGGTAAAAAGACGATTCCCCCCAGTGGGCAACCTACGGCCCACGGGCCGGATTTGACCCGGCAGCCGATGCTGCCCAACCCTTGGCTCCCTCAAGGCTTTGTCCTGAAGAGAGGCAGACAGGCAAGCGGAGGGGAAGGGAAGGGAAGGAAGGGGGCAGAAGGGGAGGCAGCAAATAAAGTGTGTGTGTGTGTTCAGCCTCCTCCTCCTTCCTTCACATCCTCCTCGCGCTCTCCCCCTCCCTCTTGCCTCTGTGCTCTTTCCTGTCTTCCTGTTTCCTTCCCTCCCTCTTTCCCCCTTTCATTCTTTCCCCCTTCCCCCTTCCACCACGGAACGGAAGAGGGAAGGAGCGGGAGTGCATCGAGGGAGAGGGGGCGAGGCCAGAGCAGGAGAGGGGCCGGGCCGAGGCCAGAGCGCGGGGGGGGGGGGGGCGCTTCCATTCCCACCTCGTCTTCCTCCTCTTCTGCCTCTTTGGGCAAATTGAGGATTCGTGCCAAGTTTGGTCCTGATCCATTACTATTTGAGTCCACAGTGCTCTCTGGATGTAGGAGAACTACAACTCCCAAACTCAAGGTAAATGCCCAGCAAACCCTTTCAGTACTTTGGTCTCATGAGAGTTCAGTGTGCCAAGTTTGGTTCAAGATGGCTGAATGGCCATCTGTGAGGAATGCTTTGTTTTTTCCCTTATGGCAGAAGGAGGTTGGACTGGATGGCCCTTGGAGGTCTCCTCCTACTCTAGGAACCTGTTGTTGTTATTATTATTATTGGCTGAATGGCCATCTGTGAGGAGTGCCTTGATTGTGTTTTTCCCTTATGGCAGAAGGAGGTTGGACTGGATGGCCCTTGGAGGTCTCCTCCTACTCTAGGAACCTGCTGTTGTTATTATTATTATTATTAGCAGAAACTGAATGAATATTATTATCATTATTATTATAATGCTCTCACTGAAATAAATTTCCAAATATTTTGCTTTTATGGCTCTCTGAGTCAAAAAGGTTCCTGACCCCTGATATAATGAATCACAAATGATACAAATGTTCACATTCCGTTAACCATTGTTTTGTAAAATTTTAGTCAATAAATGTCATTTTTCCTATGACAACCTCTCTTTTTCATTGCTCATAACATATACTCTTATCAGTCTTATTAATATATCAAAAATGCAATGTAGTGCCTTTTTTATTATTATTAAAGAAATTCAATTGATATTATGTAGAATGTAGTTCAGCCTTTAGGTGCGGCCCTCCATAATATTTTTTGGCTCTTGTGTGGCCCCTTGGAAAAAATAATTGCCCACCCCTGTGCTAGACGCTAGTTGGTGTCCACAATAGGAGAGGCCATGTAGCTGGTGGATTTTTAGAATTGCTATCCAAATAAAGAGTCTCTCCACAATTACTTTCATTGTGGTAGATTAAGTCTTTAAAAATACTATGGGTGTCACATTGGCTTGATCAGCAAATTTGCTCCTGCCATAGATGACCAATACAATTGCTGTTAGCCTTTCTAATGTATTTCTTTTGACAGTTGTGACCTTTTAGAGATAACATTGCTGTCAGATTTTGCATTTTGATTATCCAAACACTTTCTGTCTTGTTTTGCTTTTACAAATAGAACTAGCAACTGTGAAAAATGGTTGCTTCTCCTGTGCACAGCAGTCACTTAGGCAGTCTAAATGCAAGATGACATCTCTGTACCTGGTCCAGTGAACCATTTTTCTTATTTCTTTCAGATGCGTCTTTGTTAAGGAGGCAGCACCTTATGATGCGCCCATCTCCTTTTATCTTCTAAAGCATCTTTTAAAAGCACATTGCATATAATTCTATGATACTTTGATATAGCTTGAAACTCTGGAACTTAACTAGTAAAGCATTGTTCCAAATGTAAAGCTTTCAAAATCTCACTCTTTCAAGGAGGTCCCCCCCCCCCCTTCTAGCCTTCTCTTCTCTAATCATGATTTTTCTCTAATGCACTGCATCCTGTTTTCTATGTTCACGTGAGCCTTCAAGATAAAGAGCTGATGTGGTGATACAGCTTAGATTGGTCTTCAAAACCTTTGCCTCTGGGGATGTCCACCAATGGTAAGAATTATTTTGGAGGACATAGGATTGTAATAAGGTCCAAATTAGCATCCCACCTTCACATGTATGCCTCCCCATTGACTGTGGTGGAAAAGCAAATAAACAGGAAAAAAGGAACAGTCACCGCATAAACCCACATAAAAACACTTTCCATGCAAAGTGAATATTAAACAGACACACAAAGAGATAACTGATATTTTTGTGGAAAGCATTTATATGATTATAACCTTCCAGATGTGGGAGTGGAGGGCATATACTTATACACACCTGGCTGTCTAAAATGTGGTGAGCTTCATTTTCCAAGAGGGACCAATTATGCTTGCAAATTTTGTGGCACACACATGTAGATTGAAATATATTTGTCAGCATTGGTCCCTCTAGGAAAATGACACCTACTACATTTTTGATAGCCAGGTATGTATATCACACTACACCTTATATTATACACACAGATATTCACACATACATATTGACACATTCATAATACTCATATACACTAGAAATGCCCACAGGGAAATAACTTGCAAAATTGTCAATTCATGCAGGATGTTTGTGTTCACAAATGCATAACCATGAGGGACTAACAAAAAATTGGAAGAAGAAAAGGATTGCCACCCTTTTCTACAGATGGGTAGGGGGTTGTTGAAACTCACACCAAAACAGCATATATTCATGAAAAAAGTTAATGATTTTAGAAATACAGGTGTACTGTTTGGGATGTCATGCTGAACGAATAACAATGAAATGTTGTACTTTTTGTTGTTTCTCCTCTGTTGAGAATATCAATTTACAAGAAAATGTTTGACATCACCTTTGAATAAGTCTACAGAGGTCATTTTCTAAACAGAATCCCATGGATCTGGAGGACCCGATATTCAGTATGAAACATTTCCAGGAATCTTTAAAATCTGCAGTTTTACAAAATGATTCTCTCCTCAACTATTTCATGAACAATTTGCCCACTCATTAAGTTGTGTACTCTTTCTCTTCTGAGGAGGAAGTAGAACAGGAAGTTGAAGATGTAGGAGTTGGGAATTTGAGGCCAAGTGCTGAGAAGTGAAGAAAACATACTGCCAGTTTCTATGTTTCAGGAACACTGAAGGGCAAAAGAAGAAAGGAGAAGTTTAAGCCATCTTGAGTCCCCCACCACCAAAGGTGGGGTAGAAATGTCATAAATAAATAAACAAACAAATAAAGGATAGCTAGAATTGCTGCAAGGATGCAAAGCAATCAGACCTCACTCTAGGATCACCTGTACTGGGAGCTGAGAACTATAAATCAGCAGTAAAGTAAGTGGTCAATGCTGGCAGGAACCGTTCTACTTAGTGCTTCTGTGCCCCAGTTTCTTTGCTTACAGCTCCAACATCTGTGAGGTACCTTGCAAATATTTTTGCCAAAGACTCTGGTTTCATGTTTGATGTAAGACTCAATACAATACACAACTTTATTATAGTCATTGACCAGCACAAAGCGGGGGCACAAGTGCCCTCGGAAGGGAAGACACCGCTCCCCAGTAAACCAGTTATTAAAAAACAGATTAGAAAACAGTTTTAAATCACAGTTTTAAAAAATGGTAAAAGGTTCTGAACACTAGCTAGTGGCTGATTTAGATATTACATGCATAGATTCATGTAACACCTAAAACAGCCATTAGCTGGTGCTCAGAACCTTTTAACATTTTTTTCATGCTCCCAACGTTAAACTACAGGGACCTTGTTTGGAGTCAGGGTCCTTATGCTGATAATATGGATATTTTATTTTGATTTTTTGGGGGTCAGGGCCCATAGTTTAAGAAGCAGTGTGCTAGAGTATCAGAAAAGGGACAATGAAGGAATAATACTGTTATTGGCCACTTACATGATCGTTTCATAGACAAGAATATGCATAAATAAAAATGCAACTCAATGCTTCCTTTATGAAGAAACAAATACAGAAATAATTAAGGTTGCCAAATTACTAGTGAACTCTCTACCCTGTTCCTAGGTTTGAAACCAAAGCTTCATTTGCCAAAATTACCTTGTTGTGCTACAGAAATAAGCATTCTTGCTGGCTAATGTCTTCAAATCAAGCTGCTTTCATAAACAAAAAGGACTGATTTAAAATGTGTCCTTCCTTCCTACACATGAAACAAGCAGCACATATATTTTGTAATCAGGAATCCAAAACAAGTAGACAAATCGTTCATACGAAGCGACCCACAGAGATAGCAAACTTCTTTTTTCCTTCATTTATCTTCCAGAAGTCAATACTGTAAAATCAATGGAAGACCGTGTAAACAAGGGAGAATTGGAAGGGTATTAATCTTTGAGTCTTCCTTACTTTAATGCAAAAAGTTTCAACAAAGGGTCTAGTTTATATGGTTCCTGCTGGAATCATTAAATCATGCCGTACAACACTTTTGCTCTTGTGCTCTGCAGGATGGCTGACTGCTTGACTGACTAGCATTCTCATTACTGCCCTTCCTACGGGTCGTTTTCAGCAGATTTAACTAGCTGACTCAATTAAATATAAATAGTATATTTCTGACAAATGTACAAGTTGTTAGAATACCTGTTGAGTAGTGCAACAACCAATCTACATATGTTTAAAACATTTCAAAAATGTTTCGGATAATAATTACACACCTCCTGCACACATCTTGATATGTATTCATGGCATATAGCTTATTAAAGTGCATATGTGGAGACACTGGCGGTAGGGGAGAATATAGGCATTGGCATTTGCATTAGCAAAGTCTAGCCAAGGCAATTGTTCTCATCTCCTTCTGCTTCAAATCAATTGATCCATTTATGTGTGCTGAGCTTTTAAGAAAGAGCACTCCTCTTAACACAGACAGCTCTATGCAATCATGCAGAGGCTAATAAAAGGAAACAACAACATATCATTTTAATGCATATGATATTCCATGTTTGGATTTTACAATGATTAATTATATCATGTAGACCAGTGTTTCCCCCTCAGCCATTTAAGCAGGAAAGAGCCTCAGGCTGTTAGGAATGGTGGGAGTTGAAGTCCAAGGCACCCAGAGAGCCGAAGTTTTCCCATGCCTGTTTTAGGGACCTTAAAGTGGTGAGCCTCCTTCCAACATTGTGATTCTGGATAGAAAACAAACAACCACATAACATAACGTTGTTTGAGTCCACAGTGCTCTCTGGGTGTAGGTGAACTACAACTTCCAAACTCAAGGTCAATTCCCAAGCAAACCCTTTCAGTACTTTCTGTTGGTAATGAAAGTTCAATATGTCAAGTTTGGTTCAATTCCATTGTTGCAAGAGTTCAGGATGATCTTTGATTGTGTGTTAATTATAAATCCCAGAAACTGTAACTCCCAAATGTCAAGGTCTATTTTCCCCAAGCTCCATCTGTGTTCACATTTGGGCATATTGAGTATTCATGCCAAGTTTGGTCCTGATCTAACATTGAGGTCACAGTGCTCTCTGGATATAGGTGAACTACAACTCCAAAACTCAAGGTCAATGCCCAGCAAACTCTTATAGTATTTTCTCTTAGTTATGGGAGTTCTGTGTGGGAAGTTTGTGTCTTTCTGCCATTCCTGCTAGGATATCTATTTTGTGTTCATCGAAACAGGCCCAGGTTTCACACTGAGTGTATAAATACATTTAAAAACATATTAACTATATGTATAACTGTGTTAGAGTGTCATTTTGTGTCATTTTGGTTGGTGGTGTGCCCCAGGATTTTGTAAATGTAATTTTTTTTGGCTGCAGCTCAAAAAAGGTTGAAAAACACTGATATAGACGTTCAGATATGGCTAACTGCAGCTCCTTGCATAAAGGTACACTGTATAGGGCGCTAGAAAGTCCAGTTCAATAATAACTTGCCTGCTTCAGTATAGGCTGAAAACTAGACAATTGCAGGACAATTCAGGCCACAGTAACTTATTCATCTTTAAACTCACATGCTGCCCTTTGTATTACTAATTATTGATTTTCAAGGAAGCTCAGGACAGCCTGTATGAGATTTCCTGGCTGTCATTATATCGGCACTGAGTGTAACATTAAGAATTCAGGCACATCGGGTTTCCTTAAAGCATGTGCTGCCAGAATGGCCAGCACTAACATTAGGCAAAATGAAAACAGGAAGAGACATATCACATCCAGTCACTATTTTGAGAACGACTCTGTAGAAAAAATGAAGTATCTATGTCATGCTTGGTGGGTGCAGCCCATGAAGAAGTGATTGTGTGGGAGATTCCCCTTGGCACCCAAATAATTTCCTACTCCTGGTTTAAATTGCTAATCTAACTTATTTTTGTCTTTGTACTGTTGGCACTATTTCTGTGCTCCTGGCATGTTATAAAAAGTGTATTTCAAAAAGATGAAATTGGTTTGAAATCACTGTATTTCTGCAACTACCTCTCCGTTGGCGCCCCCTTGTTGTGGGGGAAAGACTTGCATATCCTAATGAAGTTGTGAGCTATGCTGGCGGTGGCATAATAGCCACCGGTAGGGCTGCCCACGCCAGACAGGTCAAAACCGAAGGGTCTGACAAAGAGCATCGGGCAGGATGGGCTCTCTAGCCTTTTGGCAACCATCCTAGGAGAAGGAAAACTCTAATTTCAAACCCGGGCAGATGGTGCTCGTTTAACCCTGTAAGGTCAACCATCTAGAGAAGGAAACTCGAACCAAACCTACGACCTGAGAACCTCGCTGCCACCATCCCAGCTTGCTAGGCCCCGGCAGACGAACCTTTGGTTTAAAGCAGTGGTTCTCAACCTGTGGGTCCCCAGAGGTTTTGGCCTTCAACTCCTAGAAATCCTAACAGCTGGTAAACTGGCTGGGATTTCTGGGAGTTGAAGGCCAAAACATCTGGGGACCCACAGGTTGAGAACCACTGGTTTAAAGGGTGAGGCCAGTTCTGTGCACATTGCGCTCCACCAGAAAAATCCATTGCACAGGCTCAAAGGACACATCCAACCTCCGAATCATCAGTGCGCTTGTAGAAAGCGTGGGATGAGTCTTTCCTGAATCTTCGTTCGCGAAGAAAAGCCAAGATTTCTGCAACTGCAAACTGGCCATGATTTGAAACCCTTAAACCTTTATAAACCCTCCCCACACTCATACACTACATCAGTGCTGTCCAACTTCTAACCGGCCAAGGGCCGGACTTGAGGTCACTGATGACTTGGGGGGCCGTTCGGCCCCGCCCCAGGCCCTGCCCCAGGCCCTGCCCCAGGCCCTGCCCCAGGCCCCTCCCCCCAGCCCCGTCCCCGCCCCGCCCCAGCCCCCTCCTAAGCTGTCATTCTCCCTCCTCCTCCTCTTTCTCCGGGCGCCGCGGCGCATGGGACACCAGCGGCGCCGGGAAGGAGGAGGAGGCCCACCTCCTCGCACCTTCCCGCCCTTCCCGGCGCAGCCGGGGTCTGGTGTGCTGCGGCGCCGGGGAAAAAGGAGGAGGAGGAGGGAGAGAAAGGAGAAGGCAATCAGCTGGTTGCCTTCTCCTTTCTCCCTCTTTCCCCGCGCGCGCGCCGGCGGCCAACGTCCCTGCGCGCACGGGGAAAGAGAGAGAACGGAGAAGGCAATCAGCTGACTGCCTTCTCCTTCGTCCCTCATCTTTCCCCGCGCGCGCGCCCTTGCCCCGATCCCGAGCGCCGGTGCGGGGAGGGGAAGGAGGAAGAAGGCAGCCAGCTGACTTCCTCCTCCTTCGCCCCTCCTCCTCCCCCACGGACGCGCCGCGGCTCCAATCGCGAGCCGCGGTGCAGGGAGGGGAAGGAGAAAGGGCGAAGGAGGAGGAGCCAGCGCACTTCCTCCTCCCTGCCCCGCCTCCCCCTCCCCCCCGGCCGCCATTTTTTAAAAACAATTAGATTTTTTTTTAAAAAAATAAAAATGGCGGCCGGGGGCATAGCAGGGGCCGTGTCCAACAGGCTGGGGGCCGTGTACGGCCCCCGGGCCGCCAGTTGGACAGCCCTGCACTACATAACCCTCCTTGAACATGTTGTTTATGTAATTATCGGCTCTGGCTTTACTCACAGAGGCATCCTCTCCATACAGACAAACGCTCTTAAGTCCATATTGAAAAACCGCAAAATAGCGAGTCCGTAAAAAGTGAATCGCGAAGTAGCGAGGGACCACTGTACTGCTAGATACCTCTCCTAGTGCACAAACAGCCCCTGGCCTCAGTCATTCACAAGATGGTGACCCCGCAGTATAAGGCCTAATGAAATATCGTCCATTTATGGTGTTATTTTTAAAGATTTGTTTCTGACTCAAAATGATTAGTACCTATAGGCTGGACCTATAATTGTTATTGCTAAAAGTGAAGGCTTAAACCCACCACAAAATTATGGCCCTGTTCCATATTGGGTCCCCTGTGTTTACTCTAATATAAATAGATAGTGGAGGAGACATTCACAGCTGTCAGCTTCAGCTCTAACGTATTGCTTAATTTAACACCTGGAAGCAAGGGAGGCTAAGAAAGCTAGAGCTTAAATATAGAGAAAGAAGTGATTTCCTTCTGTTTGCAAGTTGCAAACATTTGCTGTAAATGTACCGATATATCATAGCAGTGCAGAAACCATTTTAAGCTTTCCACTGTGATGAAAAATTCATTATTCATGCACTGACATAAGTCTGTTTCTTTAATCTGAACACTGCAGTTACATCTGATGACTGGAGGAAATAAATACAAAGCCCCGGGAGATTAAAGAAATCTGTAACTTTTATCTAAAATCCATCATCTCTTGTTTACTGTATACAGCTTTATTTGGGGCTCTAAGGTTCTGAGGAATGCATATTAGCAGAACACACCATGATCCATCTTGCCTTACAAAAAATTGTAATGTTTTCAGTCTGTCTATTCAAGTGAACTGATTTTACACTCCCTGTTTTTCACTTGAGAAAAAGCTTTAATTATCACAAAAAATGCAAAAAAGGGGAAGCTCTGCTGCCAGGCATGTAGCCCGGGGGGGGGTTGAGGGGCTTCAGCCCTTCCCGAAATTCTCAGGGTGGTCCTTGAGAAGGCCTTACTGGTACATTATTTAAACTGTTATGTGTATTCATATCATGATCTGATCACCATGCTCAGTATATCCCATATGTATGGGGGTATTGGGATAACGATACAAAACGATTGCTAGGGTAGACCCTCCCTCCCTCAGACTCAGCCCCTCCTGAATCAAACTCAGCCCCTCCCAAATTAAAATCCTGGCTATGGCCCTGTCTGCAGCAGTTGGTTTTTAAAGTCATTCACTTGGTTTTAGAAGTCTACTTTATGAAACCAAGTTTGTTTGTTTGTTTATTTATTTATTTGCCATGCTTCTATACCCCTCTCTCAGCCCGAAGGCGACTCGAGGCGGTGAACAAGTGGCAACAAGTGCCCATATACAATACATCACAAGATAAAAACAGTCATATAAAAACATATAAAATTAACAGTTAAAAACTACAAAATACAAATCTCAGCTCCACAATCTTAAAATCGGTTTCCGTTTCGTCGTCATACTAATCCTTGATCTCGATTAAAGTTCGTCTCGAAAAGCCAAGTCTTGACTTTCTTACCAAATGTCAGGAGGGAGGGGGCCGATCTGATGTCACTAGGAAGGGAGTTCCAAAGCCGAGGAGCCACCATTGAGAAGGCCCTGTCTCTCGACCCCGCCAGGCGCGCCTGCAAAGCAGGCAGGACCGAGAGCAGGACCTCTTCGGATGATCTTAAGCATCTTGATGGTTCATAGGGAGAGATGAGTTCGGACAGGTAAGTTGGACCAGAACTGTTTAGAGCTTTAAAGGCCATAACCAGCACTTTGAATTGTGCCCGGTAGCAAACTGGTAGCCAGTGGACCTGGCACAACAGGGGAGTTGTACGCTCCCTGAGTGCCGCTCCTGTTATCAACCTGGCTGCTGACCGTTGGACCGATTGAAGATTCCGAGCAGTCTTCAAAGGCAGCCCCACATAGAGAGCATTGCAGTAATCTATACAGCATGTAACCAGAGCATGGACTACCATGGCCAAGTCAGACTTCCCAAGGTACGGGCGCAGTTGGCGCACAAGTTTTAATTGTGCGAATGCTCCCCTGGTCACCACCGAAACCTGGGGTTCCAGGCTCAGCGATGAATCCAGGATCACACCCAGAGTACGAACCTGCGTCTTCAGGGGAAGTGTAACCACGTCCAACACAGGCTGTAACCCTATGCCCTGTTTGGCCTTTCGACTGACCAGGAGTCCTCTGTCTTGTCTGGATTCAATTTCAATTTGTTCGCTCCTCATCCAGTCCGACACAGCAGCCAAGCACCGGTTCAGGACCAAAACAGCCTCCTTAGTAGTAGGTGGAAAGGAGTAACAGAGTTGGACGTCATCTGCGTACAGATAACACCGGACCCCGAAACTCCGGATGACCCCCCCCCCCAGCGGCTTCAAGTTCAAATACAAATGCTGTAGTTGAACAGAACAAAAATGAGAACATTCTTAACTGGAAAGGACAGGAAATACAAACACAGTTTCAGATTATAACTCTCAAAATCCTCCAGCCAGCATGGCCATGCTAGTAAAAGGGTTTCTTTTAGATGTTATCATTAGAAAATAATTTCCCAATAAAAGAACAAATCAGGCATCGAGGAAAACACCCTAATCAAACTATTTCAACCAGAAAATATGTTTGCAAAGCAGACACACATCTTGCTGCCTGAAGTGATGGGATGCCCTTTACAACTGCCTACCAAATGGTATAGTCCCAAAACCAATCTTGTTACTCGTATTTACTCAAGTCTAATGCACCATCAAATCTAGTGCACACCTCAATTTCCAAAACCCTGAAATCAAAGAAAGTATTTGCTGGGGAATATAATGTGCAGCAGCAGAAGGTGCACTCTTTGTAATATGCCCATTACATTTGTAGGCTGCTTAGAATTCCTTCTTTAAGGTGAATTGTGTTGGAACACCAAAGCTTTCAGCAATGGTAAAGAAATCTTGGGTTGCATCTATTCTGTTCAATGAACCCACTTTAATTACCCTTGTTCAATGCTATGGAGTCATGGGGGTGTAGTCTTACTAGGTCTTGAGCCTTCTCAGCTAAAGAGTGCTGATGCCTCATCAAACTACAAACCTCAGGATTGCATAGAATTGAGCTATGACAATTAAATTACAGTTGGCATCCCTCAAATAGAAGCTCCAGGAGCTCATGAAGTAGCTTCTCTTATTCCTTGGCTCAGCACTAAGATGACCCTATTATGCAAATCTAGTGCACACAGTTCTTGCTGGTTGTAGATCAAACATGAATCCAGAAATGACAGAATCTGCAGGTAGACAGTTACCACAAAATCGAGTTCTTTCCTTAACCTCTAAGATGCGCATTTCCATGTCAGTTCAGAATCAGCACTGGACCATGGCAGGGCACAGGAAATTAGGACAAAGTGGTGGAAAGTGACAATTCCCACAGTTTCTTCTTCCAGGGAGTACATGTTTACTTTCCATCCAGCTGTGTTTGGGTGTTCTTAAAAGTACTTCAACACTAGCCATGTCCTGACAAGCACTTCACATTTTCTGGCATGAATTTTGAGCCCAGCATGGGAGAGTAGAGATATCACACTGGAAACGAAGATCCGCATAGTATTCCCCGTAGTAACCTATGGATGTGAGTGCTGGACCATAAGGAAGGCTGAGCAAAGGAAGATAGACGCTTTTGAACTGTGGTGTTGGAGGAAAGTTCCGAGAGTGCCTTGGACTGCAAGAAGATCCAACCATTACATACCTCAGGAAATAAAGCCCAACTGCTCACCGGAGGGAAGGATATTAGAGGCAAAGATGAAGTACTTTGGCCACATCATGAGAAGACAGGAAAACTTAGAGAAGACAGTGATGCTTGGGAGGAAAAAGGAAGAGGGGTCGACCAAGGGCAAGATGGATGGATGATATCCTTGAAGTGACTGGCTTGACACTGAAGGAGCTGGGGGTGGTAAAGGCCAACAGGGAGCTGTGGCGTGGGCTGGTCCATGAGGTCATGAAAAGTCAGAAGCAACTGAACGAATAAACAACAAAAAGCTGCAATGCATTATCTGATTTGTTTCAGACTTTCATTTTTAAAACATTGTTTCTGACTTGTTGCATGCTGCAGTGCACATTACAGGAGCATCTTTTGTGGACACCGCACCTTTCAGTTGGCTTCAAACTGGATTATAGTGTCTGAGTAGAACTGCTCTCATTTTTATTCAACTATAGTCCCAGACCACAGGACTCTTTACAACTGCAGCTCCTCCTAATCATGTGGCTTTTGATCCTCTCTTGCCTAGTCTTCATTTTCTCCAAGGTTCTCTGAACTTCTCTCTATAACTTTTTGTGTATCAACCAGTTAGTGACAGTTGGTGTTTCTGATGTTAGTGGAGTGAGGGACTCCATTGTGTGCTTTAATCTGAATTCTAAAGCAGCAACCCTTGTTGCTGAACCTATTTGGAGATAGGGTTCAATATCTTGGATAGCTTTAGTGTTTGAATTGAAACCTAAAGTACATTCACTACTCTCCTCACATTGAAACCTCTACAGTGTTCCCTCACTTATCGTGGGGGTTATGTTACAGCCATCCCCGCAATAAGTGAAAAAATGTGAAGTAGGGAATTAAGGGACAAGAAGTCCCAAACCTCCAGAGGTGGTGCTGGGGTGTTGGGGTGGCAGGCCTCACAGGACAGGCAAGAGCAAGTTCTGGTGCAGGTCCGACCACCTACCAAAGGATAGTGGGAAAGGCGAGGCCTTCCTCTTTCCCCCTTTCCTATTGGAGGCGGCGCCAGCATGGTGGGGCCTGCACCAGACCCTGCAGCAGGGGAGGTGGCGGAGAGGTGAAGAAGAGGATGCCGCCACCAAGGTCCTCTTTGGCGGGGGTTTCCTCTTCCTCACCACCTCCACTGCTTCACGCTTCAGAGGTCGCTTCCTCACCAGGCTGGGTGCCCAAGCCTGGCATCCAGCCTGGCGAGGAAGGAGCATGGAGCAGCGGAGGTGCAAATAAGAGATTGCTGCTGCCAAGACCCTCTTCAGCGGTGGCCTCCTCTTCCTCGCCACCTCCACTGCTTCACGCCTTGAAGGTCCCTTCCTTGCCAGGCTTGGCGCCCAAGCCTGGAGCCCATCCTGGTGAGGAAGGGACATGGAGCAGTGAAGGGGTGAAGAGGAGGATATCGCCGCCAAGGCCCTCATTGGCAGCAGCCTCCTTTTCCTCATCACCTCTTCTGCTTCATGCCTCGGAGGTTCCATCCTCACCAGGCTGTGTGCCCAAGCCTGGCATCCAGCCTGGCAAGGAAGGAGCATGGAGCAGCAGAGGTGCAAAGAAGAGATTGCTGCTACCAAAACCCTCTTCGGCGGTGGCCTCCTCTTCCTCACCACCACCACTGCTTCACGCCTCAGAGGTCCCTTCCCCACCAGGCTTGGTGCCCTTGGGTGCTCAGCCTGGTGAGGGAGGCATGGGGAGCAACTATAAAGTGTTCCCTCATTGCTCCCCACAAAACAGCGAGTCCACAATAAGCAAACCACAAAGTAGCGGAGGAACACTGTAATATCTCAAAATTATGGTTGACATCTCAACTGATGAAACTGAGGATCCATTTGTTAACACTGAAATTAAGTGGTGTTAATGGACAAAGGGATGCACTTGACCTCAAATGGTGGGGGAAGGCAATGTCCTATGGGTGTCCTTTTCCATCACCAAATGCCATATTTACCCTAAACTGCTGTATTCGTAGCTAAATGTTTTTCCCCCTCCTTCTGTACGAAGCTGAGGATTCTCATCATTTTTAAGCTGCTTATAACTTCAATTTGGGGCACTGGTCACATGCTGCTGAACAACATCAGACACAACATAAATCCTCCCTGCTGGCATTTTAGCAAAATGCACAGAGACACGCAGAATTATTGTCCACTTTGGGGGAAAGAAGGAATACTTCACAGGCCCTTGAAGACAACTTAAATTCAGTCTGACATGCTTTTGTCGCATTAACAGATAAAAATAGCAGTGGATCTTTTTTAAAAAAAATCGTCAGGTTATTTAACTCTCATCTAGTTAGCTTAACTTATTCCTCCTGGGCTTGACATTAAAGCATTTAATTAAAAAGGGAGGTTTGGTTTTTTTACTTGAATGAAGCTGTAGAAAAGATAAGGTTGGTAGAGATGACAGGTATGCCAATACCATCCAAAATCTCCTTCACAGAAAAATTAATGTTTAAAAGCAGTCACGGCCCCAAGTTATATATAACATACTTCCAGTCATAATCATATATTTATAGATATATATATTTTTTAAAAAATTGACTTTGTATCCTCTTTCTCAAAAGTAGCAAAAATTACATTATGGTACTTTCTGGAAAATCATCTGCATGCTACGAGCTGCTGACCTTCAGTTCAGCACACTTTTCTGTGACCCACCATAATCCATTCAACATTCAGAACAGAGCAGGAAGCAACTGCATGAAGCACATGTGGTACTGCTTCCTTATTGCGCAGTGGTGTCGTGTATCTATACACATAATAAAAGCGAAGCATGTGTATATGTGTATGTGGGAGAGATGTCCCACCTCCACAAATAGGCTATAGTTCCAAGTGCTGAGAAGCCTCCAAAGGCACTCCGTCAACTGACATTGCAGGTTAGAGGGAGCGTCATGAACATGTAGCCCAAATGCTGCCAAACATGATGGCTCACGACCCAAGGAATGCTTTCATTTGGGGAGAATTTCATCCTAGATTTGATGGGTTGCCTCCATCACAGGCAGGCCCGGATTAACACTTTTTTGTGCCCTAGGCCATATTTTGGAATTACGCCCCCCCCCCACACACACACCACTCAGATCCACACTTGGCTGGCTTTCGCCATGGTGCCTCCGGAGTAGGCACCATCCCGCCACCTCCAAGGTCCCCATGCATTCCCACCGGCTGGAAAGCTCCGCTGTGCTCTGAAGGTCTCCTTGGGTGTTGGGAGGCTTGGGGAGAGCGCAGCAGGTGCAAACTCGCTCCAAAGGCATGCACGAGAGAGAGAGAGAGAGAGAGAGAGAGAGAGAGAGCAAGAGAGAGAGCATGCACGAGAGAGCTAGAGAGAGAGAGTGTGAGAGAGGGAGTGAGAGGGAGCGAGAGAGAGCGCGAGAGAGAGAGAGAGAGAGAGAGAGAGAGACGGAGCAGAGACTTTGCCAGGAGAAGAAGCGAGGAGAAGCATGAGAAAGGGGGAAAGAGGGGCGCAGACCAGGTTTTTTTGGTCCGTGATCTGCGCCCCCCCCCCCCCAGCTTGCTTTATGGGTAATCCGGGCATGACCACAGGCAGGCATCCTAGGTTTCCTTTATGGGTAATCCGGGCATGACCACAGGCAGGCATCCTAGGTTTCCTCATGTGGAATTTGCATGACCTTACCCGCTGCCTATCCCTTAACCCTTTCCTACCCTTTCCTAGGACACACAGCAAATAGAGAGGAATTGATCAGCAACTGAACAAAATTGGAGGGGTTTGGGGAACTGAGGCCAACTGTAAATATTGGCAGGATTTGGGGGTGACTGCCCTTATCATATGGGAGTTGTAGTTCACCCTTATCCAGAGAGCACTGACAGATCTGGACCAAACCTGGCACACACATCCAACATAGCCCACTGTGCATACAGGCCTGGTTTTGGGAGGATTGACCTACGATTCTGGGAATTGTAATACACCCATATTGTTGCGTACTTTCTAATGTGAGCATTAATAAAAAACAAAATCACATTCTGGCTTTTTCCTAATAAATCGTGTTACTAATTAACTAAATGATATGACCTAACACCTGAAATCAAACAATGCATTTTTCAAATAACCTGAGCACTGTTGGGTACCCAGGCTAATCTATAAATAAAAATACAAAGTTAATTACACTACATTAGGAGTTAAGTTATCCCTAGCTAGATTACAATCAAGGTAACTCAGTTGCATCTTAATTATGTCTAAAACTTGCATTAATTGCAAGTAATTTGTTATTTGTAACTAGATACTTCCAAGCTCTGGTCCAATAGTATTCTTTGTAGGATGGCATTGCTGAATTCAATCTTATTGAAAGGTATATTATATTGTAGATCTGAGAGAATATTATCTTATGTGACCTTTGAAAATTAATTCCAAAGTATAGACAGTAGTGGACAAGATTTAACCAACACTCTAGTAGTGCCTAACTCAATTATGTTCGGCTACAATGGCAACAGCATCAACAAGCATGGCTCAATAAGTTTAGAGTTAAACGGATTGTTGCCATGTGGTTTTAACAGCCACTGTTATAAGGTATAGTAGAGTGATAATATTAAATACCCTTAAGATACCAGCTCAAACTAGATCACTTCTTTTCATCTGTTTGTTCTTCCTAGGACGATGTGCTGTTCATTGCTGAATTGTGTTATTATTTACTGTACTGCTGTTGTTTTTAATTTGTTTTTAACTGTTTTATCGCCTGTATTTTACTGTGCCTTTCGGCTCTTGTAAGCCGCCGCGAGCCTCAGGGAGTCGGCGGCATAGAAGCCCGAATAATAAATAAATAAATAAAGCAATGGCATTTCCCATAGTAACCTATGAATACGAGAGCTGGACCCTAAGGAAGGCTGAGCAAAGGAAGATAGGTGCTTTTGAACTGAGAGGAAAATTCTGAGAGTGCCTTGGACCACACCAAAATCCAACCAGTACGTATTCCAGGAAATAAAGCCCAACTGCTCACTGGAGGGTAAGATATTAGAGGAAAAGTACTTTGGCTCTAATGAGAACACAGGAAAGCTTGGAGAAGACAATGATACTGGGGGAGAAAGGAAGGAAAAAGGAAGAGGGGCCGACCAAGAGCAAGGTGGATTGATGTTCTCCTTGAAGTGACTGGCTTGACCTTGAATGAGCTGGAGGTGGTGACTGCCGACAGGGAGCTCTGGTGTGCACTGGTCCATGGAGTCCCAAAGAGTCGGAAGTAACTGAACAAATAAACAACATATCTTCATAGATCTAAGGAAATGCATTTTTATGAACTGTGTTTTAACTAACTAGTGAATTAGAAAAACTAAACTGCATTTTAGCTCCATGGGAAGGAGATAGGGGGGAAGTTTATTATGCTCTCCTTGCCTTTAAAAACATGTAGTCAAATGCTATCTCACATCAACATTGCACTACCTTCTCATTTAAAAGGTCAGTGGAACACTCTTAAAGGCTGTGCTAAAAAAGAGTAATATGTGAACTTTGTCCAAGGGCAAACTAAACCATATATCAAAAAAGATCACACTAGTTGTACAAATTAAAGGGCATGTAACACTCACTGGTGCATTTAAACTAAT
Organism: Anolis apletophallus; assembly: GCA_030556195.1. Taxonomy (NCBI): domain Eukaryota; kingdom Metazoa; phylum Chordata; class Lepidosauria; order Squamata; family Anolidae; genus Anolis; species Anolis apletophallus. Next base: position 76,602,119 of record JARBWK010000008.1, read on the forward strand.
TTCAGTAGTAACCATCTTTACCTGGTAATCATCTCCCTTGGTAAAATGGGCATGTTGAGGAAAGTCTGTGAGTAAAATGCCTGTGTCTAAAAGTCCAATATACCTGGTACAATTCCCCAGTATATTAGAAATGTACCTGTCATTTTCATGCATTCACCTTATCTACAAGATGGAATTATTCCCAGTGGTTCAGCCTTATCAGGAATAAATTGGAAATCACCTTCATTTCAAAGTTTACACGTCTACCTCCCTGAATTGTTGAAAGACATCAATAGTATATCTCTGTGCAGGTGTTGAGCATACTTTGTCACAAGTATTAGAAACTCTGCCTGACCAGACTGAATGTTCAGCTTCCCTGTCTTCATTCAATAAGAGATTTTCTCCCCAATTGGGAATATTCTCTATCAAAAGCTCCATTCTCTATCAAAAGCTCTAGCCAAGTGAGAGTTGATATTCTCCAACAAACCACATTACTTTATTCCAGCAAAATCAACAGAAGACCCTCTCCCAGACTATGAAATTTACCACCAGAGGATTTCACAGTGAAACTGCTCAGTTAACATTAATAAAGAAATAATCAGCTGCCTATTAATGCTGGCTGGGGCTTTTGGCATTGGCCAAAGAATCCTTTAAAAATCAGAGACATACTGTATTTCCTTTGCATAAAAACATGGTATATAGAAGGGCTTCTTAAGCTTTTTTTCACCCATGCCCCCTTTCTGTCCAAGAAAGTTTTACGTGACCCCAGGTATATAAAATAGGTATAAAAATCAAACACTTAGTGATAACAAATCAGTATTAGCCAGGCTTGGTAAACAGACCGATTTTCCTTTTTTTATGGAGTATAGCTGAAGCATTGTCTGTAAAGTCCACTGTAAACATTGTGCGTTGTTGCTAAGAGATTCCTGTAAATGTCAGAAAAGAGCTACTAGGTGACATTTATTTGTTTATTTACAGTACTATTTACTCCTGAAATCTTGCACACTATACTAAGTGAACTCTTGGTGTTTGACTTGTGGACTGAAACCTTGGCTACTGTTTTTTTTGGTGATGATCCTTAATCACCTTTGTAGTACTCCCAGTGTTAATGAGACTTCACTTTGTAACTTCAGCGGTGTGCTATCTTTATGTTTTGAACTTGGACCTTGAAAATGTTTTAAGTTACAACAGTTTCGACACAAGCCGGGTGTTGTTTTGGTTAATCCTCTGCCTGCATACCAGCAGAGCCCTGGATCCTGACAGTTGGTTCTGTGTGCCATGTTTGGTCGAGATCCATCGTTGGTTGGGGTCAGGAAGCTCCCCCATTTTTGTTATGTTTTTAAATAAGAAACTATACTTTATAATTAACAAATGTATAAAATTACTTTCACATGGAACAATAAAAAAAGATCAACTTTAAAATGATAGAAGCACAAAGTTGTGGCAAGGACGCACAACGTGAAGAGGCAGAAGCATCATTTTTTCATACTGTACTCATTCCAGTCTCCCTCCTGCTCTTGCTCTCTCTTTCTTCATGAAGCCAAGCATACCAGAAATAAAACCCACACAAAATCAACTAACCCAAAGTTCCTCAAAGTGGACAAGAGCAAAGCAGACCATGGTCTCCCAAAGCAGATAAGAGCACAAAACACAGAGGCTGCTCTCTAAAGCCCTATGTTCTAATGCTAGTGCTCCCTCTGGCGCTAGCTCATAACTCAAAATGCTGCTCGTATGTCAAAGTGAAACCTGGGCGGAGCAATGGCTCTAAATTCTGAATGCTCTTAAGTTGGGATTCTCTTAAATTGAGGTTCCACTGTAGATGTATAAGGTTGGTTGTGATGATATATAGACAGTGTAATTCAATTCACCTTTTGTAACTTAAGACATTATTGCCACCCTCTGAATGTTTTCTATACATCTCCCTCTGTTTCTATACATCTCCCTCTGTTTTCTATACATCTCCAGGGATTGTCTCTCTTACAGCATCAGAACAAGAACTGCTGTCTCAGTCAAAGAATTAAAAGAATTAGATTTTTTTTTTTTTACTGAAAGCAGCCACTCACACGAACCAGGCAGGAGGGAAATCGTTGTCATTTTCCAGCCCTTACCTTCCAGCCTTCAAAAGGCAGGCAGGTTTCCTTTCCTCTGTGAAAAGTAGGTCGGATACAAACCCTGCCAGTTCACCTTCGAGCTTTTCCTTTTAGAGAGCTCCATGTCTGCCTAGGTGGAATCAGGCGGTGACTCAGGAGCACAACATAATTGCCTCCGGCAAGAGAAAAGCCAGTCAAGTGTGAACAGAAGCAGGTGGAGGCTTTATTTCACCGTCCTAGAGCAATTCCTCCAGGGGCACACAAGGCAAGTCAAATCTGAAAGAAGAGACACCTTGGTCACAAGCTTACCAGTCACAGGCAAGGCTGCTGAGTGGGCATTAGTCTTGCATCAGCTCTTTTAGGTTCTCTGGCCTTACCACTTTGTGTACTCAAGCTCTGTGCACACATAGGCTTATAGAGATCTATGTGGCAGAAGCTCCTCCTTTGGAGGCTTTTAAACATAGGCTGGATTGACATCAATTGGGGGTACTTTGATTGTGCTTTTCCTGCATGGCAGGGGTTAGACTATGTGGGCGAACAGAATTTAGGGAGCCTTGTCATGAAAGCAGGCCAGTTAGACCCACCAAGGAGGGCCCATGTTAAAACCTGGTGAGAAAGGAAGCAAACCATCCAAATTTCCCTAGAATTTTCCAATAACAGAGCTCACCAAGCGTGAAGAGGTACAATTGAAGCTTTATTCATTCCAGCTGGAAGGGATGAACAGCAGCGATCCTTCCTCATGCTGACATAAAGGTTACATTGGAAAAACATGCATTTTATAAAGCTACAGATTCAAACCCCCCCCCCCCCAGGCTGGCTTGCTGAGTTGGAGAAGGAGGAGCCCAGGAGGTTCCTGGGCATGGCCCCAGCCAATGAGGGGAAAAAAGGAGGAATAATGAGGACAGGTGTGGGTCTGAGTGTGCCAAAGATATGCAAATTAGTCTGGACCTCATGACTGGCCCAGAACTTCCCAAAGTGCTTTTTCCAAACCAGTTTATTCTTTTGTCTGAGGTGCAAATGAAGTCCCTTTAATCCTAAATCCATGCTTTCCTGTCACATAGATGATGTCTGTCTGTGTGGGTTTTCAGTTAAACTCAAAGTAAATAGAGATTCGGACCCCTGGGGTCCGAAGCCAGGAAGCACCAGCCATTGCGATGAATGGAAGAATCTGCCAGTAGATCTGTAGCCCTTTGTTAGATGAAGCTCAGAATTCAAAGCATCTACAGATCTAGTGATAGTCAGCTGTTGTTCTGGGATAGACCCCAGGAAAGGGCTGATTATCACCTTTATGGTCATGCAAAAATGATTTCTTGGATGTTTTCCTACTATGAGTCACTCTGTCTGGTCAGGAATGCGGCTCTTGGCTAAGCCCCATGGTTGAGTTTCAGCCAGGTACAAATATTTTCAATACACAAAATATATAATGATAACTGGGAAAGGCATAGAAAATACATTGGCATATTTAGTGGCAAACCCGACATTTTCACTATATTACAGACACGGAAAACACATAAGGATAAATTCATAAGGAAAAATCAGGGGTCATGCAGGGAGACACATTGACATTTAGGGAAAGTATGTCACCTTTGATCATCCCTTCCTTCAGACCCCCCCCCCACCTCCAGACCAAAGAGATATAAAGTTTATTATCTTCCCCAGGAAAGTCCATGAGAGAGAGAGAGAAAGCCAGGTCCATATGTGGGTATATGTACTGGGGGAGAGTTCATATGTTCTTGGAAAGAGTCTTTGATGCACTGGATTTGGGAAAAGTTCATGAAGATGAATCCTTGGAGGTAGAAATGAACTACAGATCCTGAGCTTTCCTGGGCCAGTCGAGGCCATCTTGCCTTTGTGGGGTTCCCTGGGATTAGCACAAGGCAACCCCCCCAGGGCGCAGCACTTTGGAATGTATAGATCATAAGAAAAGGCCCTTGTTTTTTGACTATCTTTCACAGAACCCTGGGAAGGGGTGTGTGATGAGGTGGTTATTTATATGTTAATCACATGTTTGTTTATGTGTTGGGAGGGACAGTCTTTAAAAGCTGCAGAGAGTGAGCCGTATAATGTTCGCAGCAGCAAGCTTTAGGCAGAGGCTGTTGCCATGACAACAGAGGCCACTCTGGCTTTAGAATGTTCAGTTTGAATCTGACAGTTGGAGAATGTCAGTTGGCCAGCAGCTGTGAGCAGAGTTAGTTGGGAATTGACAGTTGCTGAAGCTGCAAGCTGTCTGTAGGAACTGCAGAGTGCAGTTCAGTTTTGTGTGTGGGTTTAGGGAAACCCAAGTGTGGGACAAGTTTAGTCCTAGGGTTGAGAGTAACCCAGTATTGAGTAGTTACTTGTGTGTAACTGTATCAGGGGAAGTTAAAACCCCGGTGTTATATTGTTTAAAATTGCAAGTCTGTACCTCTTCGGAGCCTCTTTTGAAACCACCTAAGCTTTCAGCCCATTTGTGTAAAATAAACTGTTAAACACTTTCAACAAAACATCTGTGGAAGTCATTTGTTCAAAAAGACCCTCACATCTAGTGGTCAAGCATTGACAAATGGTGGCAGCAAGTTAAATTAATAATAATAAGGAAGGAAAACCTTGATAAGTGGTGGCTGTCCTGCCACACAGTTTTAAAAAGTCACGAAGTAGTCGGTGTGTGTCCAGACTTCATCACATTTGGTGGCAGCGGTGGGATTAAAGGATAGCCTGCCCTGCCATGTTTAAATAAAGGTGAACGGTGAAGTTTACTTCGTCACAGGGGGTCACCTCGATATCAACTAGATGGCCCATGTGGTCTCTTCCAACTCTATGATTCTATGTGATAGAGCCTACAACATCACATCTGCTTCAAGCACCATAAATCCTCTGAGTTGCCATGCAAATTGTGCTCATAGGCAATGTTTGATAGCTCTATTGTTTACTGTCCTTTCAAATTAGTTTCATATTAGTCAATGTTTTTGTCTCTTTTTTCCTTGTGGCTACTGACCTAACACCAAAGGTGTTCACTTGCAATAACAGTCAATTGATGGAAATGATTCAAATGTGGTAATCATTGAATTACTGTGTGGGGGACCCAGGGTAAAGAACTCCTGCCTGTTACAATGTCCGCTTCAGCTACTCTTTCATTAAAGCTGTAGAAGAAATTATACAGTTAAAACAGGGAGTGTCAGGAAGTTGGTGTTGTTTTTCCTCCTTCCCCTCCTTTCCTGTAATCTGAACACTGATGTAATATGCTTATATAGAGATACAAAGTTAAGAGGCGGGTAAGAAATACTATTATTATTAGTCATAAAATCAACCTCGCAGGAATAGTGAACTAAGGTATTCAAAATACAAAGCTCAAATTGCATGTGTACAATCCCCACACAGAGCAATAGAGTTGTGCAGTGGTCTAAGCACTGGGCTAGGGACTTCATCAAACAGAGGTCAATAGTGAACCCTTGCAGCAGTGAGGGAAACCATGGAGCAGCGCATCACTTCAACCCCTCATCTTCACATGATGTTTTCCGGCTGTTTTCAGGGCTGCTTCTGACCATGCTGCCAAGACGGAGCCATGACAGAGCCCCGCGTCATGTGATGAGCTCCATCCTGGCTGTATCTTGACAGCATCCTACGACGGGGAAAGAGCCTCATGTGATGAAGTCATAGGATTCTGGCAGTCCAGGCTTCAAATCTATGTTTAACCTTTCTCGGCCTTAGGACCTCCTCACACTGAGTTCCCCAACGCAGGCAACAGTGGGGAAATTTGCTGGACAGTGTTGCAAATCCATAGGGCAGCAGGGAAAACCATCGTCCTATGCCCTGCATTGCCTGCATCTCTGCCTTCTCCATCACACAGGGGAGTGTCACTGCCCAGCTTCCCTCCGACACTGTCCCTGTTCTAACTAATGAGAACACAGGAAGCCTTCTGTGTTCTCAGGGCTCCATCCTAGAACACTTCCATCCTGGAGTCAGGATGGAGCCCTGCTGGAAGAAGCCCTGCATCATGTGATGGGCTCCGGTGGGCTCCATCCTGGAAACGTCCGAGGACGGAGCCAGAAGTCAATGCGATGAGGTCCTTAGAGGCAGGTAATAGAAAATCCCACAAAAACATGGAAAGTGTTAAAAAAAATTTTTTTGTGCATGGGAAACCTTATATTTTGTTCAAACTTTATTCCCAACATTTTCCCACAAACAAAATATTTTTGAAATCTCACATAGCCTGTTTTTTAAAAAATAAATTGTACTTGTGTGCGAGAACCGAATAAGCAAGGATTTACAATGTATCAGGGCATAATGTTCTGTCAGTATCTTTTTACTTCCTTTCCCCCATCTGCCCCAGCACAATGTATACTGTCCTCAAATAAGTATGCTGATATCTAAGAGGATTATGTCTTCTCGTGGAAGCAAATTGTGGCCAAACTCTACATGAGCGCCTTTTTACCCTCTGCTCACTACAAATTGACAGCAGGAGGGTATTCTGGAAGGGAAAAACGACAAAGGTTAATTGCTCTGGGGTGAAGGTGGTGTTGCAGAGGAGGATAATGAATCGCTCCTTGTATAATATCCTAGTTAACAATCGCACTTGAATATGTCACTAATAGGCTACTGTGACTACTGTCTTGTAACAATGGCTAATTGGGACCTAGGTCCTGTAGGATAAAGGAATAAAAGAATTCATTGCTCAAAGTTGTTATAATATTGATTTCTAACTAACTGCCTCCTTTCTTCAAGACTACCTCAAGGGATGGTTTCTTATGAACTGTGGCCACCTATGACAGCAACCTTTGCACTTGTTTCAGGAATAATTCCCTTTTGTTAGAGGTTTCAAACAATTGCATTCTAGTTATCTGGAATTATTTATCATCATATTCCCAAGAAAATACCCACAGAGGACTCAATTAAAACAGTGCTGTTACTAAGATCCCATTGTCCCTGGAGATGTATAGCAACAATAACCTAAAGAGTATGCTGTGCTGATTATATCTAAAGCTTTTGCCCCTTGTGCAGCATTACACAATCTGATTGTTCGTCAGGCAACATGTGAAAACAAAACAGCCTTCATTTTATTCTGATAGGCAAGAAACATTTCAACATAAAACACCTAATTTCCTGAACTTGTGGTCACTTAAGATTTAGGATCACATCAAAACCTATTGGAGGTTCCATCACTCAAGATTTGCCTATTGTCATCGACTAGGCAGCACACCTTTTCTGTAGTAGCGCCTACCCTGTGGAACGCCCTCCCGGCAGAGGCACGAGCAATAACGGAGTTACAGACCTTCAGGAGGGCCTGTAAGACCACCCTGTTCCGCCAGGCGTTTAATCTCTAAGTTTGTGCTTTCCATTCTGGTCCTAATCTGTTTTTATTCTTTTTTAAAAAAAAATGCTTTATTTAATTCCTTTTAAAACATATATGGTTAAAAAAACACTGAACACGGTGAAACAACTAACGAATAACACGTAAAGGGCGGTGGCGGGGGAGGGGAGGGTGTAGAGGGGGTCGGGTTAGGTAGTGGGTGGGGAGGACAACATAAAACATTACATTACAAGTACTTCCATCCCACACATATTCCCTTGTATATATTTCAAACATAAATAGAACTCATTAGAGTCTATCTGGGTCTTATATCATGCCCACCTAGTATCAGAACAGATTGAAAACCTCATATTAAATGTCCATTTTAATCAACCAATCATATTTTTGTCCTTTGAAGTAGTTTATGAGTTGTGTCCAGTCAGTCTTAATCATGCTTATATTTTCTCTTAGTGTCTGTGTTAAGCAGTCCATCTGCATCACATCCATGAGTTTCATTGTCCATTCGTCCAGTGATGGCGTTTCCTCATTCTTCCACCTCTTTGCAATGGTTAACCTCGCTGCTGTTATGCAATATATAAATATTTTTTCATTATTTTCGTCTATTTGAAAATCAAGCAACCCAAGGAGCAGGCATTCCGGTCTAAAATCAAATCTTATCTCTAGAATTTTTTGTATTTCAATATATATCCTTTTCCAAAAGCTTTTGATTTTAGTACAGTTCCACCAACTGTGATAAAAACTCCCAATTTTTTTTTGCATCTCCAACAGCGGTTATCATAATCCTTAGTATATTTTGCAATGGCTGCTGGCGTGAGATACCATCTATGTGTCACGATCACGGACTTAGCGGGCCCCTTAATCACACACACAGAGACGTACTGAAGGCTAACTACTTTATTGAGTATAAAAACAGTTCCAAAGAGTATATAGTCCAATAATAAGCAATTGTCCAAAAGGTAAGAAGCAAGTTTGTCCAAAGTAACGTAGCAAATAGACTAGAAGCGTGGCAAGGCTCCGCAATCCAATGCGGTTCAGGAAACGAGGCAGGGCTCCGCAATCCAATGCGGATCAAGAAACAAGGCAAGGCATATGCAAGGCAAGGCTTGATGACCACGGCTTAGCTTGTGGTCCCACTCCGCTTCACGCCTATTCAGGAAAGACGTGGCCGGAGAACTGAGGATGCGTTCCCCACGGACCTATACTTAATCCTTCGGCCGAGGTCCGCGACGCTCTAGGCTTCTCCGTCTCAATCTCGCTCACGGACCTCGGTCGGTCTAGGACCCTAGACCAAGCCCTCCTGGTAGACTCAATGTCCCGTCTCCTATCGAAGGAGCGACCTTGCCTCTCAGCAGCTGTGTCGCTATCTTCCTGAGAACTTTCCTCCCTAGCACTTTCCCATTCGGCCGTCCATGTTTACACTTTCAAACTCTTGGGAATTCCTCCCCGGGGTGTTCATAACTCCTTCGCTGCTTCCCATCTCCACCTGGTGATCGGAATCTATGCTGGGCCCAAACATCATCTCATCCCATGCCAAGCTCTCTGCAGGCGAGCGAGGCCCATCCGAAGGGCCCTGTGCTTCACCCCAGTCATCTAGCTCATCCTCTGAATCCACCTCTGCTGCTGCAGGCCCTAAAGCTAATGGAACCCCAGGACCTATTCCCTGCCCTCCAGGCACGAACGAGAACTGCTGTGCTACACTATGTATCATCTTGAGAGTATTTTCTTTAAGGTCATAAGAGTAAGTAAATTTTTGATGGGTTTTCCAGATTCTTTCCCACAGCTTAAAAGCTATGTTGTGGCCAAAATCCTGAGCCCATTTGATCATATATTTCTGGTTCCGTTTCCCATTCGAGTAATTTTTGATATATTATTGATATTTTCTTATTTTTCCTTTTTGTCATATTGACCCAAAAATTGGTTTTTTGTTCAAACCCTTTTGTTTTGTCTTTTTTTGTATATTTCATGAATTTGATTATATTGAAACCAATTAATTGTATTGTCCAGATTTTTAATTTCTTTAGTGTTAGTCCTAATTCTGTTATTTTTAACATAGATTCATATTTCAGCCAGCTAGCCTTTCCATATTGCCTTCTATAATAGGCTTCTTGCGGAGATAGCCATTGTGGTGATTTTTCAATTATTCTATTTTTATACTTTTCCCATATTCGTAATAGGGATCCTCTAATAAGATGGTCTTTAAAATTTCTTTCTAATTTGTCCTGACCATAACAGATATACCCATGCCAGCCCCTGTTTTTAGTCTGTTTTTAACTACGTTGTGTTGTGTATTCATTGTTGTGAACCACCCTGAACCTTTTTGGGAAGGGTGGTATATAAATCGAAATAATAAATAAATAAATAAATAAATAAATAAATAAAATCAGTTATTCCCAATTATTGTGCCATCAACACCTGTCTAGTCATTCTGAATGGCATATCATTAACTTCTGAGGCCGAAAAAAATATTGTGACATTTCATGTGTTTTGAGATGTAAAATGGAATTTTATATTCTTTTGATAAAACGAATCCCCTTTTTGTCTAAGCAAATAGTCTTGGTACACTAAAATAGCTGGATATGTTTAGCCTGCAGAAGATAAAGGTTGAGACAGGACATGAGATTCATGTATAAATATTTTATTTATTTATTTATTTATTGTTCACTTTTATATACCACTCCTCTCTGCAGGCTTGGGGCAGTTTACATAAAACAATAGTAAAAATACAGATAAAACACTTTGTTATATAAAACACAAGGACGTGGTCAGAGTTGTCAGGAGGCACTTAGATTGAAGGCCTGCTTAAAAAGGGTCATCTTGCAGGCCCTCCGGAAGGGGGCTAACTCCGTGATAGCCCGAACGTCGTCTGGTAACGTGTTCCATAGTGTCGGCGCCACCTCAGAGAAGGCTCTTTGTCTTGTTACTGAAAGGCGGCAGGAACGGATTGATGGAATCATCAGAAGATTTTGTTCTTCTGAGCGCAGCGATCTCGGGGGAACATATGGGATGAGACGGTCCCTCAGGTACACTGGCCCTAGACTATACAAGGCCTTGAAGGTCAACACCAGAACCTTGAAAACAATCTGGTACTCTATTGAACGATGTCATAAGAAAGAGGGAGTAGGTTTGTTTTCTGCTACTCTGGAGACTAGGACTAGGCGCAATGGGTTCAAATCACAGGAAAGGAAGTTCCACCAAAAAGTTAGGAATAACCTCCTGACTGTAAGAGCTGTTCAGCAGTGGACCTCACTGCTTCAGGAGGTGGTAAAGGTTCCTTCTTTGGAGGCTTTTAAACAGAGTTTTGATGGCCATCGGTTGGGGTACTTTGATTATGCTTCTCTTGCATAGCAGGGGATTGGACTGGATGGCCCATGTCGTCTCTTCTGACTTCTCCAGAAACTCAAAAACCTTCACCACTCCAGTAAATGAAGATTAACAACCACCAGTTAAAATTAAATCTGATTCAATCACCTTACAGCATTTTTAGATACTTAAAAAAACTGTTAAAAAGAGTATATTCTGAAATCCATGGCAATTTGTCATACAAATCTGTTTTGGCACCATATGCTGCGCTGAAACTAGACTGGAATGGATTCAGATAATATTTCCTTCCCAGAACATTTAAAATTATTTAGACACCACATGTTCAAGCTTTTTTTTTTTTAAAAAAAGGGGGATTTTCAGCAACAGGGTGACTGTTCTTCTCACGTACTGCTGAGTCCAGGAGAGGGAACACCACAGCCTCTTGTAAGGCAGCACGTGCCTTTACCAACCAACATAGTGAGGCTTTTACTATCCCCACACTGGTCCATTCAGTCCATCTCTGCTAGATCTTATCAGCCAACGTGGTCAATGATCAAGCTGAAATGCTGAGGCAGACTGATTAGGGTTGCCATTTTTGGATATAAGAAATAAGGGACATTTACGGGATTTTTCACAAAAATAAGGGACACTTCATTAAAAACTTGAAACTCAAACATTAGGTAGAAATAGTTTTATTAACAGAATAAGATAATGATTGAAACTCACAAAAGAAACTGACTCACACCCTCTTAATAGTACATGGTATGTTTCTGCATGCTTTGTCATGCAGAAAAAACAGAACTTCCTTATTTTCTCCATCTGTATTTAGTACTTGACTTTGCTGACTTTAAAAGTGCACTGTCTAAACATTAAAATAAAATAATTTTATAAGACAGTACATTTTCATGATTATTATGTCAATAGTTAATGGTATAGTATAGTATGGGATACACAGCATTGTATAGTATTGGGATGCACAGCTAGGCCTACTTTAAGAGTAACTCCCAACATTCCCCTTGGGTAACAGTTAATTAGTCTACTGTACTTTGAAAAAGTCCTGTATCGCCTCTTCCTTCCAACGGGGACGCAGGCTGCCCTGCGAGTTGGAATCCCCGGGCAGGCATTGCAGTGGAAACCGCAGCGCGCACCTTCCTCTGGTCAACCCCGCCCAGTCCTGTCCTGCTAGTCAAAAATAAGGGACAGGGCCTGAAAATAAGGGACACAAATTTTAGGGCCAAAATAAGGGACGTCCCTTAGAATAAGGGACATATGGGAACCCTAAGACTGATTCAAGTATTTTCTCTGCATCATCAAGCTGCAACTGAATCTCATCCTAACAAACTTAACCAGATGGGACACAATCTAGACACTGAAAATAGTGGCATCAATTTCTAAAGGAGACACATGGCTTTCTCTTTTAAGTGCCTATCAAATGTGACAGAGCAGGCGAAGGAGGATTCCCTTCTGTCTTCTCTCAACCTGAGAATATATTTGGGAAGGCCTTACTGCAACATAGTAGACACAACTAGAAGTCCTCACCAATTTTCAGTTATATCCACTCCTTGGAGTCTGTCATCTGTAATCTAGTGGTAAACCAGCCTATTCAATTGCTTGTAAATCTTGTACAAATACAGGACTTCATTCCATATAGTAAGTGTTGGGAATCATTGTTTTCCCCTTAAACTTTGCAATGCCCCATTTGAAAATTAAATGAATGATTTTCCTACCCTCATCACGTTATCCTTTGTTCTGCTTTCTTTTCAAATTATCCATTTGCCTTCCCATCAAATGGGAGACATTCTTCTCCCACTGTCATCTACTTTTATTTATTTATTTTATTTATTTACTTTGCTTCTAGACCGCCTCTTTCAGCCCGAAGGCGACTCGAGGCGGTGTTACTTTTTAATGCAAGATCATTAAACAAAAGTTCTTCTATTCTATATTGTTCTATATTACCGTTTAGACGTATAGATACCTCTCAATTAAAAAGGTAACTCTATTCAATTTACAGTATATTTTTAAAAAAGCATACTCGAGTATAAGCCAAGTTTTCATCCCCTTTTAAGGCTGAAAAAGCCCCCCTCAGCTTATACTCGAGTGAGGGTCCTGGTGGGAAAGCATGGCGCCTTCCTCCCTTCCTTCTCTCTTTGTGCTTGAGCCTCCCTTTCCTGTTTGCACTCCCACCCTCCCTCTGTCCTCTGGCCACGTGGGGTGAGATGACGGAAGGAGGGTGGGAGCACGTATGGGCAAGGGAGGTACACACATGAAGAGAAAAGCAAGAGAGAGAGGCGCCATACCTTCCCACCAGGATCCTCACTCAAGGGTTCCACACTGAATCAATAGATAATGTGAGTCTACTAAGCATGGCTAAATCTGGAAGAAAGAACTAGGTAAGAGAATGCCCTGCAGTGCTTAGTACATTTCCAGGAGTTGAAGCCTTTATTTTCTGGTTCTTCCTTCTGATTTTGTTTGCAGTTGGTGATATTCCCACTCTTCCCTTCTTCTTACATTATGCCCTTTCTTCTCCTACCTTCAACTTCTATTAAAGCTGCTGCAATTTATTATTGGCTTTGTATTATACCTTTAGCACTTCAGCTACCCAGGAGAAGTCCCTTGGGTTAGGAAACTAAATTGCAGCCTTGCTTTCTCTAATTTATTTTGAACTATACTTTGAGATACCGAGTTGGCCTTTTGCATTTGCATTTCCCACCCTCGGCTTATACTCGAGTCAATAAGTTTTCCCATTTTTTGTGGCAAAATTAGGTGCCTCGGCTTATATTTGGGTAGGCTTATACTCCAGTATGTACAGTAAATTACCATTCTTTCCTCCTCAATTCTAAATATTACGGTGGAAGAAAGGATTCTATACTGCCCATTTTGGCTCCTTCCTCCAGACCATCATTGTTATATTTACAAGCGAACAATGGGGAATTCCCATCACACATTAAATTTAATGTTTTTACATGTCTCTACACGGGGAATTAAAAAAAGAAGTCAATTACCAATCAACTTAGGAGGCATAGAAAAAAAACCACACATCAGAAATGGCAAAATATCTGGAATCTACAGTAGGATCTTGCGTCATGTGGCAGGCTCCATCGGTAGCCATTTCTTGAATGTGTAGAAATGCTGATTTTATGGCATGCGAGGAGGTCCCAATACAAATGATTGGCTCCACAGAAGTAAGACTGGGCATTTAGAAGCAATTGCCTCAATGGCCCTTCCCACTTCATCATTCCACAGTGAGACCAAAACCTTAACAGAATTGCGTTTTATCCCTTGGAAAAATCCCTGAGCATTAAAACATATCCCAGAATCCCTTATATTTCTGGGGAAACCTTCTCACAGAGTCCCCAAACCCAGTCTTCTACTACAAAAATACATTTCACAAGGAGATGACCGTACCATAGTAATAGAGTTGGTGATTCTTCCCAAACCAGATTACCTTCTACTCAACAAATAAACCATGGTAATAAATAAATATTTCTGAAAAACCCATACAGACCTTTATCGCTTTTCCAAAGCTCTCAGGAGGGCCACTTCCAGAAATTATTCACCTGTTAAGAGGCAAATCTAACAGAGGTTCATAATTTCAAAAGAAGCCCCCAGAATGTTTATTGAAGGTATTGAAAGAAGAGGCTCAAAACCTGCAAGGAAATTCATGTCATTGTTTTAAAATAGTTTTTTTCTTGTTGACAACTAGCTTTCAGCTCTTCATAAACCCAAGATCTTTCACCTCTTTAGCCAATCAAATGTAATGCCTTGGAAGTTTTTTTTTACTTCCATTGTGGCTGCAGATTAGTGATACTGATATTATGGTAGTATAATATTTTATCCAGTCAAATTGGTCCTCTTCTTTTTCTGGTCTTCCTTTTCCTCTCCAGCAGTGACATAACTTCCAATATAGTCACGATTCATGATTAGTTCTGGGCTTTGACTCACCAGTTTCAGACTTTTCTTTGTCACTAGAACAAACAGCTCAGATACACAAGCTTTCAGATAATGTCTGGGTTTTGCTAAATCTGCTAAATTTTGGCAAATTATATAATTTTGTGCTCTTGCCTGTTGGTAATTCAGGAAGGCAAGAAACACTGGGAAGTTGCCCAAACACATACTTATTTTTTTATATAAAGGGAGGAGCATATTTGCAATATTGAAGTCAGATAACTACTTGATATCAGAAACAATTAGCTGAAAATTATAAGACAACACATTAAGTTACTCCCAGAAACTAATGCCAGGCATTGATACCCATTTTTGCCATATGTGATGAATCAAATGTGAATAAACTATAAAGCTTTGGTAGATGGAAGAGGAATAGAAAAAGAGGATGCATTTCCATGGACTAATGAATGAACCTTCTTCCAGGTTTCCTACAGACAAGTTACATTATATAACTTTCTCCATAAAGCTTTTTAAATACTTCAGTTTTCAAGAGACAGGAATTTGAAAATGCATGCCATGTAGGAAACATTCAATGATCAAAAGTTCCTAATTCTAAAAGTTTCTGATTTCTTCTTGCCACTTAGCACTCTGTCATCTAGGAAAAGCTGGCCTCACAGAAGCTGTGAAATGCAATGGCCCGCTGGGTTATATGGCAGACAGATATGCCAGACTGCTTGTTTCCATGCAACATTATGTGGAAAGGGCCCATGAAAAGCAAATTAAAAGAGGTGAAGACAATTAAATAAAGTTGGCAGGCATATGCTAAGTCATTTCCTAGCTAAAATGGAATGCTTGAATATGGCAGTGAAAAGTGGAGATTGGATATAAAGTACCCTGAAGATCAAATGAATATTGACATCTCTTGAAATATGGCAAACTTTGTTTCATGCTTAAAATTAACTGTCTTGGGCTTAAAGAGAATATAATTGCAGAGTTTAATCACTCCTCAAAACTATACAATGACTATTTAAATAGGCAAAAGCAATTCAAAACAAAACACAGTGTCACAGGAGCAAAATCTTTTTGATTATTCTTTTGAGGTTATTGTGCTACACTGAGCCCCCCTTTTTGCTTTCACTTTTAATGAGCTCTCATTTCTTTGTTCCTTAGAGGTGTGTGTACATCATGCATCTAACAAACATCACTTGTCTAAGTACTGATTTACCAAATTCCACTCATTTGGGAGGTGAGAAACTTACATAACTACAGTAAAACTTTGACTTACAAGTGAACCAACTTATGGGGTTGTTTTGCTTGGTTGATTTTTTGCTTTGACATGCAAGCTGAGATTTGAGTTATGAGTTAGCGTGAGAGTAAGCCACCTGCCATCTTAAGCAGGGCTTTAAGGGAGCAGCCAGGAAAGCTCCTTGCTTTTGTCTTTGCTGTTATTTCTACAATCCCAGGGCTTTTTTTCGATTGCAAGAAGGATGAGGGACTAGGAGTTTATATTGTATCCTGATTAAAATAGGCAAGTAGGGAAATTTGTTTTGACATAAGAACAATTTGAATTAAGAAATCAGTCAGAGTGAATTAAACTCAAGGTATCACTGTACTGACTTTTCCACATTTCCATTGATTCTATAGACAACTGTAGTTGGAAATAACATTTGGATTTAAATCAATGACCATGTAATTCTATGGGAATTAACAGAAACTTGACTGGAAGCAATGTGGGTACTGGAAACCAGGGCTCAACTTCCTGTTCAGTCATGGAGACCTTGGGCAAGTCACAATTTCTCAGCCGCACTGAAAGGCAAAGGCAAACCCACTCTGAACAAATCTTGCCACGAAAACTCAATGATAGGTTCACCTTATGAGTTGTCATGCATTTGAAACTACTTGAAGATACATAACAAGGCTGGAGAAAACAACTGACTGCCAAAAACCTGCAAAACACAGTGGGAGAAAGGATAAGCTGAAGTTCCCCACTGTTTCAATGTGTTGCCATTATGCCTTTCAAGAAATAATTGAGTAACATTCAAACAGACAATCTCTGACTACTCACTGCACTGGGAAAATCCACAAATAGCTTTCTTACATGATTCTCTGGATATGTAGAGTAACCCCAGCCAATAAATTATTATAAGGCATTTTCTCCAGTACCAAATTACTTTATTAAATCAATGAAGTTGGGTAAAATTATGCATAAAAGATCAAAAATCAACAGGCGGAGATTTCTTCCATTCTTGTAACAACAGGCTAAACTTGCAGTGAGAATTTACCATGTTGCAGGATGCTGGTTCGTGAAGTGATTTATACTTTCCAAATCACAACCTCCCTGAATCGCTGCAAGCTGGATAGCAAGTGTCCCCGAAGAAGCAAAAATATAGCAGAGTCCTTTTTTTAAACAGCAAAAACATGCTTTAGCTCATCTATCAGCAGAGTCTAACTGCCAGCATCTGACCTCATCTACACACTGTTTAGTAAACTCACGGATTCAGGTTTTCATTCAAAATATCCAGACGCTTTGATCTTCACCATTGCAATATTTACAAAATGTACAATCAGGATTCACAGATCCACTTTCAGCTTGTCATTGCAAACTATCAGTCATCAAATAGTCATAGGCAGATAATCACACCACGTCACACAGGAGAGAGAAAGATGGATTCTCTCATCCTCCTTAATAAGCCATCTGCTGATGTGTCATTAGTAAGGGACACTGGCTGATGCAACCCCTTTGCAATAACCCACACCCCTTTAGGTATTGGATCATGACATTCACAGTTATACCCTGGTGCTATCCAGGGCCGTAGCCAGGATTTTGATTCGGGGGGCTGAGTTTGGTTCGGGGGGGCTGAGACTGGGTGGAAGAGGGTCTACCCTAGCAAACCTTTTGTATTGTTATCCCAATAACCCCATTAATGTGGGATATAATGAGCATGGTGATCAGATCATCATGATATGAATAAACATAACAGTTTAAATAATGTACCAGTAAGGCCTTTTCGCGGACTACCCTGAGAATTTCGGGGTGAAGCCCCTTGCCCCCCGGCTACATGCCTGGTGCTATCAATACACCACGTGTCCATCAAATTGTGTTTTATTCTATGATTAGAAATGCTTTGCCAATTCTATCTAACATACTAGCAGCTTTCTGAGGCCTGAATCCTACTGGTAATCCTCACTGAAATAGATCTATTAAATCTGTTAAGTTGTTGAATGGCAGGCCAACTCATATGTTTCCATTTGAGGCAACTAATAGTACTCAGTCCTTGATGTTCTTGGATTGCAATATCAAGGTGCCCTACCCAGCATAACCAAATTCTTTCTCAGGTTTTGCTTCTTGAAGATTTTGTCCTCACCTGTTTTCATTGCCCTTTTAAATATCCTGGATTGCCTTTATCAAGGATCTAGGTTAGGTCATTGCTTGTTTGAGAGGAAAGAAATGGATAGGGATCGAGGCTTTTGGTGATACAGCCATGAGTTGATCCTGGCTGGTAAGAACTCCTTCTTGGCTCTGAACCTTCATGACTCTCCAAACATGGTGGCCTTAATCATTTGAACCCAATAAGCAATTGCATTAATTTATCATCCTCTGTATGATGATATAATTATATTAGCTTTTAAATATAAGTGCATTTATCTAGTCTTCAGAATCTCCTATGTAGCCCCCTAATAGTAGATACGTTGATTATTTGAAGGCTAGGCAAATGTATTTATATTGAAGCAGAAATGTTTTAATAATGTTTTAATCAGAGTTACACATTCCACCTTAAATTATATTTTAATGTGACATGTTCACATTGGAGTCCCTGTGCAGCAATATACTGCTTGCATTGCTGACAGAACTGCAAACACAATCTTGCAATTTTGTGACACTTTTATACTATGGTTTAAAAAAAAAGAATTCCAGAATTATAAGCGGTTATGACACCAGTTGTAACCATCAGTGTTCAGAGTTTAAATTATCTCTCTTGGATCTGATACAAGATAAATCTGTGTTATTGTGATGTTTCTGTTCAGATCACTGGTGACTTTGCCCTGTTCTTTCATAGAGCATAAGAAAGGAGTTAGAATCCCTCGAGCAACTATCAATGAAAGGCCGAAGGATATAATAGTCTCCGAGATTCTGTATAAAATCATTGAATTAGATGCTGAAATGTGTTGTGTTAGGCATGGGGGAAGTATATCATTTGCTCTATGGAGCAACACAAACTAAGTACAACTGGGACCCAGAGGAACCCATAAAAGGAGAGAACTGCAGTGTGCATATATGCATAGATGAACAATGTGCACACTTTACTGAAAAAATGTTTTTTTCATAGCAAGGAGATCTCTGGGTGTATTTCTTTCCCCATGCAAGGAAAATAACTTGAGTCGCCTTGAGTTGCCTGCGGGCTGAGAAGGGTATATAAATATAGCAAATAAATAAACTGATCAGGATATGAAAACAAGTAGCTGGATCTAGATCCAAATAGCTTCGACACCAGAATCTTATTTCTTATTCAGCTGTAAACCCAACAGCGTTCTCTGAACTTGGTCATAGAAAGACAACCTCTGTTCATATCCCAGAATGTTAGGTGGCATAGAATTATGGCCAGCAAAAGCTTGGGGGTATAGCTAGGATAAACTACCACTTGCATCTTACCATAGCAGCCTCTATGTTTTAATGTTTCCTATTAATGTGGGGTACTATCTCTGATTTGCCTTAGAAGTATTCTCATATTGCGTCCCAGCCCTCTTTTCCAGGGGAGAGTTTAGGGAGAAAGGAGGTGGGCTGGAAGCTGCATTATTACCACTGAGTAGACATAGGACATGGCAGCTGCAGGGACAGAACATAGAGCTATGGTAGGAGCACTTTGGGTGCTTACACAATGGCTAAAGAGCTTACTTTGCTTAGTTTTCCAGCTCTATTCCCTATTTAAAACCTTCTAGTGCAGATAAAAAAAATCACTATTTTCAGCAACACTCCAGAAATGAACCCAAGGAAAGGGAATGAGTGGGCACAGAGGCAACAATGATCAGTAATATCGGGCAAAAACAGCAGTGTTATGTTGTGAGAGCTTTCACTTTTCTAAACCCTCCCGGAGTAACGATTAAATAGGTTTGTGAAGAGTACAATCATAAAGACAATACATCTGGATTACTTAGACTGAACATGAGAATTATCCTGCTGAAGGCGTTTACACAGTGTCCAAAGAGTTGCCCATGGAAGATCCAAAGCGGAGTAATAGTGTTGTGGTATTCTGCTTAAATTCATCAGGAACTGGTGGAGAGAAGCATATTGTCACTGCTACTTGAAGTTAAAAGCTCTATCTCCCATGGACTTACCTAAGCCTTGTTGAAGTTGCCAAAGTTGGCACCATCATTATATCTGATGGTAGCAAAGTCCAAATGAACTACAAGCTGTGTGGTGGAAGTACTTCCTTTTATCTGTCCTCATTCTACTAGTGAAGAACTGTAGTTTTTTCTAAGTTAGCAAGTTCCTTAATGACA
Organism: Anolis apletophallus; assembly: GCA_030556195.1. Taxonomy (NCBI): domain Eukaryota; kingdom Metazoa; phylum Chordata; class Lepidosauria; order Squamata; family Anolidae; genus Anolis; species Anolis apletophallus. The sequence continues at coordinate 76,622,159 of JARBWK010000008.1, forward strand.
GTTTAGAGAAAAGGGTTAGTACAGAACAAGGTAGTAAATAGTGTTTTGTTTCCATTCAGATTGGTTATGGAAGCCTTATCAGTACTATGGCCAAATGTTAAGCACTATCTACTGGCACTGAAGAGAACAATGTATATGCAGTAGACCCTGCTGGACAATGTTGCTTCAGTAGGCAAGGCTGGAGATAAGACTGTGGGAGTCAACAAATTGCTTGTGCCATTCTCACAGATACTAAGATAGGATGTGAATTATGCTAGCAGAGTTGTCTCCTTTGCTTAGTTCTGCCTGTATGACCATGGGGAGCAATCTTCCACTGGTCTTGCTGGGGAACAGGTTAAATCTCATCCAAGGAGACTGGTTACCCAGACATGGAAATCAGGAGTGTTGTTTCTGGAATAATATGGGTAGAAATAGCAGAATTAGTCATATACGAGTCCCTGCCACAGGGCGGGGAAGATGTGGGAATCCATCAGCTTAAGGACTGCAATGTTTCTTCTGATGTAGACTACCTGTTGCACAATCTGCCTGCCAGCAAAACTTATGTTATAAAAAATGATATGCTTTGGGTTTTGGTAGCAAAGGAAGTCTTGGAGACACCAGGAATTACAGTCGGTTCCAGCTAATAACACAATCTTGGTTATCTATCTATCTATGATATACAGTGTGTGTGTGTGTGTGTGTGTGTGTATATATATATCCAATAAAATAGTGAAGAGTAGAGACATCACACTGGCAATGAAGATCTGTATAGTTAAAGCAATGGTATTCCCCGTAGTAACCTACAGATGTGAGAGCTGGACCATAGGGAAGGCTGAGCGAAGGGAGATAGATGCTTTTGAACTGTGGTGTTGGAGAAAAGTCCTGAGAGTGCCTTGGACCGTGAGAAGATCCAACCAGTCCATACTACAGGAAATAAAGCCCGACTGCTCATTGGAGGGAAGGATATTAGAGGCAAAGTTGAAGTACTTTGGCCACATAATGAGAAGACAGGAAAGCTTAGAGAAGACAATGATGCTGGGGAAAATGGAAGGAAAAAATGAAGAGGGGCCGACCAAGGGCAAGATGGATGAATGGCATCCTTGAAGTGACTGGCTTGACCTTGAAGGAGCTGGGGGTGGTTATAGCCAACAGGGAGCTCTGGCGTGGGCTGGTCCATGAGGTCACGAAGAGTCTGAAGCGACTGAGCGAATAAAGAAATGTGTGTGTAGCCATAGAAACTGGGTAAGTGCCATTTTCAACACCAGGCATTTGTTTGTAGGAAATTGTAATCTGATTTACATGGGCTAAAATGTCGGGAATATATGTCCATATGTGTTTTTGGAGCTATCATTTATTACCTTTGGTGAAACTAGTGGGAGATGCAATCCTTCACTCTCTAGTGCAGTGGTTCTCAACCTGTGGGTCCCCAGATATTTTGGCCTTCAACTTCCAGAAATCCTGACAGGTAAACTGGCTGGTATTTCTGGGAGTTGTAGGCCAAAAACACCTGGGAACACACAGGCTGAAAACCACTGCACTAGTAGCTTATGAATTGTCACCTAAGTATAGGCTAATCTCTATGGTGTGTAAGACTGGATGAGGTTACAGTTCCTTTCAAATGCAGGGATTCTCCAGCTCATTGTCAAAAAGACAATTCTGACAGGTGTTTCCTTTGTCCTAGGTGTAAAAGCAGAATGGTTATCTACTCAACTAACTACTGCCCCTTCACTTTAGGAGTGGAAAAAAAAGGAAAAGAGTTTGAGAATAAAGACAGCATTTCCAAGGATAAGCACAAGTCCAATTTTATTCCACAGCAATGTTGATGGCAATGTTGGTGCATGTTTTTCTTGGCCAGGGCAAATCTTCCAGATATTATATGGAAATGAAAAGACAACTTAAAAAAAGAAGTACATACAATAATATAGCATTTTAATTAAATACATATTTGGCAAGAATTATTCAAACCTTTTGTACAAAACCAAATCCCTTGGAAATTAGTAACTCTCCACATTTTAGGACAAAAACCTGAACACAGAACACTTTATATTAACCAATGGCATATGCCGCTTTCCACACAATTATCAATTCCACCTTGGACAAATACACAACAGGGAGAAAAAAGAATAAGTGGTGTCATTAAAAGTGTGGAAATCAGTTAAGGGAGATAGTAACATCTGCCCATTAAGAGGTTAGACATGTTTGCATCAAAGACTTGTGAACTTATTATTTTAAGAAGCAGTCACTGGACACAGCAGAAAATGGCGGTGGAGTGTAGATGCTTGTGTTAATGAAGAGGATGGTAGTGGCCACGAGGAGAAATGTGTAGAAGCTGAAAGCAGTTAACAATCGTCTTCATTTTCACTGTGGTCAGCTATTTAAACTGACTCAAAGTTTGGGAGAGGTGGATATGAATGTTTGGTCACTCTCCATTTTACAGTAGCTTTTGTTCTTTACTTCTTTTCTTCCACTTAAAGCACCTGCAATGCTGGATTTGGTTTGGTGGCCATGCCTTTTGGCCACACTGTCCTTTTATTTGGAATGTGCAGTCCAGCATTTTAAAAACAAGGAAGTTCCACCTAAGGCAACATCTAAGTTGATCTTGCCCGTTGCTTTCATATGATGGAGCTCAGTGGCAAGACAATAATGAAAGCAGTTGTTTTCCCATTAACAATGGGGGAGATGGTGCCAGGCAGTAGGGTTGAAAGCAAGGGGAAATAAGTGTTTCTGAGCCCCCTTGGAATGAAATCCAATGTGCATATCTTGTTCTCTTCTTTTAAAAAAATCTCTCCAGTTATAGTACTTCCAGTTTAAGTGTAAGTCTCAGTTGAGGGAGCAATGTTAGTTACAGTCATATACAAAGTCATAGTTGCTTGGTTCCTTTGGAATTGGTGGCGGAGCATCTGGGATCTGTATATTCTCCAGGTCCAGGAGACGCAACTTTATCTCCATACTGAGCAGAGTGTCCAAGTCATTGCGTGTTAGTTCACTCATCATATCCTTTCCCAGAAGGGCATTGAGACCATCGGTCCACACACAGTACTAGAAAGGGGAAAAGTGGGAGTGAGTCAGTGAGATCTGTATACATATGGTTTTCAAAAATATTTGTATGCAGAGCCATGTCATCAACAATATAAATGCCCTGTCACCTCAGTTACAATCTGTGCACCTCAAACTTCTTAAAATGTTAGAGCTCCAATAAAGTACGCTAGCTGAAAAATTAAACAGCCCATCTTGAGTGTGTTATTAACTTCTCTCAGGCAGCTTCGGGTTTTGCAGCGAAAAGGCTAGAAGTCAGAAAAGGAAGCACAAGTAACTTGTGTGTTTTCACTGCAATATCTGAGATACTGATGCACATATCTGCCAAGGAACTATCCTTATATCTGGGTCACAGGAGAGGAATAACACAATTCCTTCTTTGCATTTAACACTGAAAAGATAAGACAGGACATTTCTGTGAGCTATTGGTCACACTAAAAAATAAATATGAAGATAGAAGAAAAATGATATGGAACAAAATGAAGTTTTCCCTCTTTACTATTCTCCACTATTCCACTTTCTGTTATCTTTCAATAGGTGCTTTGGTTATATAAAGCAGGGATGCAAATCTTCATTAACTGTATTTTTGCACACAAGAATGAACAATTCAATTTTTTTTCTTTGTTGGGTGAAACTTCAAGAGTTCTTGTGATGTTTATTGTAAAAAAAAAGCTTGGGGGAAACCCCCAATTGTTTTTTGTGTAATAAATAATGTTTTGGGATGTTTTTGTTTGTTTCTTTGTGCAAAGTTCCCGAAGTATTACTGATAATTTTAAAATGAGGTTTCTTAATGTTTCTTAACCCAACCTTTCTGGTTGAGGAGGAGAATATATTTGACTCTGTTCTTTACACTGCTAATTCATACTTAGCTGAGGTGCTTTGGCAGAATTATTCACACACACTCCCTCCACTTTGTCACATTTTGTTGTGTGATAGTCTGGAAGGGATTTGGATTTAATTGGCATTGGTACAACTTGATACACAAAATATGCAATTCTATGATTGTGCCAACTATAAGCAGTCCCCAACTTATGAACAAGATAGATCCTATAGTTTTGTTCTTAAGTTGAATTTGTTTGTAAGTCAGGAAAGGTACATTTTTGAAGTGTACCCCCAGCCGTGTGTGTATACACACTCTATCTATCTATCATCTCTCTTATAGTTTTGGATAGCATAGGGAAGCATGAACATCCCTGTAGTGTTTGCTCTGCTGACTGTGGCCCTGTTCAGAAGATTTTACCTTACTTTCTGTCCTTGTGATAATTGGATTTTGAAAAAATGTGTCTTTTTGTGGAAACAAGGATTGGTGATAAAGCTTCAGTAGAGACAATTTCCCCCCATGACAACTCTTTTAGGAGCGAATTTCCCTTTCTAGGGGTAAATTTAATCTCACTTCCTGTTGTCTCACTTCCATTCTTAACTACGAGTTGTTTGTAAGTCAGATGTTTGTAACTTGGGGACTGCCTGTAGTTTTAATATGGCATACTTGTTAAATATACAGTACAAAAACAAACAAGCACATATGGGTTTTATAAGGATTCAGCCTCCCTCTCACACAGGGAGGGAATACTCTTGCAAGGTACTGTACATCTAAGAGCAGAATCAATCCCTTTTTATGCAGACCACTTTTATCCTCTTTGTATTGCTTCAATTTTAGGTACACCTTTGCTTGTCAAAACTAATCTGGGACAAGTATCTGGGTCACCATGTTTAAAAAGAAACATGTTGCAAATCATCCAGACTAATAGGGGGAAGATGTACATGATATATAGTCCTATTCAAGTGTTCTTTAACTAGGTTAAACAAACTTGTGAGGAGCGGGGCGCGCTAGACCTGTCCCACTGGAGGTTTCTGAGTCATCTGGGCAGCCACTGCAAACAGAAGAGTTTTTCTGCGTGCTTCATATGATGGGGGTTAGTACACCCCCCTTGAACTTAACCTACTTACAGAATATTTGAAAAGAGAAGGAGAGTACATGTGCATTTATCTTTCGTAACCTCTCTGTGGGATGTGAGGGGGTTGCTCTAGGCTTTCCTGATTAACATGAAAAGAAAGCAGTTCCAAATCCATTTTATCAATAATATTTATAGCAATATAAAATCCATATATTATATCACTGGATCGGTTATGAAATACAACACATCTTGCATCATCCCACTCTTCTTATGAATGAGCAGTATGTCAGTGTAACATAACTTTGAAAAAATAGTGATTCTGAAGGCTGGATTTAACTGTAAAATATTTTACAGTTTTCCTCTCTTGAAAAAAAAACCCCATACAAGTTGTCATGTTTCCCTGCAACATGGGCTAAGTAAGTGTTTTAAATCAGCAACAGTCCTAGGGGACTTCGCAAACAACAGTCAAATTCTATCTAGTCAACCACTTGAATGTATTACTAAAAGCCATTTATGCAACAGTGAACAAAAGTGCTTGAATGGTATTGTCTAAAAATAAAGATTTCAATCACATTGGCCTGTGTCCTAGTTTACGAGTGGAAAATTAAATCAACCATAGCAGCGTTTTTATCATATAAAAGATTCCCGTACATTCCTTGCCAAAGGATGGATTTTAAATTTAGCTGGCCATGTGCTATAAAACAGCAGTAAGATTAAAAATAGCTAGAGCTCACCGTGTATCTCAAGCTTTACAGAAAAGGGGGGAATGGAAGAATTATTATATGAATGTAACCAGGGGGAAGGAGGGGGAGGGAGATGCATAAAGGAGAGAAGCTGAACAGAACAAAGAGAATGGGTAGGGACATGCAATAGGGTTTCATCAACCTAATAAGATAACCCATACAGCACTGCTGTTAGGATTAGCATAATAGTAGGAAAGTGTTCAAAACGAATATGGCTGAGTAGGCTTGAGTGCTTATTGGAACCAGCTCTGCCATGGAGGCAAAAAATATTGTTGTTTTCCTTCTTAGCTCACAGAGTGATTGTGAGGAAATTTTGGCCTACTTTTAAGGCACTTGGTGAATAAAAGCACACATATTCAGTTTTAGATAATTTATTTATGCAAAATAACATACTTATGTATATATAAAAAGTACATTCCTCTCCACTTTGGGTGATAAAGTGCCATTTAGACAGGCGAAGAGTGGTTAAAATTAATCTTACAATAAAATCCTAAAACCATTGATATTATAATAAGAGAATTGCCAGTAAATGTGCTACTGAGTATGTGGACAGGACTCTTGAAGAGGTCATGGCACATATATTTGAGCGCAACCATCCTGGCTTGGTAAAAGTAGTAGACATGGGTAAATGTCTCTGTATGAGAAGAGAAATCTTAGGAGAGTTGACTAGTATGTAATATTCTTTTCTTAGGCAGGATGCTTGAGCATGTAGTGGCTTCTTTAACTATATAACTTTTATGAGACAGATTAATGATCAACATCCATTTTCAGTCTAGTTACAGGACCACTTTGGGCCTAAACACCAGTACAGTGCATTCATCCTGGTTCCTCTGGATTCAATGGCTTTTAATACAATTGTTCATGCTGTCCTTCTAGAACAACTTAGAAGATGGGACTTGGATGAATTTTAACATACTGTGCATGAGTACTGCTCTCTCTCCTCCTGATCATTAATATCCCAGAAATTTCTATTTTGTCCTTCATATTATATAATGTCTACATAAATGAACTGGAGGGGCCATCTGGGTTCAGGGAATTCAGTGTTAGCAATGTGTGAAACAATTCCATTTCAATTCAGGTTTTTTCCACCTGAGTCTTTTTGGGGAGCTAGGATGGTATATAACATTATTATTATTATTATTATTATTCCACTTTAGCCGAGAGTTCTAAATTATTGTCTGGGGATATGAACTCACGAACTTAAAATAGTCCAGCTTAAGGCCAGTAGGAGGAAGAATTCAATGCCTCTCATCTGGTGGAGCTCTTCCTTGAATACAGAGGATAATTATTTTTTTTATTTTTTTTATTATTACTTCGATTTCGCCTATACTAATGCCTATTCCTCAAGAATGGAGATCTGTGCAGGGTGACATATGCCTTAGTGACATCGGTTATTGCATATCATACAGAATTTGAAGTTACAATTACTCCAAAATATACCAGGACACATTCTATTTTCCAGCTGAAATGGCTGGACTGGCTTCCCATTTCTTTCTGAGTATGGAAAGTACTGAGTTGGAACATTTTTGCATGTCCAAGCAACATATATAGTCAACTGTGACTTTGGAGATAGCCTTCTAGAGTGCTGAATATAGGTTGTAGGAGTCCCTTCCAGGAGACACCAGTCTCACTATTTCATCGTGATGCTCTGCTACTTGGTAAAACCCTTCTTTGATGAAATAACATTCAGGTTTTTTTGTTTTAACCTCAAACGATTTTTGTAAATGTTATGTCATATATACATAACTTATGATATGTTCATCTGTTATTTCATTTTTTTTCATAAAAATTTATTACACTGGCAAACATACATTTTGGTGCTTTAAATGTTAAGCCCTGTTTCTGGATATATTTGACCTGCTGATTCCAAAATGACACCAGTTTTCCCCTATCAGATCTAGTTTGTGCGATATAGAATATATTCCACCTACCAGTTATCTTCTCCTCACCCACAGAAAATCATGATAACCATATCTAAGAAACAAGAGCTGGTGCGATCTATCCAATGAACCCGCACAAAAACCCAGAAACAAATCTAAAAACCAAGACACCAAGAAGTTTGGTTTTGTTTGGCCGTATATTGTAGGAGTCACCATGACAGCATAATCCCACTATGAGAAATGAGAATCAGTTAAGATATAATCTCAGAGATCTCTGGAAAGCCTTACCTCTCCCAGTTGATTCTAGTGGACTACCTGAAAAGTTTAGCTGAGTTTCCTGTTTGCCAACCAAGACATTCAACCCATCTATTGGACATAAAAGAGGACTGTGTGACATTTTTATTATTTTTTAAAAAAACATATAGAAAATTTTACCTCATGCTTGTCAGGAGCGATGAAATTTAACTGTCCATTTGAGTCAAACAAGATAGAGAAAGCTAGCTCAAGCACTTCCTGAAAAGAGACAAGACAAATTAGAATATGAAACTCCTAAAATGGTTTAACAATGTAATACTCTCAGTTCACAATGCCATAGTGCACTGGATTCAAGCCTTCTTGCTTTCCCTATTTTTCATGGTGGTTTTGAGGAGAGCTCACCATTGAGGTTCCTTGCACATCAGAAGGACAAACTATGATTTGTTCAAATATTGCTTTGTTTAAACAAGCCAACATTAACCATGTTATACAGTTTGAACTAACCAGGGTGCCATGTCTTCATTAAAGCAGGAAACAAGTGCTTCTATTTTTCTCTTTATGACCATGCTTGCTATTTGTTTACCTAATACCTAAATTGTGAGCAACCTTTAAGTGTGAATTGACTTGGAATCTTAGCATTCCTGGATCACTACTTCTGGAGGAGTACTTTTTAGTCTAACTCTGGCAAGTAACTGAGCTTTGTAGCTCCTTAACCAAGCAGTGGGATTTGGCTGATTAGAGTCTACCGTCTAAGGTGTAGATATTGATGGTTTGGGGCAGTATTTGGCATTCTTGTGTTTTCTTGATATTCTCAGACTATTTAGGGTACCTTGTGGCAAAACATAAGAGCAAAACATCATTGGGGATAAGAGTAACTCAGTGGATTCTAGAACATAAAAACTTATACAACAATAAATGTTTAAAACTTTAAGATGCTAAGGTAATTCTTTATAACCTTTCTGTGCAGAAAATCCAAAGGCTGGCCTGATTTCTAGCAATAAAGTTGCAAGATATCACATAGTATCATAGAGGTCAAAGAGATCACAAGGCCCAACACAAGGGCCATCCAGTCCAACCCTGCCATTCAGGGAAATACAATAAAAAGCACTCTTGACAGATGGTCCTGCAGCCTCTGCTTAAAATTCTCCAGAGAAGAAGATGCCATTACACTTTGAGGCAGCATATTCCATTACCATCAGGAAGTTCTCCCTAATGTTTAGGTGGAATCTGCTGGAAGAGAGTCGACAGCTAGATCAGCTATCAGAATTTAAAACACATCTGAAGACCCATCTCTTCCTGCAGGTCTACCCAGCCTCTTACAATCATGAATGTTAAACTCTCATCTTGTGTTCGCTATATTTTAATCCTTCTTCTGTGTATTTTAATATATGTATTTTGTAGAAAGACATTTTAATATGTGTACTTTTTATAATGATGGTATGTTTTTAACTATTTTATAACGTGCCTCGAGGAAGGGCGGATAAGAAATTTTTTGTTTATTATTAACATTATTATTATTATCATCTCTTTTCTTGCAATTTAAATCCACTACTCTGTGTCTTAGTCTCTAGAGCAGCATTAAACAAGCCTGCCACCTCCTCAGTGTGACATTATTTCAAACTTGACTCTGCAATATTCACTTAAATAGAAGAAAGCTAATTTACAATTTTATTTCCACTGTGGCAAGCCCAGGGGAGATACCGTACAGACGCTTTTGAAATACTGCTGCATCGATGAACAGAATCAAGCAATGGCCTTGTGATTCCTAGGAGAGGGGACAAGTCTAATGTTGGCTGTTTTTGTTGTTGATTTATTTCTAGAGCACATCAAAGGAGAATTCAATAGCATTTTCCAGCAAAGACAATAGCTAAGTTGCTGGGGGGTGGGGGGTGGGGGTTGCACCACTACAACTTTTGGAATCTTCCAATTAACACAGCTAGTTAGAAGATTCTGAGAATTAACTAAACAAGTTATATTTTGAAGTTTTGAGTCTAGCAATGCACTTCTTGCTCAGAAATAAATATGGCAGTCTCTTCTAAGAAAATCCTCAGTCCTCATACATCCCCATTAGACACTATCTGAATTTATATAAGCTTTACTTCCTAATTTTCAGCTAAAATTAGTGATATAAATAAATGTATTTACAGTTTGAGTGTGCAGGCTTCTTTGCATGATTTTTTTTGTTGCAAAAGGGCCTTTAGGGTGGGTGAGGTATTTGGAAAGCAATCACAAGGGAAGTGGAAGCCAAGTACTCTTGCTGTTTATTAGGGTAGGATTTTTCATATACTGTAACTTGACATTTTTGCTGCAATGCAATCAAGATAAAATTACACATAGCAGCAGAACTAAGATTTTTATGACCTAGTAATGTGATAAGCTGCATTGTGGGTGTGTTCGTGTCTTCAATACAACTGTTGACCTTTAGCAATCCTATTAGTTTCATTGGATTTTCTTAGGCAAGAAATACTCAAGAGAAGTGTTTTTCCATTTCTTCCCTCTGAAATATAGCCTATAGCATTCTCACAGCCAAATATTAACTAGAGCTGACCCGTCTTAGCTTCCAAGCAGATGGGATCAGGTGCCTCTAGGGTATTTAGGCTACTGCAGCAGACATATGCTACATTAAAAATAATATAAAAAGTAATTGCCCAAAAAGAAACTGTTGTTTTTCACAATTGTTTTAAAATGAAACATTGGTATAAAATGCTCTTTTAATACTGGAAACTTTAATTCATCTAGTAAAATATAAGAATGGAAGCCACTAATGCCAGTGGTTCTCAACCTGTGGGTCCCAAGATGTTTTAGCCTTCTTGGCTAAACAGCTGGTAAACTGGCTGGGATTTCTGGGAGTTGTAGGTCAAAACACCTGGGGGGGCCACAGGTTGAGAACCATTGTGCTATGGGGAATGTCATTATGCCACCTAATTTTCAAAGAGGATCACAATGTGTAAATCTCAACTAAAGTTAGCAATCAAATAATGTTATTGCTATGCTTTCCAAGTTAAAAAAGATAATAGAATATAACAAATACAGAACACAAGACAATATGGAAGCAAATCTAGATCATATATTATGAAGTGGCCCATTTTTTTTGTCCCTGGTTCTGAATTTTACAATATATCAAACAAGTAATACACCGTATATCTGAAAAACCTCTACATGTCATCACTCAATACTTTTCTGTTGTAGAAACAAATGTTAGAGATTATCTTATGGTTAATGGTTCTGATTCAAACCGTGTGACCAAATGTAGAGTGGATCAAGAGATAAGTGGAGGACAGAAAGTTTGAAACCCTATATTAACAGTTTAATTAAGACATTTATAATTGGGTAGCAATACATTTTGTTCTTGATGTTTTGCAACAGATCATGAACAATGTGCAGACATATATTTTAGTTGTTGCCAACTTGTGATATTTCATTGTTTTCCACAAAGAAAAAGAAACAATAAAGAAGAAAAGGATTATTCCACTGTGGAGATCACTAGAAACCAGTTAACATTTTATCCTGTGTAACAAGTATGAATAACAGAAAAGGACTATCTAAACTGTCCTGTATTTCTAAAAGAAAGTTGTTTTCTTCATAAAACTAAATACTTATTATAAAATATAATCATTTGTGACATTCAAGGATTTGTGCATCAGCAGTTCGAGCAGAGGCAACAGCTGAAAACATTTATGTGTATCTAGGTAACCAGACCCGCAGGAATTCTGAAGGATAACAGTACTTTTCACCAATGAAGGTGCATTATGTCGTACTCATTACATCATGTGTATTCTAGCCAGTGATGATTTATCTGTTTTAATGTATATACCTCTTTTTTCATTTAAGATAGAGTATAGAAATCTTTATTCGGTTGAGGGCTGGATTTTCTTGGAAGCGATCTGCCAAGGACCTTATAGGTCCTTGGCAGGTAGAGCTATAGGCTAAACTGGGAAGACCCATAACTTTACTATGCCTACTTCTACCATCCCCCTTCTCTCTCTTTCTCTTCCACTTGTCTTCTCTGCCTCTTTTCCTCTCACTCCCTATCTAGCAGGTTAGGACTTAAAGCCATCATCTGCTGAAGATTTTTGGAATCAGGCTGAAATGTGCATGAGAGCAAATGGGTGGCTACTGCATACTCGAGAGTAAACCCAGGGCTACATGTTCCTCATTGCAAGAGGCCACTACAACAGTAGCAGAAATACAGTTTGGAAAAGTTGCTTTCATGGAGTTAAATTCCCATAATCTTCATGACAAATGGCCATGCTAGTTAGAGGATTCTGGGAGCAGTTATCCAAATATGCAATTTCCCAAGATCTAAATAAATGTATAGTTTATTCCTAATCAGTGTTACTCTACATATGCAGAAGAATCCTGTGACATAGTCCTTGGGTATTGCACCACTTCAGAATGTAGCCATGGAGGAAAAAGAGGGATCTGTTGTCATGCCCTCAAGAAGAAGAGCTACCATATCAATTTCTTTGACGTGACTGTTTTCTATGTAGATTGTAGAGGGGAAATAGTTTAAGTTTGGAAGTACTCAAACATGGAATCTCTATTGCATTTATTCTGAAGTGGTGCACAGTTAGGATAGCTGTGCTGTATTTTACCCCTTACTTTGTGCAAACTCCTAAATTAGCACCTAGTACTCAAGGATCTCACAAAGAAAAAAGCAGCTACGTTTTACCAGGGGTATATCTGGGATGGTTTGTTGGGTATCATTTGGGAGTACACAAAGCAATCATATTAGTATTTTCCCAAAACTGGAAAGAATGTGATTTTTGAAAAAGGGTTCTAGATCTTCGAACATTTTCTGTACAATCAGTTTGGTAGAAAATATGCTAAGTGTACACTCAAGATTTTCCCCAAATGTCACTGATGTGAGGGCTGATTAAAGCAATGCAAGGTTGATAGTGTTTTGTTTTCTGGATTTGTTTTGTTTGTTGTTTGAATATCACACATTAAATGGAACATAAGAACATAAGAAGAGCCATGCTGAATCGGACCTCAGCCCATCTAGTCCAGCATTCTGTATCACACAGTGGCCCACCAGTTGTACACAGGGATCTTGAGCAGAAGGGAGGGCAAAACCCTCACCTGCTCCCAACCCCCCACAACCAGTAACCAGGGAAATCCTGCCTACCTCAACCAACTCCGAGGTGGCACTTGAATGTCCTTTTCAGTAACTACCGATACACTTGGTATCCATGAATCTGTCTAATCCTGCCTTGAAGTTGTTCAGGCTGACAGCTGTCACAACCTCTTCTGGAAGTGAGTTCCATAACCCAATGACCCTCTGGGTGAAGAAATATTTCCTTTTATTAGTCCTAATTTTCCTACCTTGGAGCTTCAGGGAGTGCCCTCTAGTCCTAGTGTTTTGTGACAAAGAAAATAATGTTTCTTTATTCACCTTTTCTATCCCATGCATGATTTTATACACTTCGATCAAGTCACCTCTTAAACGCCGTCTTTCAAGGCTGAAAAGACCAAGGCGTTGCAACCTGGTTTCTTGCTAAAATTGAATAAATTACACTGCTTGTAATTTAAGAAAATACTGAAAAATGGCCAAGAAAAGAACAAGTAAATGAGGTGGTGTCCTATCAAGTTATTCAAGCTAGGCGGCCATTCAGTTCCCATCTAAGATAGAGCTTATCTGTTGCTAATGATCTCACTGGAAGGGGAAAAGCTGTATGCTGGCAAATGGGAAAATGATGAAACCACCAGTAAGAACATTCTGCCATATCTTTTCTTTGCTTGTGGCAGTATCATTCTGTCACTTCTGATCTGGCAATATGTAAACATGAAGGGGGTTGCTATGTGGAATGAAGGCATATGGAAGAAAAGGTCCTTTGTAAGTTCTCTTCAGTCATGCAAGAAACACGATACAGCAAGTATTTTATACATAGAAAGAAGACCCTGTAACACTGTTTGCTAAAAGAGCTCTGATAAAAGCCTAGGGAAGACTGCATCTGGTTGTTCTTAAAGCAAAAGCAATATATTATTTTGTGTGCATTTTCCTACTGCGTGCTGCAATGGATGTAAGCCTACACTGAATAAAGTATATTTGTGCATTTTTAAGAAATGTACATAGTATTTTTGCGGCACATTTTTCAAAAGCATGTGTTTTTCGATCATAAAGACCACAAAATCCATTCAGTCCATCCCACTGCCATGCAAGAATACACAATCAATGCATTCCTGACGGCCTAATGTTCGGATGGAAATTCAAGTGCAGAAATTCACATTCTGACTAAAAATTATATCCAATTCATAATTAAGTTCAGAAAAAGAAGAATTGAATACATCTATTTACATTTATAGTCTTCTACCTGTGCAAGCTGTTGGAAATTTGTAATACTCTGAACTTTTAAATTTTAATATAACAATATTAAACAATAGTTGAATCTGTCAATCACTGTTACAATTCCCAAATAGTTCCATTTATTTCTGACCTCATTGTCATGTTATGGAAAAGCATTCCCCTCCATCCCCCAAATCCAGGTATTTGATACAATTTGTTTAGGGCAACTTTACTGAGGTGCCATGGGACTGATCTATAAGGAAGTTAAATTTTGGAAACGACTACAGTGCTTTACAAATGAGGGAACTGAACCAACCAGATTCTTGAGAGTGACAAGAGGCAAGTGCTCGAGATATTCCCCACTTTGGAGCTATTCAATACTGTATAAAGACATCTCCCTTGTTTAATATATGTCTAACAAGGTAATTTGATTGAGAGCTGGAATATGCATCAAAGCTTCGAACTAACCAGTTATCAAAATAGTTGATTGTAAGGAGTTCTTTTCCCCATATCAGAGTTCTAAGAACTTAGCATTATGGTTGTACCTTGCACAGCAAAACCACTTCAATGCTGGTTTGAAACTGCATTAAATGGTCAGTGCTCGGATTAAAAATAAAAGAAACATTAGAACAGAAGCCTGCAAACCCTCTGAGATGGAATTAACAAATACTTTCTTTTTGTCAAGAGCAAAGCATAACTAAAAGTCACTGGACTTTATTGAAAAGTATACCTTGTTTTGTTTCAGGGCTCCCTTCTCCTTCATGTGAGGGCAGTCTTTTCCGGTAACAACTGCTTTTATATCTGCCACAGGCACTGTATCCAAAGAAAAAAAATGTGTGTCAGATATTCCAGTGAAGTATATGAGAAAAACACTGTAGTCTCAAATATGTAACACAAAACCGATGTGTTAGAAATAGCATTCCTTGTGTCATGTTCCAACTTCTGATGTGAGAAAAGAGCCAAACAAAACAAAAATCAGGAAAACCAGGCAGGTGAAAAGGCTAACTGGCTTTCTCTGCTCTCCTAAGAAATTAAGATTTATGGGCTGATGAGGATGCTATACACATTTGCTCAGAAATATAACTGAATTCCATGCTATTTATCCCTAGTTAAGCAGTTATAAGAATGTAGGAAGAATGTTATTACTTTCATGCTTTTTCCTTGATGATCCCAAATGCATGGCTACTTTATTATTAAAAAGATGTAAGTCCTATAAAAATAACTAAATTTGGTTTCATTGGAGTAGAAAAACTGATAATACTATTCTACCAAATTATTTAATTTCATATGTGCCTCCTCTTTCTGCACATAGAATCATAAAATCGAAAGAGACAACATGGGTCATCTATTCCAACCCCCTGCCACGCAGGAAAAGCACAATCATAGCACCCCTGACAGATGGCTATCCAGCCTTTGTTTTAAAAACTTCCAAGGAAGGAGCTTCCACCACACTCCGAGGCAGAGAGTTCCACTGCTGAATAGCTCTTACAGTCAGGAAGTAATTCCTAATGTTCAGGTGGAATTTCCTTTCCCGTAATTTGAACCCATTGGCCCGGGTCCTAGTTTCTAGGGCAGGAAAAAACAAAACTGTTCCCTCTTCCTTGTGACACCCTTTCACATAATTATACATGGCTATCATGTCTCCTCTCAACCTTCTCTTCTGCAGGCTAAATATACCCAGTTCTTTAAGACGCTCCTCATAGGGCATGGTCTCCAGACCTTTGATCATTTTAGTTGCCCTCCTCTGGACATCCTCCAGCTTGTCAATATCTCTTTTGAAATACTGACAACCTTCCAGTTTGCCAATATTTCTTTTGAACTGTGGTGCCTGCAATTGGACGCAGTATTCCAAGATGCCTAGATGACAATAAGTTACTATGTCTTCCTTTTCCTGAGAAAACAGCTTCCCCAACCTTTTCTACTTGAAAGCCACTCCAAGAAAACAGGAAAACTCTCTCTCTCTCTCTCTCTCTCTCTCTCTCTCTCTCTCTCTCTCTCTCTCACACACACACACACACACACACACACATTCATGAGACTCGGGAAAATAAGCAAGTATGCCTATCTTTGATTCTCATCTCAGATTAATGGAAAGCGATATATTTATTATTTAAAATGAATTTCAAAGGTATTGGAAATAATATTCCATTGCTTTCCTTCTGAATATAATGGAACACACACTTGTTTAAAATGAACGAATGCTTTATTTGAGACTGCTTTTCCTAGGAGACCTTATTATTCGTAAAGGCAACACTTGCTTTTTAGTAATATTCGAAGAGCTTCAGGCTACTGTCGACAGAGGTATATTCTGACAGAGTCTCTTACTATGGACTTGCACTATAACATTAAAAAGGGACACTTTACTGCCTAATTAATAAAATTACAGAGAAGGTTGTTAGTGCCAATATGACTTTACTGGGGGATGGAATAAAGGAAGGAATGGTAATACTGGGTAATGATGCATGAGCATCATTTCCCAATTAGGATTAGCAGAACTGGTAGTATGCAGCCTTCAGATTTGCTACATTTCATTATTGAAAACAGAATTTCAACAAATGCTGGCATACATGCATCTATCCATATGGGTTGCTTGTCACCAATACTACTGGAGTTGGTGTCTATGACATGCAACCACTTTTCCCTTCCACACTACAACAATGCTGTTGATCAATTCACAATGCTATTAATAGGTGTCTGGCAACTGCACTTTGTTTCAAAGCTAAAGGATCATGTGGGAGGGCATTTAAAGGCAGTACCAAAGGCCCAAAATGGTCGGACCAACACCACTTTGGGAAGCTATATTGATGATAAAATGCAGTTCCAAACCACATTATATGGTAGTGTAGATCCAGCCAAAACAAGGCACAAAAACTAACAGCAAATGAATAAGATAAAAACAAACATATAAACATACAGATTTCAAAAACACAACTAAGCAGGAAAAAAAATAAAGAGCTTAGTGCTTATTCTTAAATCCTAACCTGGATGAAGTCCTATAAAAATAAAAAGCCTTTTTCTGCTGGTGGAAGAACAGCAGGGAGTGGGGCTAGTTTTCCTTGGCAGGGAGTTCAGAGCTGACATTAAAGAAATGATTTCCCTAAGGTGAGAGTTGTGACATGCCCAAATGGGGGTGTCAGCTGCAGGTGTGTAGGTGGGTCATGAAGCATTACCAATGAAGGCAACGAATATCCAATAAAATGAAATCTGAGTCTGTAGTTAGTTATATAGTCCATTAACTCATCTTATAATAAAAATAAACAATAAATCATAATAACCTCTGAGTCTATGGCATGCTGGTGGTGCAATGGGTTAAACCACTGAGCTGCTGAACTTGCTGACCAAAAAGTTGGCAGCTTGAATCCGCAGGATGGAGTAAGCTCCTGCTGTTAGCCCAGCTTCTGCCAAACAAGCAGTTCGAAAAAATGCAAAATGTGAATAGATTAATAGGTACCACCTCAGCAGGAAGGTAAATGGCGCTCCATGCAGTCATGCCGGCCACATGACCTAGGAGGTATCTATGGACAACACAGGCAGGTTGGCTTAGACATGGAGATGAATACCACCTCTCAGAGCCAGAAGGGGAAGCCTTACCTTTATCTGTGTATCTGTTTTTGTTGTTTCTAGGCATTGAATGTTTGCCTTGTATCTGTGTATGCTGGAATCCACCCTGAGTCCCCTTGGGAAGACAGGGTGGAATACAAATAAATTATTATTATAATATTTAAAATATAAATGAAATGTTTTCATTATATATGTTGTGTCTCTATACATTTCACTATGACAACTTATGTACATGCCTATATTTCTTATAAGAGGTTGGTTTAAGCTTCAGTTTGCCAGTAAAACTGTGTTACCAAATGATGCATATCTAAAAAAAATGTGTCACCAACATGAAATGTTTGGAAAGCTTTGCTTTAAGATATCATTGTATCCCTTGTTGTTTCAACAAGATGGATATGAATGTTACCCTGGAAACAGTCAAAGGAGGAGTGTGACTTTACTGCACATTTCCTTTCAATGTTAATTCATAATACACAAATCTGCTGTTCCTTTTTTCAACCTCACTCCTTTAATAAGGGATTTGCTCATCAGCCTCCCTTCCACCCCATTTTTATGCTTTACCTTATCATCTTTTGAAATCTTACACTAGCTGTCATCACACATTTCTCAGCCCCACTGTAAAATATTAAATGTGAAATAAAAGCACATTCATTGCCATTGCCCGAATACTTACATTTATCCTGTAACGAATCATGTGGAACCTCTCCCTGGGGACTCTCTTCCAAGTCTCCATAGTGCAAGACTTTGTGGTTTGGGGAAAGTCGGCAATACCAAAATTTGTCTGGTAAAATAATGAAAATTGTTGAAGAATATTAATCTAACAGCCAAGAGAAAATAATTCAGGAGGAAATAAATGAGGACTATGTTGAAAGGAGTAAATAAGATTTATCAACATGTACCATGTGACACGAATGAGATTTATCAGCAGATAATGTGCAATCCAACAACATCACCCCCAATCCCATATCTATGGTTTGGATTTTAGTCCTTTCTTGAGTTTCAACATCCATTTACTTCTCTTACCACATTCTTTTTCTGTCACTATAATATTTTCAATAGTGAAATAATATTTGTTACCAGGCTTAGTTGCAACAGCCATGAGGATATGAGCTCAATGTCAGTCAATTCCGTTTTTGAAATAAAGAGAAGAATGGCTTCTCCTTTCTTGACCACCTTTAGTTAATAAACAGGCTATATAACTAGGATTTGTCAAAAATGCAAGCTAGCTTTACCTGAATTCCCACCTATTCATCTAAAACATGATCAGATCAGTGATTTAAACTGTAGTGGCTGCATGAAGTAAACTTGCTGTTCACAGTTACTACAAGTGGGAAAGACTCCTTGATATACTAGGTGTTTCCTTTTGGTGCTAGTAAAACCTGGCATAAATCTGACATGACTTTACCTCATTTTATATAAAGTGGATGTTATTTTAGATAGTTTTCTTATTATCCTCTGGTTATGGTAACCAGCAGTTTCACATGTTGATCTAAGATAATCTTTTTTTAATTCACTCCATATTTTATCAATCTTCCTCAACCCTTGAAAAAATAAATACCTGAAAATATAGCTATGTGAACCCTTCATGTGAAACAGCTTTCATGTGATTACCAGAAGATGAAACACTTATCAAGGCAGCAGATGTGCAGATATATGCATGCTTTTATTTAGGAAAGACTGAACGGCAGATCTCACTAGTTCAAGATAAGCAGAAAATGAGGATTGTTGGATTAAATGCATGCAGGGAGAAACTAAAATGAGAGAGGAATGGAAACTAGACACTATTTAAAATGCGGCTTAATAACTACTCTAAATCCAAGATAAATCCCTGCAAACCGCAGAATCTGAAAAATAACCAAATTTGCTTTTTGCCACCATATTCCATAAAATAACTTTCAACCCACCAGATATTTAGGATGTAAGTGTCCAGAATCCCTGACCCATAGTGATGGGGCTAAGGCTTCTAGAAACTCAAAACCAAAAGAGGGCCAAAGATTCAGAAGCACTTTCCTACAGTCTTCAAACTCATGGAAAACAAAGAAATAATAATAATAATATTCCTTTCTCAAGACTATCTGAAATAGTGAAGACTAGAAATTGTTTTAGAAATGGAAAATGGATAGTTGCCATACAAAAGTTTCATATCACACTTTTAGAGTAAGTGTGAGCAAAACCAATTCTGATCCATTCTGATGTAAACTGAATAATCTGAAAACTTTACAGAAAATATACAATTGATTATAATTTTTTGATCACTGTCATTTTGAAAAAAAATACACTGTCATTTTGAAAAAAATAGCTTTTTCCTGAGCTCACTGTCACATAATGGGATTTCATCACAATGCAGCTTGGCAAGTCACACACTCCAGTTCATTGGCTGCCAATTTCAGAGGAGGCAACAGTCAAGGAATGTCTGTTTTCAACAAAGCGCTTGCCATAGTATCTAGACCAGACCTGGGCAATTACCAGCCCTCCAGGTGTTTTGGACTTTAACTCCCAGAAATCCTAGCCAGTTTACCAGCTGTTAGGATTTCTGGGATTTGAAGTCCAAAGCACCTGGAGGGCCGGTAATTGCCCAGGTCTGATCTAGACCAGGGCTGTCCAACTGGCGGCCCCGGGGCCGTACACGGCCCCCAGCCTGTTGGACACGGCCCCCGCTATGCCCCTGGCCGCCATTTTTTTAAAAACACATTTCTAATTTTTTTAAAAAAAAATGGTGGCCGGGGGAGGCGGGGCAGGGAGGAGGAAGTGAGCCAGCTCCTCCTCCCTGCACCGCCCCCTCCCTGAACTCTCCCTCCTCCTCCTCTTTCCCGGGCGCCGCTGCTGTCCCGTGCGCCGCAGCGCCGGTGGAAGAGGAGGGGGAGGGAGAATCCTCTCCCTCCTCCTCCTCTTTTCCCCACCCGCGCCCTTGCCGGATCCCGGGCGCTGGCGCATGCGGGGAAAGAGCGACAAAGGAGAAGGCAGTCAGCTGATTGCCTTCCCTTCGTCCCTCTTTTCCCCCGGCGCGGCGCCCGGGATCGGGCAAGGGCGGGCGGGGGGAAGAGGAGGAGGCGGAGGGAGAGTTCTCCCTCCTCCTCCTCCTCCTCCACCGGCGCTGCCGCGCCCGGGACAGCAGCGGCGCCCGGGAAAGTGGAGGAGGAGGTGGAAGAGGAGGAGGGAGAACTCTCCCTCCGCCTCCTCCTCTTTTCCCCGCGCCCTTGCCTGGATCCCGGGCGCCGGCGCGCACGCGGGGACAGAGGGACGAAGGAGAAGGCAGTCAGCTGAGTGCCTTCTCCTCCCCCTCTTCCCCCCGCCCGCGCCGGCGCCCGGGATCCGGGCAAGGGCGCGGGCGGGGGAAGAGGAGGAGGAGGGAGAATGACAGTTTAGGAGGGGGCTGGGGGCGGGGTGGGGGAGGGGCCTGGGGTGGGGCCTGGGGGTGGGGCCGAACGGCCCCCCAGGTCATCAGTGGCCTCAATTCTGGCCCTTAGCCGGTTAGAAGTTGGACAGCACTGATCTAGACTAAGCATCAGTGAAATAATGTATCTACCATTCTTTTATGCTGCATTCACAACACACAGGAGTGACAATTTAGAAAATTAAAAGGCACTCCTTCTCATAAGTTCTGAAAACACCCGAATGATGCAACAAAGTGTTTATTCTTTTCAGCCAATGAAAAGTGAAGTTGAGTGTAAACAGACAGGGAAAAATACTTCTATTAGTACCTTGCCTCCGTCGACTGTTGAGTTTTCTAAAGCAAGTTCCTTCGACAAGACGATTTAGACGCTGCTGCTTAATCAACTCTAAAATTTCAGGCTGGATCTTCTCTTTTAGCTCCCTGGAGGATCCAGAGGAAGATGCAAGAAACAAACAAGTGATCAGTCACAAATTTAAACACATATAATGATTTTCTAAAGAAGTCAAGAAAAACTTATATGCAGCTTGTTTTGAGACAGGTTTGGAGTTCTTGATAGAATTTGAATGTTACAATTTAGTTCTCTGGGATGCCACCAATGATCCGCAAGAGCAAAGTGAGAAAGCAGATGCCCATCTCATTCAACTAGCAGCTAACCGACATTTTACGTATTGCTATAAACTGAAAGTTTGTTCCTGGCTGGTTTGGAAGTTATGAGAGTTTCTGCACATTTAGCTTCTGCAGATTTCCCAACATCTTTTTTTACACATCAAAAAAAAGTTTCTTTACAAACTTTTTGGGAGCAAAACAGGCTGAAAGATGCAATTTGCTACACACAAAATTTCCCTTTTGTGCACAAGTCTTTAGTTTTTGCACAGGAAATTGTATTGCAAAAATATTCTGCAAATGAGGAAAATATTTGGATGGTTGACAACAAGATATCCCAGGGTGCCGACACTGTTTTTTCTTCAAGAATAGGAAAATGTGTGCATATTGGATACATCCCCATCAGGTACCATACATTCTTCTTCTTCATCTGAAGCAGTGGTTCCCAACCTTTAGTCCTCCAGGTGTTTTGGACTTAAGCTCCCACAATTCCTAACAGCTGGTAAGCTGGCTGCGATTTCTGGGAATTGAAGCCCAAAACAACTGGAGACCAAAGGTTCACTGATCTAAAATTAAATGCCAAAAAAGTGGTATGAGTCATTGATCTTTGAGCTGCTTTCTGTATTTTGTTGCACTTGAGGTAGCAAATCATTGACCTAAACACTGCATCTTATGTGCCCAGCAACTGGTATAGAGCTTTTGGTAGACACACTAGTTCATTCTTCCTCAGTGTTGTGCCTTTTTGATGGGTTGGACTGCAACTCCCTTCACCTCCAACTGGCTATGCTATCTGGGAGTTGCTTTTTGAACCCACCTGCCGGTGCCAAGTCATGGATTTTATTTATTTATTTTATTTTGTCACGTTTCTATACCGCCCCTCTCAGCCCGAAGGCGACTCGGGACGGTTTACACAGGCAGTCTCTGCCCTCAATACAACACAGCAAACGTGACAAAATAAAATAAAATAAAATAAATGACTATATGACATTTTCTTAATAACTCTGGAACCAGGAAATAAAGTGGCGCTACACACCTAAAACAACAACAATGAGAATGCAGCTGTCCTAACATTCAGTAACCAGCCGCATTTATACTCAGCAAATTCAAAGCATAGTATTGACATGGTTAAAGTATTCTGTCAACACCCTCGTCCTCCAAACCATGCACATTTATTTTGGAGTTATTATTGACTTCTATATTCTATATTTTGTGATTTGTGGTTTGGGCATGGCCCAATGTAAGCCGCTCCGAGTCCCCTTTGGGGAGAGGGAAGCGGCTTATAAATAAAGATTATTATTATTATATCAATTGGTTTTCTCTCAGAAAGAATACTTATGTTCAAAACATACTGATATCCTCATGTCAATAAACCAACTCAAACTTTTGACCTTGTTTTCTTTTCATCTCCAGTCAACGCTATTGATACAAGAAATCAGTAACTGGAAAAGTGTTCCTTTCTTTAGACTACTCCAGCCATACTGATTGGGGAATTCTGGAGTGATGTGCTACAACCATGGACAGCTCTCTGGCAGGTGCACTCTTCTTTGTGGATGTGTCTCCAATTCATATTCTGAACAGACTAACTTGTGCATTCTTTTTAAATATACTGTCAAAAACCTCTGAGGAAGGTCATTAGTGTAATTTGTATTATAAAAATAACAATTTTATATTTTATGGTACTTCCTGAAATTACATGACAAAGCCCTGTAGCCCCCAAGTTCGAAAATATACACATATATAGTTTTTAAACATGACTTTGGGTTCTGTTGCTGGGGTGCACTGGGCGACTGAATCCATTAATTTACTATTAAGATTCTTGACTGCAAATAAAATAAAAATGGGCAAGATTTGGGAGTTCTGCAGTGGTCCTGGCACTCTGATTAATATAGAGATTGGGCTTGAGAGAGGTACGGAGAGGTACTGACAACCTGCCTCTATAGTGAACCATAAAAACTGGTTTGAAAGAAAGTCTTCAACATCTATCACCAAATCAAATGAGAAATATTATCTAGTAGATAAGGTTTTGTTTTGCATCTTACTGTAGAGATGGCACAGCAATTCACTCAGTTTTTATAGAACGCTGATGCTCTCGTGTTTCTGATCTGGGCTTCATTTTGTCTAATTCACTGATGGTGACATTTAGTTTCCTGCAAATGGGCAAGCCAGAAAAATCCACTGGTGGAAAGGGGATACTGACAAAGGAGGAAATGTCAAAGCTTTGTTTCTTGCAAATATGCTGTTCAAAGCCCTCCAGGGATGAGAAGAATTTATTTTAGGTGCAAACAAAGAGACAATTTTTATGTGTGCAGAATAAATATATTGCGGTAGATTTGACTGCTCCCTCTCCCCCATACTCCAGTCTTCAACAGCTTTGTTTCCCCAGGGTTATTCCTGAGGGCTTTTACAAATGGCCTTTGCATTTGCCAGACCTTTCAAGGAAGAAGAGAAGCAAAACAAGACATTGTCATAACACCTACAAAATTGGACGAGACTGGAAATCTTCCTGATTCATCCTCTCAGACTGGCGAATTTTCAGTATTTCTGCGTAGCTTAGATTTTGAAGTTTACTTTTGAACTGATCCAAAGAACTAGGCTTCGTGGTTAGTGCTCTCATTATTTGCTCCTTTACCACTTGCATTACCTATGGATAAAAGAGAAAACAAGTGTTTCAAAGTTTGAGCAACCTTTTTCATTGCATATACATAATTTAATTCCAGAAACATACGTAATTTAATTCCAGAAACAATATGTAACCACTCCTTAAAAGTACCAAAATGAAAGAACTACAATTTGGAACTCTCTAATTTTAATTGTTCCTAATGGAAGATACATTTATGTAGGATACAGGATGATGTGTTTTTTCAGTTGTTGTTTCAAACACAATTTTAAATAGGAAAACAAACACAATTGAATGCTCTCAGGCGGAACTGTTCATAGAATGGTGTGACAATCGCAACAATTTGCTTGTGTGTACCATGAAGCAAGTCTGCTTCCCTCACCTTAGCTCCCATGTACATGATTATCACTTGCCTCGGCCTTACCACATTTCTCACTGGAGTTCCATGGTGCACACTGCCTCTTAAAACTTGAATATCATTTACCCATACTCAAGACAGATCTAAACTAGGACCTCCCACAGCTGCTGTTAACACATGTTTTCTGCATATGTTAAAAATATCATTTGAAAAATGCAACTGAATTTCATTTAGCCCTAGAGTTCAGAGGGAATTGATCGCAAGTATGCATGCATCGCATTGAACAATGCATGCATACTTGAATTCAGTTAAGGGGGGTTCTTTTACTCTTGATTCTTCAGAAACCCACAAATGGACATAGTAATCTGAAAACTTTCTACTCCCTTGCTCAGTAATGGTGGTTTTACAGGTTTAGGTTGATTGACCAACTTTCTCACGAACTCCTGTATTTGAGTTAATTTTTGGATCCTTCCAGCTCCTGTGTTGATTTTCTATTTTTCCTATATATTTCTAAAATTCAAGTGATCAGGCATGCTCTTGCTTTTCCAGCTAATAGGCAGTGTGACCCCACAGGACCTCTAGAGAGCACGCTGGCCTCTTGGCACACCTGGATGCGCCGTGGCAAGCCAGGTTGGCTAGGCCTTATGTTCACTTATCTCACACCTCCAGGTCTGCTATTTTAGTTCAGTGGTGTCCAAGCTTGGATGGCAAGGCTACAGACCAGCCTGTAGGAGGTGCAATTCCTTGCCTCCCACTCTGCCCCCCATTAGTGCTGACCTGGCTCTCCCTAAGGTGCCTAAAAGAAGCTGCCAGAGCTGAGGGAGCAACAGCCATGGGGCACCCAGGAGGGATGGGAGCAGTAGGATCCCCTCCCCTTTCTTACTACAGCAATTGCAAGGGTAAGGGTGGTCAGGATCTGCTATTTGCTGGCCCAGCCCAAGCCCTGTGCACCTGAAGTGAGGAAAGGGGGTAGCCTAAAGAGGCCTCCCCTTCCCCCCATGCTCCTAGGTAGTGCTGTCATTAAACCGCCTTAAATTATGCTCAAAAGTTAGTCACCCTAGGTTTAAATATTGAAAGGACAACACACTCTGACATGGGATTAATCTACACCTACACAAAAAAATCTATTTAGATAGTTCAGCCCTGACCTGCACCCATCTGGTCCATACAACTCAAAACTGATTTGGCCTGGCCAGAATTCCTTGGATAGCGTCTGGACATCTTGGTTTGACTTCTGGCCTACTTCAGTAGACAAACACATAGAGACAGACTCTCCATTCATGTTTCTATGATGAGAGATGGAGATTCAGTAAATTTTAGAATTTCCAAGACAACATGGAAAGTCGCTTTGAGTATCCTGTGTGAAAAAGTGAGGTATAAATAAGTACAATAATAATAATAACTCTAAAAATGTTTAGCTGTGCCATAAACACTTGTCATTTTCTTTTCTACTTCCTTGGTAAACAGGAACAACATAAGATCAAAGCCAAGCACTGAATGCTTGTCTTAACATCAATACTTCCATGGTGAAGCACCAGAAGGACACAGCATTTTATTGTCAAAGATCAACTGCAGTACTAAATGTTTTGGGATGTCATTCTTTCCTGTCTTCAGCTGGCTCATCACATGACTCTGTCTCCTTATACTGCAGTTAATTCACCTTTAATCAGTCACATTTTCCCCTGGAGATTACAAAAATCCTTCATGCATAACTTGTTTATTAACAGTCGTATAGCTACAGAGAGGCAGAATACTCAAACAAGAGCAAAATCAAAGAGAGATTCCAAATGCAAACCATGAACAATTCAAATTAGAAAACTGGAACAAGAAACAGCTCAACAAAAGCAGTAAATCTGCATAGCAATTACTAAGAATATGTTGCAGTTAATTAACATGGAGGGAGGGAAGTTTCCAGTGGAGGAAGAGCTGATGTCAGTCCAAGAAGCCATACATCATATTCTGTTGGGCCTGATGGAATTCAGCACCTCAAAGTGTTTACCTGCTTACCCATTACTCCTTTCAATAAATCAATTGGTATTTCAAAATATTTTAAAATAAACTCATATTTATCACATTCAAAAAATCCTGAAGAATTACAAAAGCTCAAAAGCAACATCTGACTTTTAAAAAGAACAAACCAAGTAAAGGCTAGCAACTTGTTGAGCACTCACATTAATCATATAAATATATTGCAAATCAGGTGGCAAAACCAAGATATTGTGCTACCTTCTATGGCACAGTAACAAATCGTACCTTTGCAAAATAAATTGAACAAAACCTAGATGTTATAGTGTCTGAAGCAGTGGTTTCCAGCTTGTGGACCGTGCCCCAGAAGTGAGCCATGAGAAAGTAAAACCGGTCCGCGAACCTTCTTATTTTTATTTTATTTATTTCTGCTCCTTTCCACAGAGCTGACTAACCCTGCCCCTTTTGGTAATAATGTTGTGGAGTGGTCGCTTTTCAAAGTGGTCTCCAGTGAAGTGGTCCCTGATCAAAGTGGGTGCTGGTCAAGTGGGCCCTGTTAAAAAAAAAAGGTTGGGAACCACTGGTCTAAAGGATGCCTGGTTATTTTGGCACATAAGACAGAATATTTTTAAGCACTTCTCTGCTTTCCTAGTTAAAACACAACAAGAACAGGAACAACAACAAATCACATAACAATTTGTTCCTTTTTCATGACTCCCAATACTATGACTTGAGGTGGATACCTCTCTCTGTGAAATAGTTGGGCCAGCCCCTCATAGTAGTTTTTAAGATTGTATTTTATCTGTCAGGCCGATCTGTGTTGGCCATGGGTGAAAGATCAAACCTAGGGCACTGCATGTCCTTTCCTCTGTGAATACCATGTATATTGTACAATTTCCATCCAGTCTTTTTTATGGAGCTTGACAAAATATACAGGTTACATAAACTGCATTCATACTCAGAAGCATGTAAAGCTCTCTCAATTTCCATTCCATAGTTCCAGAGGGGAGTGGCAAGAAGGAACTACACCAATAGTCATCTTTGGTGGCCAGCTGTCTGAAGTCAACTTCTCCTTTCATAAGACTATCCTAGAAATGTCAACCACAATTTAGGCCAACCCAAGAAAAAGCATCCCATTCTACCAGGAGACAGAATCACTTTTCTGACACCCCTTTCATGAAGACATCCCCCCCCCCCCATAAAATTGGAAAATAGAGTATGTTGCATGGGGCAAGTTCCCCAACATTTCCGGAAGTCTTTAGTTGTGAAAGCCAAATAATATCACCTGTTCAGAAAACAAGAATGCTGAGAACAATATTTCCTGTACTGCTTTGGTGCCTTTAGTAAACGACGTCCATTAGGTGATGGGAGTTGTGAAAAAGACCAATCTTTTGAATAGGAGAAATCTTTTAGAACAACAGTAACATAATCTGCCTGGCAGGAGACTCCATTAAGAACCCATTTTGACGATGAATTCTGCAATCACCATTGCTAATTTACAGAGAATAGAGCTTCTTATTAACATCCCTGTCAGAAAATTAAAAGCACTGTGATGTTTACCCCTTTTTGCCATTTCTCTCTTATTGCAAAATAAGAATGTTAGCATTATTCCAACTCTAATGGCCAGAAACAACCTTTGATGAAACAAGCTAAAATACACCCACCAGATTTATTGGGTGGTGAAAGTGGCAATTCTTGTCAAATCAGATACGATTTTAATAAAAAGAAATTCTTCAGCTTCAGAGCTGCTGCTTCTTTTTTGGCAATGAATATACAATATCACTGACGACAGACATTCCAATAAAGCTCATTTTCCCAAGTAAGATAATTTGTTCCCGAGAACAACCTGCATTTATCTAGATGTTGTTATCTAGATGCTGAAAAATTCTCATTAAGTGTGCTGCATTCTGACTTAGAAGTGAGGAGGGGTGGAGATCCAAGGGAAGAGTAAGTGATAGAATAACCAAATTGGGAGGAACAGGAAGACTCATCTAATCCAACCTCTTACTGTGCAGAAATTCATAACTAAAGTACTCCTGGAGGATGGTCACCCAACCTTTTTTTAGGTGCATCGTGGCAACAGGTAATTATCTCAATTCATGTGCAATTCTAGTGTAATACAGCCATGTGGCTTCTTCAAGTCTGATGCAGAATTACATTAAACAGACCAGTCTATTTCACACAACATCTGTTTCTCATCTACAAAAACTCACATCACATTCAACTAACCTTGAAAGTGCAACAGGACATTTTTAATTAGTACATTCATCGCAACAAGCATCTCTCTATTATGTTCAGAGTTAAAATTGCCCAGAGTAACTGATTTCACATCATAAACACCACACAGAGCAATAGGTCCAGAAGATGAATAAATAGTGCCAGGAAGGAAACTGATCTTCTTTTGTGCACCCCTTCAGATAGATACATGCCAAAGGTGCGTGTGTAGAGAAAAACAAATAGTCACTAACTCAGAGATAAGCCATTAAGACCAAATGGCTTGTCTGTATAGAATGCTTATTCCATTTAACCTCTCACCAACAGTGTGTTCAAGCCACCTGCCACCATGTAAGATTAACTCTGAATGTATATCATTTAATCAATTTCTGCTCATCTTTGTTTTGCCACCTTTTGATAGCTTTCTCCATTGCCATCTTGGGTATCCACTTCTTTTCCCCTTCCCTCCTCATTTACACCCTCTTATCTGAATACTACAGAATGCAATCAACCAATCAATCAAAATTGCCCTTTTCTGGAAGGAAGTTCAGATTTCTTGATATGCTTTCGATGCAGCAAATGGGTGGATTAAATTGCAGCCATGGGAGAGGAAGAGAAAGATTAAGCAGCTGATACAGCTAAAAACAATGTCAATACGCCATTTCTGCTTGTTTCACTAGTATTTGGTCACTGACCTGCACCAAGATTATTGATAGCTTTGCCAACAATTACAGACAACTGCATTAACTGCATGAATTAACTGCAAACATTGGCCCTACCTGAAAGGTTACCTTGATCTTAGAGATTGGCTGCAATCCAAGGGAACAGTTACATAACAGTTGGGGAGGACTCACATACAGGCATAACTTCCTTTATTTGCAGTGAAGCAGTTTCAAATTAAACATGAGTTCAATAATTTACACTAATACTGAAATAATTTAAGCATTATTCTTTTCCTACAAGAATCCCCAGATATCGGAATTCTTAACATGAACCGGAAGCTAAAGGACCAAATGATATAATCAGAGATGTTAATATGAAGTTACTGTAATTTTAAGCTTTTAACCATTGTAAACTAAAGACTGCATTGCAGAATGGTATTTTTATGCCTGATCCTTATGAGTTTCTTTTTATTAATCTTTATCTCAATGTATTTAAAAATGTCTTTGGAAAGGCTAGCAATATTTCATATGCAATGATAACATTTCAGAGACAATCTACACCTCTGGTACTTTTGTGCTTTCTAAACTAGCCCATGGATGGATATTTCTGCAAAACAAATATAGTGAGCTTCCACCATCTTGGTGACAGTATACCACTATCACATTTCTCTGTTTCTGTGGCCCTTCAGTTGTTTTCTAGAGACAATTCGGGCAACTACATTCCTGCAAAAAGAGATGTCAACTGAGTTTTTAACACAAAGAGTTTTAGAAAGAAAGAATTAATATTCAGTAGCTAGGATTAGGAATGCATATTGTATGTCTACAAGGGAAGTCTAAGGATCAGCAGGGCACTGAGCAAGTACATAAGAACAGGGAAATCTATTCACTTCATCAGATGGGCTCATTTGCCCATCGTACATCTCGTACATCTCCACTTTCAACATGGAGCCCATTACAAGATGCATGTGTACTTCCAACTAGACTAAAGGGGACAGCAAGTAGCGTACACCGCTGCCGCAACAACACAAAAGGTTTTCTGCGTTGCCTTTGGAACAATGGGGGGAAACTGTGGGATAGAGGTCCAGGTAAATTGGGCGATGCGGGGCATGGAGCAATGGGTTCTCCACGTCCCCGCTGGGACCCTATGGATTTACCATGATGCATGGCAAATCCTGCACCCTTTGTGATGAGGCTGTTAAAAAAACAAGTACAATTACAACTTCTGCAAAAGAGAGATCCCACTGAGAATCCAAAAGCAGCATTGCCATTGCTGATGGTTTGTGTATTTTCTGTAGGAATAGTTTGAAGGAAATGTATGTTGAAATCACCATGTTAGCTTCTTGAATTATTACAGACCTATTGGCGAGGAAACAATCTACTGGGAACAGAACATAAATACATGAACTGTCTCTGGGCAGGTCCTCACTGCCATGTAATCCAGTTTCTGAATCCAGATTATCTGGGTTGAATTGAATTATACAAGTACAGACTACCATATAATTCAGTTCAAAGCAAATAATCTGGACTCAGAAACTGGATCATATGGCAGTGTAGATGGGGCCTCTGACTATTGCTGGATCTACACTGCCATATAATTCAGAATATCAAAGGAAATAATCCAGTTTAGCTACTTTGAACAGGATTATATGAGTCTACACTGCCATATAACCCAGTTCAAAGCAGATAATCTGGATTTTATATGGCAGTGTAGATGGGGCCTGTAAGGAAGAGAAACAAATGAAACAGGCATAAAACCATGGTGGCTGGTGAGTTGGAATGTGGAAACCCTCTGGAGGGCCAAAGGTTAAGAACCATAATTTTGATGTCTGCCCGCCTGCCTGATTGCTTTACCTAATTTATCTCTGCTATTCTTCTCAATGAGACCCAGGTGTTATTTACCTCTATTTGGACTCAATTATGTCAATTACTTAACTTGGAATGTGTGAATCAGTTCATACCCAGTCCATGTCAATTTCACACATTCTATGATTTTCTTCTTTCAAAAAATTTACATAGATATTTGTAATTCATTAATATATACATTGTGTATTAATCTTTGTTTATTGTTGTATGCATATCCATCCTGAATGCTGCCATTTTAATACATACATTTCACTAATGTACATTAGTATATTAAAACAGGAAGGGCAAATTAACTTAGTTCCCCTAAACAGGCAAACTGAGTAAAAATGTGCAGAACTTTTATTCCAAGCACTACCTTTTTTTACCATTACTTGTTGTAATAATAAAAATGTAAGACCAAAATATTTATTTTGCTCTCTTCAAAAGGACTTGTATTTGCAACATGTACGTGTGCACTCATACTCACACAAACACAAGAAGAGGAATGGAGAAACAAAAAATGGAGAAAGGACTAAACATTCTTTATGCCATTCAGGCATGTAGCCAGGGGGGGGGCCCCTTAGGGGGCTTCAACCCCCCCCCCCCGAAATTCTCAGGGTGGTCCGCGAGAAGGCCTTACTGGTACATTATTTAAACTGATATGTTTATTCATATCATGATCTGATCACCATGCTCATTATATCCCACATTCATGGGGTTATTGGGATAACAATACAAAAGGTTTGGTAGGGTAGTCCCTCTCTTACTCACACTCAGCCCCTCCTGAATCAAACTCAGCCCTCCCCGAATCAAAATCCTGGCTACGGCCCTGATGCCATTATATGTCTTTGGGGCAAAGCAGACATAAAATGAATTCAACATACAAAGGCTTCACTGCTCAAATAAAAAAAAGATATGACAGCCGAATATGACAGTCTATGCAAAACTGCTTATTATTTAATTGAAGTGTAGGTCACTTGGAAACTCTGCTATTTCCCCCTTATAACTTTTGTCAGATGGAACCATGAGCAAAATTAAGCACAAGCAATGTGTAGCAGGTGGCCTATTGTCTAGATATCTCTCCAACTACGTTTTACCTGTCTCCTCCCGTTCTAGGAGAGTTTTGCTTAGATACAAAAAAAGGAAGAAAGCTTGTCATCATCCACTCTCTCTGTTATGCAAAGTCCAGACAGAACAGGAAACAAAGGTCTGATTTTACCTAGACTAGGGTTACAGCAGCATTTTAATGGTAATTGCTATGCTTCCATGATATAGAAATCTGAGATTTGTAGTTTGTTGAAGCACCAGAGTTTTCTGACAAAGAAGGTATATAGCTTACAAAACTACAAATCTCAGAATGCTATAGCACTGAGTCATGCCATTTAAAACTGATATCAAATTGCAGTGTGGTTACATTCCAGGACTGGGCAAATGTGGAATTGTTTTTTTAAAAAAAAAATCAAAAAAATCTGATGGGCCCAATGGGTCTTTAAATGTGGAGGAAATATATTTCATGCTCCTTAGAGTACATGCTGGAGCAAAATATTTTAATGCAAAAACACACTTTAATGCAAATATTTTAATGCAAAAATTACAAAAAAAACAGCCCAAGAAGGCAGCATATGGCCCATTGACTGCACTTTGTCGATCTCTGTTGTGGGCAGATGGAGAATCACCTCTTTATCCAAGAAACTTCACAAGATTCTTGCCTTGATTTGGAAAACAATTCACAAGGGAAGATTTCCCACACGAAGAAAAACTCCATATCTCTGGCGCCCCCGAAGTCAAAAATCTGAACCACACTTTACATAACTGCAATCTATATGAAAAAGAAAGGAAACAATACTTATGGCCTTTTATTTGCAATAAAACAAGCCGGGATACCACGGCCAAAATCTCATATTTGTTGGCTGGTTACAACCACAATAAAGTTGCCCTTTATTTGTTTAAAGCTGCTAAAAGGAGATCGGAGTACATATATCAGATTGGGGTGCAGTGTAGGGGAGACGAGGATAGTTGATGTATATATATCTACGGCTAAGCTACGTTGGTTTCAAGCTGACAAATATCTGTATATTTGTATTTTATTTTAAGAGGATGAGATGTATGTTGTATGTTGTGTTTGCACTGTCTGTTTTAATAAGGCCAACAGCTAATCAATAAAATTATTTTTTTGTTAAAAGTGAAGTGTGTCAGCCAATTAACCAATATATTCTGTTGCAATGAAATAGAAGTGAAATAAAGACTGACTAATAATACTGCAATTCTTTTGTTCATGTATAGTTATATACCTAGCTTTAAGAAGAGTGTTTTGGCCATTACATCTGTTCATGAGAATAGCCTTTCAGCTAAGTTTTCAGCATATCAAGAGTCCATTCCACTGTATTGGTTTTGGTTCAGGAGGTCTCCTCACATCACCCTCAGTCTATATCTTTGCTGAGTCAACATGACCTAAAGTAGAGCATAGACTGAGCAAATGAATCATCTTTACTGCATGGGTAAACATTGTTATTGGAGCATTACTATGTGCAACTGATTTGCTGCAAAGTTAAAAAACTTAAAACATATCATTAGATGAAAAGTTAGCATCCTTTTAAAAAAACGAGCTATGAAGAATGGGCAATGTTAGAAGGATGTACAATAACCTCTATTTTGAATTTTTGTAAAATTTCTTGGATGTTTTAAACTGAACTGTTTTTAACTTAAAAGTTTCATGAGAATTGCTCTCTTACATCCACATTCCATTTCTGCATACATATGTATACACTTCTGAATAACTACAGAGAGCCAAACCTTTAGCACATATATGCTAATGCCAATATACAGTGATGCCACCCTCCCATCAGAACAGAAACAGCATAAAAGGCCTTTAAACAAAGTGGTTAATTATTGAAATGCATAGTATCATTTATTTATATAGGCAAATACATTCCTCTTTCTAAAACCAGCTATTAACCATTGTAACAGATCTCTGGCAAAGAACCCATTTTAAGATTCAGAAAATAATGTTGAAAATTGAGCTGAGGACACTAGTTTATGAGAGGTCAGTTCTCTTGCACTATTTCAATGTGTTATAAATAAACGATGAAAGAAGTGCTCAAGAGGAAGAAAACAACAATCGTACAAACAGATCAGGAAAAAGGAACATAATGTGGCATTAAATGTATCTTGACTGACTATGAGGGAAAACTATGTTCAAAACTATTTTGTCTATAGGGCATATAGCTTAGTCTGTGAAGGCAAAGCAGAATATAGTATAGAAACTTGGTTCTGTGTTTGGTTTAGTCATTTCCTTCTCCACAAGCAAGCTGAAGCAGTGTTGGCACCTCCTTGGGTGTGATAGTGGTAAAAGAGATGGTTTTGGATAGAGTGGAAGAGAGAGTGTATAGCACACACACACCCCACACGCACACATCCCATGTCCAAAAAAATCAAACTAAGAGGCATGCATATGTTATTAACAGAATCCTACTTCCTATGTTCAGGTGCTACCTGTTTATTTACCTGGCAAGAGAGTCCATGAGGTGTATATTCTTCTTAGTTCTGGTTCTGGCTCTTGCATGGGATTTGCATATTCATATTTTTCAGATGTGTTTGTTCATTGTGATTTCTCAATTTA
Organism: Anolis apletophallus; assembly: GCA_030556195.1. Lineage (NCBI taxonomy): Eukaryota > Metazoa > Chordata > Lepidosauria > Squamata > Anolidae > Anolis > Anolis apletophallus. Next base: position 76,657,068 of record JARBWK010000008.1, read on the forward strand.
CAATCAGTTAGCATGTATCCATTTCTATGTTCAACAGCAAGTCCTTCATTGAGCAGCCCTTTCATATACTGCTCATATATAGTGTTATGGCGAGCAGGAAACATCCGGATGTGGTGAGGCTGCAACTGCCAACAACCCTAAGCGTTTTTCAATGGTGAAAAATGTTAGCAGTTGTCGCCTAAAAACATTTAGAGAGGCACATTTAGAGAGGTATTAGTAGTAAATATTGGGTATTTCTGATGCAGAGTGTTTTAATTTCCTATATGTTGACTATACACTAATAAACAACTTAGGAGCAATTAGTAAAAATAAAGGAATGTTTGGGAATAAAATAAAATCGTATGGGGTGAGAACCAACTAATTCCATTCAAATGCCCCACCATATTGATCTGTTTTTCTAGTTTTACCAGATTTCTCTTAACAACTGCAACATTTCCTTTGCATCAAAAGCAGATACCTACACATGGCTTCTTAGGGGTACTGGCACAGATGATTGCAATATGAAAGAAGGGGCTTTGAAGGTTCATAAAGACATATGGAAACTCTGTGCATGGTCTTTAAAGGATCCTTCCATACAGTCCCTATATGCTGGGATCTGATCCCAAGTTTTCTGCTTTAAATTGGATTACATGAGTCTGCACTGCCAGATAATTTAGGATAAACAGAAAATCTGGGATCAGATCATGGGATATAGGGCCTGCCTGGAAGGGCGCTCAGATCCTAACATCCATGTTTTGTCAAATGTTGCTACAGATACACTGCTGCCTTCATTTCTCTCTTTTGAAAATATGAAGAGCATGGCATATAGACTTTAGATTGTATTTCTAGATTGAGACAAGTGGATGCAGCCCTTGCAAGCAAAGGAATGTATTGCCTCGAAGAAAAGAGGTGTCAGTGAAACAGGCAGGAGAGAGCCCATGAATTGGCAGCAAAGACCAAATGAGACAGCTGAGAAGTAGGATTCAAATAAGAGCTGACGGTTCCCTTAGAGGAGGGAGCAGAGTAAGGCCTGGATGTGGGGGAATGCCGATGACTGAATGGCAGCAGACACATCTAATGGTCACACCTGCTCTGCTTTGGTTAAACTCACTGAAGCCTCTGGTAAGAGTTGAAAAATTGCTCCAGGGACACAATATCATGCCAACAACACATCAATCACAATGCTTCACAAGTCTGTCCTTAATATGTCGATCCGTTGGGGGTATTTTAAAAAAGCATGACCTTTTTTTGACATCATAACATTTCAGAGAAGAGCAAAAAAAATTGAAGTAGAATCTTCTCAAGTGGTATACAATCAAATATAGTTATGTGAGGCAATTGGCTTCAGCTTTAGACTGAACAACCTATCTGATCCGTTAGAAAACAGAGAATATGCCAGTGCATAAAAATAACAGTTCTTCAGAAGTATTTTTCAGTGCTTAAATATATATCTACTCTCCCATAAAAAAAACTTCTTTTATATTATGCATGCAAGAGACGAAATATAGATGGGTTTGGTAAAAAAAAATTGGTTTACTCACAACCTTTGTGTGTTCAGCATACATAGGTACACAACTTCTCAGTCAGTTACAGATATGTTTGAGGTAGTTTCTGTGCCATCCCGTCAGAACATCTCTCTTACAATAAGGCAAGTGTTTGTAAGTATGCAATCTTTTTTTTTAAAAAAAAATGTTTATTGAAAATTTCAATATAGTGATAACAAACTGTAGAAATAAAAAATAGTGAGAAATTGGGAAAGTAGTGAAGGAGGGTGAAGAGCTGAGTGCAATCTGAGCAGTCCTAAAGTCTAAAGAAGTCTGTGCTTGTCTCAGATCAGACCATATGGTCTGCAGCCCCTCCCACAACTTCTCAGGGAAATATAGAACAAGGAAAGAAAGTTGCATACCAGAACATACATGCAATAAGTAAGCAACACAATTATAAACAAATTACTAGAGGAGGCTTGAAGAAGGTTGTAACTTCCAACAGGGTATTGTATATTTGGAGGATGAGAGAGAAGGGGCCAAAACCTACAGAAAAAAATTCAATAGGGAGAAATGTATGATACTACACACAAGCAAAAAAATTTGAAATGCACCAATATATGATGGGTGACACCTGCCTTGAAAACAGTACAGTGTTCCCTCACTACTTCGCTGTTCTTCTTTTGTGGACTTGCTGTTTCAAGGGTTTTTTTTAAAAAAATTAATCTATATATATAAAAAAGGAATGGTCGTGTGATGTCGGGTATTGCAAAATGCTGTAGCAGCTGATCTAGATTAATAAACATGAAACATTATATACCAACATTCTTATTATTCACACATATATTGAAATATAACAGAACATGTCTGGCAAAAGCATGTGTGCCTAGAAATTGCATACAAAGCTATGAGCAGTTACAAGTTTGTGTTAGGTATACAATATATGGCATTACAATGGTAAGCACAATTAACAGAAATGAGGGTCCATAAGGAGGGGAGGTGATTCCACCGTAAATGATAATTTTGAAAAAGTTCTTGGAGGCGACACAGGCGAAAAGGTCCCCCCCCCCGCAATGTTGCGCGGCGAGGGAACCCAAGCCACGGCGCTGGGTGGAAGCGACCGCGTTGGGGGGAGAGCCTGCCGGAGATGCTGGAAAAGGAGCAGCAAAGCAAGCAGCAATAGGTGTGAGCGACCTGTCGTGCCGTGGGGGCTCAGGTGAGAGCTCAGTGACCCCCACAAGTGGAAAGGAGAGCCGGGACAGAGCCGAACGGATGGGTAATCTCCTGGCGCCAAGGTGGTTGGCCGTTTTCGCGTCCGTAGACGCTTCTTCAGGGCGCGTCGCTATTTCCAAGTATTATCTATAATAACATAACATAATAATAACGCTAGTGCCATGCTGGCCAGTCAGGGTTACACAGAAACAGAGCAACAGGGATACAAAAAAGGGGTTCAGGGAAAACATACCAGGTATCATGGATCAAAGGGTGCCAATGAAAGTCATCAGTCAGGCTGGATGCAGCAAGGAGGAGGGGAAGCAGGGAAAAGTTATAGGGAGTTCACAGGTGTTAAAAGTTTAAAGTAACAATTGTTGTAATGAGGGGACGTCGTTTAACCCACAGGGCGTTTCTGAATTGAGTAAAAGATGCCATTTCTTTTCAGCCTTTAGTAATTGGCCAATTAAATCTGTGTGGGGTGCTGGTTTAACCCTTTGTAGGCCATATACACTGAGACTCTCTGGAGGGTGTTTGTGTTCAAGGAAATGTTTGTAAAGTGTAGATTCTTGGGATGAACTGCGGATTTTGGACTTGTGTTCACCCACTCTCACTTTCAAGGGTCTCGAGCTTTGTCCCACATAATGGAGGCCACATGAGCACTCCAAACATTATACTACCCCAGAATGGGCACATGTTATCTCATCCCTCAGCATGAGAACCCTGCCAGTGGTTTTGTTGGTAATACTACTGGATTGGTTGATGAGTTTACAGATTTTACAATTACCACAAGGTTTTGTGCCAGGGTTATGTGTGGGCGTGTGTGATCTGACCATGTGGTTGGTGTGTATGAGGAGATCCTTGATGTTTGCAGAGCGTTTGTGGGCAATGAGGGGTGGATGTTCCAAACCCATGATGGGTGAAACCATAGGCCAGAGTTTCTTGACTATATTGATCATATGAGATGAATGTGGTGTTAACGTCAAGGGCCAAATTATGCGTGTGGATGGTTGTTTTATTGAAGGATGAAGCAGTGTAGATCTTTGGATACTGTTGGCTCTATGTCTGGCAGAGTTCAGGATGTTGGTGGGGTATCCCCTGGCTGAGAGTTTTTTTGGGTGTCTGCGTCTTGATGGTAATGATCAGAAAGGGAAGAGTTTCTTTTTAGGCGAATATATTGAGAGTAAGGGAGACTATTTTTTAGAGAGTGGGAATGAAAACTGTTGTAGTGTAAGAGGCTATTGCGGTCAGTGGGCTTGTGGTATGTCCTGGTTTTGAGTGAATTTTTGTCTTTGTATATGGTCAGATCCAGATAGTTGACTGATTGTTGGCTCACTGTGAAGGTGAATCTGATACTTGTGGGGGTCACTGAGCTCTCACCTGAGCCCCCACGGCACGACAGGTCGCTCACACCTATTGCTGCTTGCTTTGCTGCTCCTTTTCCGGCATCTCCGGCAGGCTCTCCCCACAACGCGGTCGCTTCCACCCAAAATTATCATTTACGGTGGAATCACCTCCCCTCCTTATGGACCCTCATTTCTGTTAATTGTGCTTACCATTGTAATGCCATATATTGTATACCTAACACAAACTTGTAACTGCTCATAGCTTTGTATGCAATTTCTAGGCACACATGCTTTTGCCAGACATGTTTTGTTATATTTCAATATATGTGTGAATAAGAATGTTGGTATATAATGTTTCATGTTTATTAATCTAGATCAGCTGCTACAGCATTTTGCAATATCATTGAGCTTGTTATTATAGCCTTGTGGTTCTCCTTTGTGTTCCAGGAAAACTAGAACCCCCAGAACCACAACAACCACCGAACACATTCCCACATACAATGAGGTACATACGGAGCACAAAAACCCCCACCTACATACCTCGCAAGACCCCTAAATACGACCCCCAAAAAACTGCCATTCACACCAAGCATCGCGGCGCTTGGTGAATGGCAATGCCCAACGGAGCCGGCAAGGAGAAAGAGGACAAGGCAGAGGAGGAGGAAAGAGCAGCAAGGGGGGAAGGATCGTAGCCTTACCTCCTCCTCCTCCTCCCTTTGTCTCCATCGCTGACGGAATCCCCAGCCAATCGGCGCCGCTTCGGTCGCTTCTACGACTCTCTGGGGAGGCAGCACTGGACCACGGGGAAACCCCCCCAAAAAACTTCAACAAAAATGGCCGCCGAACCACTTCCGGCCCGGCCGAAAAGGCTCCGCCGGAAGTCGGTCCGCCAGGAATAGGGTCCAGGCAGCAACTGCCACTCAAACACTAGCAACCGGAAGTCACGCCCACCTCCCGGCCAGAAGTGATGCCATAAAAGATGGCGCCCGCCACGGAGCAGTGCCGGCAACGGGCTCCCGCCTGCCGCTGCACTCCCAGGGGGAGAGAGCCTTCTCCGCCACTGAGGCTGCCCTCCGGAGGACGGAGGGTCAAGAAGGAGGAGGCGTGGGGACGCTGGCCTCACCTCTACTACCCTCCGGATGGCACAGGGTGAAGACAGAAGGAACGGGGCCGCCTTGCCACTCCCTTCGGCCCAGCCAAACACACCCACAACAACATACACTCACTTAACAACGACCAAACCCACAACATTACAACCAAACAACTCGCAATACTTACCTCTACAGACCCACAACACAACAGACACACACACAACGCATACATAACACTGCTAAAAAGAAAAAACACAGTACAACCAAGCAATACACCCCACATACACACTGAATATCCACAACACACTACCACTACACACTCACAACAACAACCTACACAATCAACACCACACACTCTTCTGCAACCACCATCCCAAACACACACCACAAATCCTCCACTTGACAAATACCACCCCCACAACATGACAGCCACAACACTTCTACATCCCACCCATCACAAGAACCCACAACGACACATCCATGACCCCACCAAGAACGTAAGTCACATCATTTCAAACCCTTACGTACACAAACTTTCTCTCATCTCCTGAATAGGGCACAGCAACGCGTGCTGGGTACAGCTAGTTTAAAATATGAAGTAGAAGTAGGGAACACTGGATGGATCCCCGCATGGCCTGGATCCAGATTTGGGAGACCTCGTTCACTGAATGACTTCACAAGGGGGGAAGGCACAGGAAAATAGTACATCTCCTGGGGGGCTTTCTCTTTTGTGTGCGAACTGCTTCAAAAACTACACAGATTTTAAAGGATTTTGAGCAGAAGTAAGGAATCAGAATCAATTATTAATTTCCTCCTGCAGGAATGGATTTAATGAAAATTCACATCCTTCATCTACGTGCTATTAAATACAAGTGTGCAATTGTTGTACATAATGGTGTTTCCTCACCACCTCTCAAATGCTAAAGTAAACCTTATTTGGCAATGTAGCTGGGGTCTTAGGCAACATAATTTTGGTGTCATCAAAAGGCCGCCAATTGTCGGTTCTTAATATTGTTACCACTTCATGTGTGTGTTTCCTAATGTTTGCTCATTACTTCTAAAATATTTCTTTTGGAAGGGGTCATTTCAGGAAGTGCATTTGAGAATGCTGTTGGTTTTTAAAGGTGCGTAGTATTTTGTAATTCAATGTATTAATGTTTCATCTAGGTAATGTTATTTTAAAACACAAGAAGGGGGCAATTTTAATGGCAAGGACCTGCTGTTAGGGAGTAGGCATTTTTAATACCAAGGATCAATTGTGAATAAAAAAACATATATATTGTCAAGGGTACTAAAAGGCATTCTGCATCAATTACATCAACATGGACTGCTACTGCAGCTGATTAATCTTAGCTCATCAAAATAATCTGCATGAGTCCAGCAGAATCTATATCCCTAAATAAATTATTCTAGGGGAATGCTCTCATCATAAAATGGAGCCCCTCAAATGTTAAAGTAGTAAAATGAATTAATCACTGCTGACTACTAATGCACAAGGCAAACTGATCTACAAATCATGACCTGCAAAACGTGACAAGAAAACTGTACTTTACCAATCAGGAAAGCATATTTTGTCTCTACTTGCCAGAGCCACACACAAAAGACTCCCACCAAAAACCCTTTAGCAAGGAATGCCATATGACAAGTTTGCTCTCATCTCAGCCTGCCTTCCCTTATCACCTCCTGTCACGTTCTTCTGACCAGGGCCCACCTTGCAGTCTCATGAAGATCCCTAAAGACATCTTACTACAGGTAGTGTACATACGTTGTTCACATCATGATTGCTTTTGATGTGTTCTTAAAAATAATCTCTCACTTGCACTTCTCATCTGTCCCTTTTCCTGTCATTGCCACTTCTATTTTGGTCTCCTATGTCTAGGTGGGAAATAATAATGGAATATTTAAGCAATAAAGGGAGAATGGGGAACAAGCGGCTCCCCAGATGTTCTTGATGGCAAATCCCAATAGTCCTATCCAATATAGCTACCGTGTTTCCCCGAAAGTAAGACAGCGTCTTACTTTCTTTTCCCCCCAAAAAGTCCTCCTACGGCTTACTTTCGGGGTACGTCTTATATAACCCAAGACGTACCCCGCCGCCACGCCGCCGCCGCCGCCCCGCCGCCCCGCCGCAACCGGTGTGCCGCGGCACACCGGCGGCACACCTCCGCGGCACACCTTTTCGCCAGGCCTCCCCGCAAGGGAGGGGGAAAGGAGCCAGGGGCGGGACGAGCGGCGACGCGTCACTGTGACGCGGCGATCCTCACCACGTCCCTGGCTCCTTTCCCCTTCCCTTGCTTGACGAAAGAAGGGAGGGGGAAAGGAGCCAGGGGCGTGGTGAGGATCGCCGCGTCACAGTGACGCGTCGCCGCTTCGTCCCGCCCCTGGCTCCTTTCCCCCTCCCTTGCTTGGAGGCCTGGCGAAAAGGTGTGCCACGGAGGTGTGCCTCAGGTGTGCCGCACACCTCCCGCGCACACCTTTTCGCCAGGCCTCCAAAGGGGGAGGGAAAGGAGCCAGGGCGTGGTGAGGATTGCCGCGTCACAGTGACGCGTCGCCGCTCGTCCCGCCCCTGGCTCCTTTCCCCTCCCTTGCTTGGAGGCCTGGCGAAAAGGTGTGCCGCGGAGGTGTGTCGCGGGTGTACCGCGGCACACCTCCGGTTGCGGCGGCGGCGGCGCAGCGGCGGGACGAGGTACGGCTTACATACGGGGTATAGCTTATTTAAGCCGACCCCCCCCCGACATGTCTTACAATCGGGGGTGTCTTACTTTCGGGGAAACACGGTAGTTGTTGGGGATAATGGGATTTATTCAGCATCTGGAGAGGCACATCATTTCCCATCCCGTGGATAAACTGACCAAACTCAACCATTTCACCATGATTAGGCAGAACTCTAAAAACTATTTTTACAAGCAATTCATAACATGTGTTATGAGGCACGTATAGTAATTCACGGTGATTTTTTTTTTTACTGGTTAATCATTAGGCAATTTCTTGCTTTTCTTGCTCAAAATAAATAGAATTTATGACAAAGGCATAAAATGTAGGAAATTATGCTGAAATGCATTCATTATACGAAATATACTGATTACATCCAAGAAGTCATATTTGTTTTCTTTTTCTCAATTGTAACACAAATACCTCACTAGAAAAATGTATCCATTTTTAGATTTTGAGCGAAACGTCAAGAAAGGAATAATTATAACATTATAAAGAACTACGACAGCAATTTTAAAAACTATTCACAAGAAGGAGAAAAGGACAGGAGATACTACACGACTGCATCACCAAACAGTTTGTGGAGTCATATGGTGGCTATCAAATGACAATACAGTGTGTTGTGCTGACAAGCTTGAAAAACCTACTTTTTTTACTCAAGGTCCCAGAATCTTTTGTGCCACCTGGCTGCCTATGCAGATTGGGGATTCTAGGTGGTGTAGTTGAAATAGATCTACTTCTAAATTTTGTGTTGGGCATGCCAAACAGATTTGTAAATACACTATGTAACAAAATTGGAAAAAAAATCTGTTCCTGGCTTGAAAATGTTAATCCCTGTTTAATTGTGCAGTACTTTCTTTGAAAGTAGTTGTTCTACTTCAGAAACTTCGTTTTTGTGGCTGCCACAAACTATGCTTAATTGTCTGAGATTTTATGAGATAGTCTTAGAAAAACTGTAGCAAAATGTGCCGGAGTTTAATAAGCCTTTCCCATGTATTTATGATAGAATCAATTAGGAAATGACATTTATAACCCAGGAACAAAAATTGTGTTACACAGTGTTATTATTTGCCTGTTGCAGTATTCAGTTCTAGAAAACTAGATCTTCACGACTCTGTAGACCAAGTTTTTTTTGGCTGTGGAGCCCTTTTTGAAGCAAACATTTCTTGTGGAGCTCCAAGAAATGTTTATCTATCTCTATATATAATAAAGCGGAAAGTTTGTATGTATGTATGTTTGTTTGTATGTGGCAGCGTTCTGATTGGCTGCCACTTTCACAGGCCACAGCGACCAGCGCGGGTGATGGACCTGCACCAAACTTGGCACACATAACCCCCCTGACCCCCTTTACATCCTGGTGCGGTTTGGGGGAGATGGACCACGGATTATGGGATTTGTAGTACTTTAAATCCCTTTGGTTCCCTCGGACCACTGCGGCCCCCAACAAAGACCGATAAAGACCAAACTTGGCACACAGAGCCCCCATGTCCCACTCTACATCCTGCTGCAGTTTGAAGGAGGCCAGACCATGGGTGATGGGACTTGAAGTACCTATACTCACTTCCCGAGACCACTGCGACCCTCATTCAATGACTGATCAAAACCAAACTTGGCACACAGAGCCCCCATGACCCATTCTACATTCTGCTGCAGTTTGCAGGAGGGCAGACCATGGATGATGGGACTTGAAGTACATTCACTTATTTCCCGAGACTGCTGCAACCCTCATCCAATGACTGATCAAGACCAAAGTTGGCACATTAGAGCCCCCATGACCCACTCTACATCCTGCTGCAGTTTGCAGGAGGGTGGACCATGGATGATGGGACTTTAAGTACTTCTACTCATTTCCTGAGACCACTGCTCCACTCATCCAATGATGAATCAAGACCAAACTTGGCACACATAACCCCCCTTACATCCTGGTGCGGTTTGAGGGACATGACCCATGGATTATGGGATTTGTAGTACTTTCAAACACTTTGGTTCCCACAGACCACTGAGGCCACCAAAAAGGACCAATACAGACCACACTTGGCACACACAGCCCCCATGACCCACTCTATGTCCTGGTGCAGTTCGGAGGAGGGTGGACCATGGATGATGGGACTTCAAGTACCTCTACTCACTTCCCAAGTCCGCTGCGACCCTTATCCAATTACTGATCGAGACCACACTTGGCACACATAACCCCCATGACTACCTTCACGTCCTGGCAAGGTTCAGGGGAGGACTGACAATGGATGATGGGATTTGTAGTACTTTCACACCCCTCTGTTCCCACAGACCACTGCGGCCCCCAACAAACACAGAAAAAGACCACACTTCAAAAACAGAGCCCCAGTGACCCACTCTACATCCTACTGCAGTTTGGATGGGGGGGGAGAACATGGATGATGGGACTTGCAGTACCTTCCCTCTCTTTCCAAGACTGCTACAAACCTAATCCACTGACTGATCAAGACCAAACCTGGCACACAGAGTCCTCATGACCCATTCCACATCCTGGTGCAGTTTTGTGTGAGACGGACCACGGATGATGGGACTTGAAGTAACTTCACTCACTTCCTGAAAACAATGCAACCCTCATCCATTCACCAATACAGACCAAACTTGCCACACACAGCCCCCATGACCCACTCTACATCCTGCTGCAGGTTGGAGGAGAGTGGACCACAGATGATGGGACTTGCACTACCTTCAGTAATTTAATGATACCATTGCAACTCCCAATACTGATGGGTGAAGACCAAACTTGACACATAGAGTCCCCATGACCCACTCTACATCCTGCTGCACTTTTCAAATGACCCGGGCACTGCCGGGTCCCCAAGCTAGTATTATATATAATGTACAACGAACATAGAACAATTTTAATGAACATAAACTTAACAGTATTGCAGTAGAAAACCCCAGGGGACATCCAGTCCAACCCCCTTCTGCCATGCAAGAAAAGCACAACCAAAGCACCACCAACAGATGGCCACCCAGCCTTTGTAATAATAATAATAATAATAATAATAATAATATAGCAGAATCCAGAAAAGACACAATTAAAGCACTCCCTGAGTGATGGGAGGCAAATGGGGGTGTTGGAAGCAAGAGAGACATGGGAAAATGGCTTTTGGTGGCAATGGAAGTCGGGAGAGGGGCAGAAGAAAGAAAGAGAAGGAAAAGTTTGGAGGGGAAGGGAGGAGAGAACTGCAGAGCCCCTCAGTATGCTTCATGGAGCCCCAAGGGCTTTGTCGAGCACACTTTGAGAACCACTGCTGTAGACAATGACCTTTTAAAAAGGGATTAGAAAATGGCCCTTCCAAAACAGCAGGTCTTGAGTGCAGCGGTAGAAATCATTTGTCTCTCCAAGAATTGTTGGTCTACAGTTCCCAACTGTGCTATCCAGAACTTTCAGAAGAGAGAAACTATTGGAGTGGTGTCCACATCCTCTTAAGGGCTGCATTAATTCCAACTCTGTTTTGGAGGAATGCCCAGCATTGGTGAGAAGGGACAGGTTGAGAGAGCAGGATAGCAAAATGGAATAACAGAAGAAAGCGATTGGCAAGAGAATTACATGGCACTTTACAACTTTGAGAAATACACCCAATTTAGCAGGTTATCAAAACACCTCATTCAACCTAAAAGCATCACACCATTCACTCATAAGGTGATTTGAAGAGGGTGGATACATGTATCTACCCTCTTCAAATCACCTTATGAATGAATGTGAAACAAGTTTCTCTTTCATATAGTTGTGTTGACACTATCTTATTAGCTAAGGGACATCAAGGAACAGTGCTCTGTTCCCTTCTGTTCTTAGACATTTATTACCTAGCAGCCACCAGATAGATCTGGAAGAAAGTGTAGTGAAGAATCTGCGTAGCTGGGCCCTGTCTTAGCCTTTACTGCAGACTAATGGCCTCCTCGTAATTTTGTCCCAACAAATGTCTGCAAGTGCCGCTAGGAATCAGAAACATTTGTTAAATCATAGTCTTTGGAAAATTAAACATTCTTGTTGCTTCTAAACGATAACTGTCCCCTCCCTTCCTGACTCCAGAATGTCAGGATCTGCTATTTCTTTCCCTTTCTCTGCAGCACAGCAGAGAACAGAATACAGATGAACACTTTAGACCCAACCAATCAATCTTGTTTTAATCATCTTCTCTTCCTACAGAGTTTTCTTGGGCACCTTCCATTCCCTATGCTTCCATCCCCTGCAGTACAGCCTCAGTGCAACGTGGCTCTTTTTCCACAAACAAAACAAATCAGCATAATTACTGTCAAGGCTTCTACAGCTGCCTTAAGCAATTACTGGGTACTAATATGGACATTCTGTCATAAACACCCACTTGGACATAAAATATGGTTATTAGTTTTACAACACCCTCCTCTCTATCAATGATATATATGGTTAATGCATGTAAGAACAAATGACAATCAGGGAGGCCTAATTAAAGAAATGAAATATTTTTATGTATCCAGAATTGACACCCAGTGTTGGGGAAATATTGCATTCACTTACAATGAACCAATTACAAATATTTATTTTGGGTGGCCCAGAAAGATGCTATCAAGCCTCCATTTGGATGTGCATAACAAGTTAGATTAGTGCTAAACATTCCGGAAAAAATGGTGTTGGCCTTACTGATTTCCCATAGATCTTGCTATATTTTTGCTACAGTATTTCCTACTTGAATGCCCACCACTACATGCTTTTTGCAAGTGACTGTTTTCCAAATGTCACTATTTCCAAAACTGGCAATAATTTCCTTTTTTTTGGGATCACAACTCCCAGAATTCCCTAGCTACCATACCCACTGGGGATTGTACATATTATGGTCTATGTTCTGCTATGTGCAACATTTCCCAAGGGAACATAATTTTCCCAGCAGTATTTTATGGAAGATGCAACAGGCGCAGATACTCACAACTACAAGATCATACAGTATATCAACAGGAAGTGACCTCAAATATTCCCATAACAAATCAGCAAAAATAATGCTAACACAGAGCACTGCAAAGATGGTAGACAGGGAAACTATAATCATAATTATATTGGGCTGTATGACTGTGTCACACTTCTACAGCCCATTTCCTTCTTTTAATAGAACCCAGTATAAAGATACTACATCATGGAGAGAAAATCAATAAGAAATATGTAATTCACAAATTAATGAATTAATATGTATTATTCATTAGGACACCACAATTATCAAGGGATCAATACCTAATGGTCCAGTTTCTTATATACACATTAAAGATCAAGTTTGCTCCATTATATTTACATTCTTCTGTTCACATTACACTCCATCAAAGTGAACTCTATTTCAAGTTGAAATGCCCACTAGCAGTTATGCTAGATACTTGCAAAAAACCGCTCTTACTCAGTTTCTCAAATTATGTTAAATTGCGTCCAAGGTGGAACATTGGATTCCACCTTTTGATAAATTAATGAAGAATTCCTCCCTCTCCACTACTTCTCAACTGAGGCAGTTATAGTAGAGAGAACAGAGAATATGTTGACAAAACAAGGAAGTTGTATAGTTATTATGTAGTTAAGACGCCAAGCACTTACCTTTGAAAATAGCAAGAAAAAATATAGCTTCTGCAGAGGAAATGTGCATGACAGAAGAGACCAAAAATGACAAATAGCTGTTTTCTATATGTTGGGAACAGAGGTACACTTCTGTATACTAAGAACAGCAGGCATAATTATTTTAGCAATCTTCCTCTAATATATCAAATAGTTTCCTTATTTTAAAAACTATTATTTTTCATTATATGACTGACAATTAAATGAGGATGAAATATTACAATTAGTGGAAGGCACGTTTTTAAGAGAGCAAGAACAAGAAAGAGTATGCAGAAACAAAAATAATTTAAACCTTTTTATATAGTGGCACCTTTTGAAACTGGTTGTGGACATGCTATGCTCACACAACCAGCCGCAAGTGGCGGAAAACAAAGGAATGGGGTGGGCGCGCATGGAGGCGCCTTTTATGCCCTCCGGGCCGGCTAGCTACCGCCAAAAAGTTTCAAACTGGAAAAGTTTCCGTTGGAAGCCCGCGCTGGCGCGCAAACTTCATAAGTGTGCATTCACAGAGCTCTCGAAGAAGAAACAAAAATAATTTAAACCTTTTTATATAGTGGCTAGTAGTAAAATCTGAAGTGTAGGTAAAAAAAACATGGTGGTCTCATAAGCATGCTCAAATTTATTACAGCTATCATAATAATTACCCTTTACACCAGCGGTTCTCAACTTTTGGTCCACCAGGTTTTTGTACTTGAGCTCCCACAATTCTTAACAGTTGGCCAACCTGGCTAGAATTTCTGGAAGTTGAATCCCAAGCCTCTGGAGGGCCAAAGGTTGGAAACCACTGCTCTATTCCGTGGGGGAATTCTCACTGTGGCATGTCGACAACACAAGCAAAAAGATTTTGAAATAGTCAAAAACCAAGTTACTAATGCCCTGAAAGATCTCTCTGGCAACTACATAGTAGATAACCACCTGAAGCCTAACCCTGCCAAGACACAAGTGTGTGCGTTCCACCTATGGAACTGTGAAGCCAACAGGAAATTGAAAGATACCTGGGAAGGCCAAGAGCTTGAACACTCCCATCTTAAATATCTCAGTGTTACCTTAGATTGAACACTAACATTTAGGAAACACTGTATGAACACCAAGCACAAAGTAGCTGCAAACAATAACATCCTGCAAAAACTTACTGGCAGCAGATGGGGTGCAGATCCAAAATTAATAAGAAATTGGCCTTGTTTTACTCAACTGCCGAGTATGCCTCCCCTGTTTGGCACAAGTCTGTCTACACAAAGCAGGTGAATATAGCACTGAATGAAACATGTAGAATAATTAGAAGATGTCTCAAACCTACACCTGTTGATAGACTCTATAAGCTAGCTGGCATTCCTCCACCCCAATGAGTGATGGGAAGTTGCTGATAACTGTGAGAGAAATAAGGTTGAACACTGTGAAAGCCATCCACTGCATGGCTATCAGCTTCCTCCCAGTAGACTCAAATAAAAGAAAAGCTTCATGAGAACCATCTGCTTGCCCACAGTGCCCGGCCTCAGGCACAGAGGAAGGACTGTTTAAAGCTACAGACAATGCCGTCACTGTTGCCTAATTCTGGTCTAAAATTATTTAGCCACTTCAGTGCCCTCTATTTTATTAATTTTATATTTATTAATGCAATGCTTTTGACATGTAGGGAAACCTGGCCTGTTCAAGATTATGCTATCAAAACACAAAGTCTAACCAAATTCCAACCCTCTGCTACCAGTAAGTTTATACAATGCTGAAGATACAAATTCATTTAAGTTAGATGCGTGATTCATGGCTAACTCTCTATCAATTTTGATTTGTAACCCAATTTCCTTGCCAAAGTCTTTGATGCAGCATGGAAGTATCCCCTGGAATAAAGGGGGCATATGAACTATATGAAATAATTAAATAATTAAAAATTAAATGCAGACAGTGTGATTGTATACCTACAAGTATTCGTTATAACTACATACCTAAAGTCCTTGACACTGTTACATAGGACTACTTTTCATGTCTAATTTGTATAATGAATATGAAATATATTTCTTCTTGCTTGTTTTGGAGGTAATGGTATCAGGCTAAGTACATTGTCTGAAGTGTGTGTGTGTGTTTCTTTCTCTGTAAACTGTCTGTATGGAATAAACTGATACATAAATTTAATGCAGAAGATCCATTCCAGCATAGGTGTGGGTTTACAGCCCACTTCATGTAAGAGATCTATGGAGTAGGCCGATGACAGCATGAGTCAGCCACAGCAAATGCAGCAGCAGATCTTTCATAAGACTGCTATGTATTATGTTAGCATTATCCATCTCAGGCAGAATACTACAATGTGCCTCGAGGATGGAAGCACAGGAAATTGTGCTGTCCAATTTGTGGGGAAATTGATGCCATGCAATCCCAAGCACATAACTGAATGTTTAGTTCTGAAAAAGGCACCGTGAAACCTTTCCCAAATTCTACCATGTAACACAGCTACAGAAGTAAGGCAGATATATTTATAGGTTTGTTTTCCTGGAGCAACAATGCAACACATAATTTCAGTCATGATGGCTATAAAAATAAATCTACAGCAAAGGCATACTTTGATATTTGTTTGTGGTTGGAGCATCCATCTTACAGTACCCATTCATGCTATCATGAGTTCAATGAACTATTGATGTCGGTGCGTTCCCTAAATGTCTTTAGAGAAGCAAACTGTGCCCTTTCAGTAAAACTAGATGAACTGTGGAAAATAACACCTTTAAGCAAACGTCCCAAATTTCCTCTTTTCTCAGCAGAAAGAATGTTTGGTTGGGAGATAAATCCTTGCCTAGAGATTTGAGCAAGTGGTGATACTTTCTATAGCTGAAAAAGGCTAGAGGGTGTGTTAAATTGAGCCTGCAATCTGTTAAGTGCAGCTGGATGTAAAACTTTCATAAATGTATCTCTATAATGTAAATATTGCAGATTTATGAAAATGACATACTTTACTTACTTAGGCAATCCCTCGTTGTCCGAGTATGATGGCCTTCCAAGTGTAGTGTCTTGGCAGTGGACACATAGGCGACTGTGGAGCCCTATTCTTGATCCACATGTTCTTCTTCAGTGACAGCATCAATTTCCAGGTGGAAGGCAGTCCCGGTCAGGGTTGACTTGGCATGCTTTGCCTTTTCGCCCTCCATTCATGCTTCTTCAAATTCCACAGCACTGCTGGTCACAGCAGACCTCTAGTTAGAGTGCTCAAGGGCCAGGGTTTCCCAGTTCTTGGTGTCTATGCCACAGTTTTTAAGGTTAGCTTTAAGCCCAACTTTCAATCTATTTTCCTGTCCGCCAACATTCTGAGTTGGGAGTATAGTAACTGCTTTGGGAGATGGTGATCAAGCATTCAGACAATGTGGCCAGTCCAGTGGAGTTGATGGCGTAGGAGCATCACTTCAATGCTGGTGGTCTTTGCTTCTTCCAGTATGCTGACATTTGTCTGCCTACCTTCCCAAGAGATTTGCAGGATTTTTCAAAGGCAACACTGCTGAAATCATTCTAGGAGTTGAGTGACGCCTGTAGACTGTCCACGTTTCACAAGCATAGAACAGGGTTGGGGGGACAATAGCTTTATAAACAAGCACCTTGGTATCCCTATGGATGTCTCAATTCTCAAATACTCTCTGCTTCATTTGGAAAAATGCTGCACTCACAAATTTCTGATGTTATTGTATTCAATGTCAATATTGATTTTTGTGGAGAGGTGGCTGATAAGGTAGTGGAAATTATCAACATTTCCTAATGTTACACCATTAAGTTATATTTCTGGCATTGCAGAAGGATTGGCTGGTAATAAAAATATTGAAGAATGGGCACTCTTCTCCTCCCAAGTTCACATAATGATTAAATCTAGTTTATTCTGCGGATTAACACAACAAGATCCACAACATGCTAAGGAAGCCCTTGTTTTGTGGAATAGCGTAAGTCTTAGGCTCAATCTCATATATGGCATCCCATTGAGAGACACTTAGAACCTGTTACTCTCAGCACACACACACATACCTAAGAGAATATTGTGCCTGGCTCAATGAGGCAAAAGTCTACATAGGGTTTTTACATGGGGGCATCTACTGTCTTTTGGGCCTAGTGTGTTCTCTGTATACAAAAGGCCCCATATTTAATTCACAAAATGGTTAAGTTGTGCTGGGAAAGGCTCCTGCTTGAATTCCTGGTCAGCCACTGCAAACCTGTGTAGATAATACTGAGCTAGTTGACTACCCAACAGTTTGTATTCTGTAGCTTCACACTCACAGCAATAATATGGAGGGTTATTTTTTAATGACATATAGTAAATAATTCCAGATATTATCTTGTGATACTGCGGCTGAAGTAAGAAAATATGTGAGTCTGAGAACTTTTGAATTTATGTAGATTGCTTTAGGCAAGCCAAAATGAAAAAAGATTCACTGGTCATGCATTGTAAAAATATGGGTGGTAATTTTGAAACCTCATTTGCACATACAATTATATGCACCCACGGACAAAATTATTTTTATATAAGACACACTTAAACATGCCAAAAGAGATGTCAGAATTTTCTGTACTGCAAATATGTACAAGTGAAATCAAAGGTAAAGAAATTGTACAAAGGTTTTACTCGCTCACATTATAAAACATAAAATTGTATTTACCAGCTCACAAGAACTATGACATCAACCTGAACTTCCGGGATGCACAATATCCTGAGCATAACTTATTGTATTGCGAACTGCTGCAATCGGGACAAAACTCGTTTTTTCCCTATATCCTTGCTTCTATTGTCTTTGGCCTCAAATACAAGTTCAAGAAAGCTTAACTGTCTCCTCAACACTGTCAAAGCCAGAGATACACAATCAGGGAAGATCCTTCTAAAAACACTCTTTGCTTCTTCATGGAAGTGCCATAAAGCTAAGCCTTTTCAGGTAAGGCAAGACTTTAAAGTGCTTCAGATCTCTTACTGAGGCCATAAGACCACCCAACACACACATACAAATACATGCAGTACAGAAAATCCTTCAACCAGAAGACTTTTGGGCAGCTCCCCACCTTCCTGATTTCCCCAATTTCCTCTTAGAGAGAACTTTCTACTTGACCTGACCCACTCAGAGACACTTGTGTCCAATTATTTCTACTTCCTATGTGCTCAAAACCCAGCAGTCCAGTATAGATATACCTCCTCAGCCTGTTCTTATGGGAGGAATGAGAATTATACTAGTTCTAGAGGTTATTTGACTGCAATTCCTAGCAAGTTTAACTAGCATAGCCAAAGGAATACCCAGAGTTGTTGTCCAACAGCATCTGAGGAATTCATATGAGTCCTGCTCTGTGTTATGGATATGCTTCCTAGTTTGGCTGGTCAGTAATAATCTGAAGAGCAAAAGCAATGCAAATGAAGCAGAAATACAGCTATATTCTCCATAATGAATGTAGATGTATTGCAAACTGTCCAAACTGTCCAAAATGTGTAACGTCTCGAGATTATTTTACACAACTAGCAAAATGCAGCAAACCTCAAAGGGTGTTTTTATTGACAAGCAGGTTCTCATTGAGAAAATATTTCATGTTGTAGATATGAATCACTGTCTTTGATGGAAGATTTATACCATACAGAAAAGGCACCAGGCTCAATAAATTGCCCTTAGCCCATCATTTTGCTCCATTTACTTGGATTTGAAATTAGTGCTCCCTTCCTCCTTTTCCTCGAAGCTTCCATACATGCTGTTGTTCCTAGTGAAGCAACACTCCCACACAAAGGAGAACACTGTCATTTATGAAAACCACAAAGTATAAATTTTGAGATATGTTTATTTATACTTGACTTTTTCTCTCCATAAGGAGAGATTGAGGTTCAGCTCTTCAATTAAATTCATTGAGGTGTCCATTTCAGGTGATGGAACTGAAGTGGTAGCATATCATGCTGACCCTGTCCTCCATGTCAGAGAACTTTATTTTGCTGTACTGATTTGGACCCATTCCCTTGTCCTACTGTCAATGAGGCTGAGGGTGAATGGTGGGGGCAGTATTTGTCACAAAGAAACAAAAGGCATGGGTCATATTTGCTGCACTAATTTCATGTGTCTGAAAAATGTGACAACAGGAGTATGCAATAGTCTCCAAATTTATGAATGATTAACCATCTATTTTTTTATTGCAGCAAGAGTTGATATTACCTTCCTTCCTCCACAGTGGACCAAATTCTCCTCCCTGAGACCTACTGTAGGACCACTAAAATGAGTTCCACAGTGCCTGAGCCCTTCATCAGACTCTAGCAGATAATTTAGTTATTTAATGGACTTCTGAGATAGAGGCAAATGCCCTGTGATTTGCTCACTCTCTCCAGGCAAGGATGGCTGTAAGTGCTGGGCTTCAAAGGCTTTATGGTAGGCCTGGTGGAAGTGGGAAATGGCTCAGTGTTATGCTGAGTTCTGCATGCAGAACTACAATACAACACTCAGCCATGAAGCATCTTCTCTCTTGAAAGCTACCATTTCAAAGCATATGTATGTATTTTCCAGCGATAAATGTATACATACACATGTACATTTCTTACATTTCTTTGAGTTATTGTATTTCTAAAGGAGAACAAACTAGTAATATTTGACGAATACTTGTTCTGTGTCTCTACAACAGTTGGAACAAATGTTCCTGGCTGGCTGCCGATACAGTAGAATGAAAAGAGATTTGATTTGTGATATGCTATTACAACATAATAACTCCTGGTGCTTACATGTAGTCATAATAGCAATAGATGCTGAAGGTGTACATTGCTGTCATAGTTCCACTTATATTTCTTCCTCCACAATTATTAATGATACAGATATTTATTTTAAAGAAATAAAATTATTATTTTGAGGCGCATTCCAGCCTGGCCTTGAGGTACATAAAGAGATGGTGGTTTATGTTTGAAAGGGGCCAATATACTACATGCTGTTCATGTTTTTAATGCTAAAACAGTTGCTGTATAGTTCTGCTATTAGGCCTGCTATTGTAGGATTAACTACAAGAGTAAGACAATCGTTAGCCTACATTTTTACAGGCTCGCCTCCAAATTCCCAGATGTATTGCTAATACAGATCTATTGTTAGAAACAAGGACAAGGATTTGGTTGGACGCTTTAACGTTTTTGCTTACGGTCAATATTTTTAAATTGGACAAAAGTTTACTTCTACATCTATCTCAGGAGGATTTTACAAACTGTTGCTCAAAGCTTGTTGTGCAAAAAGATGCTTCAATTGGTCCTCACTAAGAGATCTTAGTCCTCATGAAACTACAAATGCCACAGACTGTTCCTATGTCAGTTAAAGTGGAATAATATGGCAATAAGAGTGTAATGTGATAAATTTGAAAGACATTAGGATTTTGCTTACTGTAACCTTCTGGCTAGTTCATACTCAACCTGTTCACTAAGCTCATTAATATTAAATATGTCAGGCTTTTTCACCCCAGCTGATTACTGAAAGAATTTGACTGTTGTTAATTATTGTAGACATTAACAAAGGCCAGATTTAATGTTTTCCCCTCTGAAATGCTCCAAAGTAGATTTGCTGCTGTCCCTGGTTATGTCTCTGCAATAACCAGGAAATGAAATCCATGAAGCATTTTCTTTTGTCCTATAGGTTCTAGGAGAATTGACCCAATTTTATGTCAAATTATTATTAGAAGATAAACATCTCAGTATGACCTTGGGTGTTGTCAAATTTTTGTCTGGGGCAAACAGGATAAGTCTTAACTTCTGTAATAGGGGTAAATGTCTGATATAAATTCTGCCTATATGATTTGAATGAATTATCCCTTATGCTTTAATTTCTCTCACATGTTGTTACCATAATCTGTTCCTTGATTATGGACTTCTTGTCTGGACGTTCCCAGAGGGTTAGATTAGGTCACCATACCTCATCAGCTTTCACTCTCAAAACTAGGACACCACAGGACTGTGTGTTGAGTCATCTGCTTTTCACTTTGTAAACATGTGATTGTACCCCTGCCCACCATGGCAATATCATTACCAAATTTGTAGATGATATAACTGTGGTAGGGCTTATCTCTGAAGGGGATGGGCCTGCCTATCAGGATGAGGTGAATTGACTGCTCTCGTGGTGCAGGGACAGTCATCTGGTTCTTAACATCAATAAAACCAAGGAGCTCAAAGTGGATTATAGGAAGAACAGACCAGAAATGTAGCCCTTAGTTGTAAAAAGAGACCAAGCGGAGCAGGTGGCCAGTTTTAAGTTCCTGGGTGTCACTGTGAAGGAGGATCTGACCCAGGGAACCAAACGACAGTGTTGGTTAAGAGGGCCCAGCAGAGACTGTACTATCTGAAACTCCTAAGGAACCTCCAACTGAAAGAAAAACTGCTGGCGACTTTCTACCACTGTGCTTATTCTGTGTCCTAACCTACTGCATCTGCACATGGTTTGGGAGCGGCACAGTGGCAGATTAGAAGGCCCTCCAAAGGGTCATCACTTCTGCACAGCGAGTCATTGGTTGCAGTCCCCTCTTTGGAAGAAGTTTATAATCCCCCCCCCCAAAAAATTTCCCACGGTCTTAAGTAAGCTCAGAGCATTCTTGGGGATCCATCTCACCCAGCCTATTCTTTTTTTGAATTATTGCCACCTTTGTCAGCACAAGCTGACTAAGACAAGGACAAACAGCCTGAAGGATAGCTTTTATCCTAGAGCTGTGGCTATGTTGAACTCTGAGGTTTTGCAATGGTGTGGCATTGGGGTGTGTGTGTGTGGTGGTGGTGGTGTGTGTGGAGGGATGGGCATATTGCTTTGTGATGTATGCAGGGAAAGAATGCAATTTTGTTGTGCAATAGCACAATGACAAATAAAGCTATTTTATTCTATTCTATATATATATTCATGTATAAGCTGACCTCATGTATAAGGTTTTGGATTTTGATATGACCTGAGGAGAAGTCGATGGTCAGTCTGAAGAGAGGGGAAAGCACCAAAGTCAGGGGGCAGCTGTAGTATTTCAGTGGAGAAATAAGAGAGGATTTGTGCTTATTTTCGGCTCTACAAGGATGGGATAAACACTCACCTTTCACTACTCTACTCAGAGAAGAGGTGGTTATAAGAATTAAGGCACAGCAGTCACAGTGACCTGCAGATAAGTCAATCTAGGTATTTTGAGTAAAATTTCTAAACATATACAGTACATGTATATATAGAGTAATTTAAACTTGTTGGGTCTATGGACCATAATAAAACTGCTGTTAAATCTAGGCTTGAAAGGCCTGGATAATTTACCATTGATTCTAAGTATTGATGAGGGAGTACATAGGAAGACTTCAGTAAAATGGATGCAGTCTAGAATTAACATTTAACTTCAAAGGAACAAGACACATATGCAAAATATGAACCATTTAAATAATGTTGAATTATTCAACATATGGTTTATAAAATCATGCAAAAGTTTCAATATAAAATAATTTGGAATGCAATGTAAAAATAATAGTAAATTCTTTTTTATATAAAAACAGTTAACACTCATTTTCATGTTTAGTGCTAGTAAGAACAGTGTTTATGATGGCACAAAACCCTACAGCAGTCTATCCCCTCAGTAATCTATAGCCATTAGTCTTAATGGATGTCAAATGTAACAATCCTCTCATGCTCACCAAGCAGAAATCCATCACTAGATAATACATGGCCATTGCAAAAAGCATCTCTTCTTTGATACTAAAATTATTTCGAATATTTTAAGGCTTTTTGAGATAGTAGCTTTGCCTCCAGCAAGAGAACAAGACAAGATTGGCTCATAATGAAACTCGGAGGAGTATTTGTTCCACCCTCACATAGCTAAACTAACTTCAAGCTTTGTCTTAGGGGAATGTGCTTGTACTAGCAGTGGTGATTGTATTTTCTGACAGTTATTCTGCAGAGGAATACCTTTGTTTCACATGTTGGAACTTCTCTTTAAAAATGTGAAGCACTCTTTAGTGATGAATCCTGTTTGTGTAAATTGATGATGCATCTGGATACAGCATGGATACAACACCCGGGCTGTGACATGCTGTCAGGAACTAAGCCTGATCCCAGAACCAATAAATTCTGGATTTGTGGCTTCCACTGTGAACTTCATGGTTGATTGGGGACTTGTGTAAATTCAGATCTTCCAAGTTCTACTTTAGCACACCGCACAATCCACTTTCATTTATCAGTTCTGACTTTCCATTTTCCAAGTCCAGATTCTAAAAATATTTTTAGAAGAAAATTTGGGTTTGGACACAGTTTGAATTCATCATGATGTTTCTGGGATTAGACTCAGTTTATGATTAGACACTCAGATTTCGTTATTCAGTCCCTAACAGTTCCTACACAAAAGATCCACCACAGCAGTGATTCTAGCATAGTACATGGACTAATATTTTACATTGCTGTCTGCTATGAGAAAAGCATTAGCTCACATGTAAGAATGGAAGGACTGTAAAATAATCTTTGGAAGAAATGTGCACAGAGACGAAAGAAAACTAAGTATGAGCAGCTTTGTCCGTGAGTTTCCAGCTATAGTTGAGTCTATAATTAATTTTCTAATAATCATATTAATAAAGTTAGATGAGTTTCATAATTACATGAAAGGCAGACAAAAGGATGTGCCCAAATTATTTCATAAAAGACACAATACAAGGAAGGCAAGATACATTTGGAAAACTCCGCGTGGAATGGAGACAAATGAAATGGCAAAATAGTGGCTCACATGATGAAACCCACACAGTAATTTTGTGGGCAACAGTAAAACAAAGCTTAGGAGGATCAGTTTAGTTTATCTAGACACCCAAAACTGTATTCTTTGTCCTGGTCTTACTATATACCTGTGATTTCGGCTATCTTCTCTATCTAAAACCATCTGTAACATCAAGGATTTAATAATAATAATAATAATATAACACTTTATAATAATATAACACTCTTCTCAACCCGAAGGGGACTCAGAGCGGATTACAGGTACACATACTTAGCAGACAATCCCTGCCGTTTCCACATATACACATATAGACGAACAGAGGCAAACTCTGGCCACCAGGGGGAGCTGACGCACTCCTCATCTCTCAGCATCCTTTGTTGTTCCTTCTGCATTCTCAGCGTTCCTGGAGTTCTTTAATGGCCTCATAAATCAGTCAAAATTTTCCTCCCCACTTAATGTGGTACCTTTATCTCCTACTTGACAAATGCGACTGTCTTTTGGTCTGCAAAGGTCAACAGCAGGCTACACTTAAAGGTCGAGCACCCACCTCGACCCGGGCAGGGCTTCGAACTCATGACCTACTAGTCATAGAGATCTTACGCAGCTGACACAATACAGAACTAATCAGAATTAAAAGGTGACAATATGAAAATTGCCCTGGATGGTAACCATTTTGTTTCTTCTCTAGAGGGGACTTGCTTTTTAAAAAAATATAGTCAAATCAGACACTACTTTAAACCAAAACTTTCTAGTTGCTAAGGAGAACAAGATTCTACTTTCTAGAGGCATTATCCAACAAGCCTCTACTCCAACTTGTAGTAAAGCAATTGTAAGACATTTCATTTTGTGTTAAAAATGGTTTACAAGAACAAGTTTTCTTTGCTGCCTTTGATAAAAAGCGATTTTCAAAGAAGCAGATGGCATTAAAAGTATGATTTTTATAGAAAAGCTCAAGATTGTCTAGGTAACAGTATAACAATCTATTTATGTACGATGACTAAGAAAAATTAGACACTAATTGAGATGTTCGCAGGTATACAATAACCTGAATGATATCAAAATAAAATATGGACATCCTGGTAATCTGTAATGGTTGGTGAGGATGGGAGTACACAACTTCCATATATTTTATAGAAATTATGAGTTTTTGGGAAATGTGTGGTATATAATCAGATTGCTATTATAAAGAGACAAGAAGGGGCAAGATTAAAAACTGTGCATTGATGAAATGCATAGCTCTAAACAAAGGAAGTATATGAAAAATGAAATCCTCTTAGATGGAGATGTGTTCTGGATGATGACTTGAAGTGTCAGAAAACAAAAAGCATTCTTGTCGGTGTAAACAGAAGCCCTACTTTACAGTGAGAATGGAGAACGTATGATCTTCCATAAGTTTTAGCCTAGAGCTCCTGCTAGTCTTACCCTGTATGGCCATTGATAGGAGAATTTGGGAACTGTATGTCAAACTAGATGGTTGCAGGTACCATGCCTTACAAAATTATCCTTTTAGTTAACGTAACCACGTCCAAGGGCCAGGCTTTAGCAAGGCAGGTTAACCACCAGCTGCAGTAAATCTTGCCAATCGAAAGGTTGACAGTTCAAAACCTAGATTGGGGTGAGCCTTTAGCCCAGCTTCTGCCTACCTAGCAGTTTCAAAAACAGCAATGTGAGTAGATAAATAGATACCGCTTTAAAGCGGGGAGGTATTTAAGGCACCCATAAGGATATGCTAGGATAATGACGGCAATTTGATCAAGGAGGATGTTAACAAATCAAGCTCTTTAGTAGGGAAGATATAGCGACAGCACCTCCCTGTGGCCAGAACCGAGCACAGCTTCTAGATGCCGAAGATGGGAAAGCCTATATACACCTCTATCTATGTACAGTTGTCTTTCTTGTCAATGTATAATGGCATTGAATGTTTACTACATATGTGTTCCGTGATCCGCTCTGAGTCCCCTTTGGGGTGAGAAGGGCAGAATATAAATACAATAAATAAATAAATGATAATTTAAAAAAACATGTCGTCAACTCAGGGAAATCTTCATGAGGCACACATTACCCCTCACATTCAACACAGGCATGCATCATGATTTGCTATACTGTATATGCTATAGCTATCTGTGTTTCTGCCAAGCAGCAAAACCAGGCAACCTAATGAACCCACTGGCTGGCTCTGTTCAGTTAAGGGATGCTTAGCACGATGGCTCATTCCACATAAACCTGGACTTTTATGATTTCTAATGAATGATGGTGCATTGTCTCCAGTATGCTTTGATGCATATCTTTCATCTCTTTTATATGTCCAGTTGCGTTTTCTCATGCTTTGTCGGTGAATGTCTAAGGCAGAGCATGCTGTATGTTAGTTTGACATAACACCGCTTTGTGCTGGAGGGAGGGAAGAAGGAAAGAAAGATTTTCCTTTCCTCCATTGAATTTTCTTTTAATTTTCTTGCTGAGACAGGACATACATTTCCAGCCTGTTGCTAGAAGAATTTTTTTTGTGCAGTACTGCAGAATCTGTTGAATGATCTAAAAAAGATTAGTTAATATAGATGGTTCGGGCACCTGCAGGAGACTAAAACTGTTTCTTCTAATTTATCTTCTCTATGGGCTCATTTTTATACTATTCCTCTTTCAAAGTTTCTCCTGATTTTCATCATCCTAACTTTTCTCTCTGCTTGTAAGAGAAAAAATGGTAGAGAAGCTTGCAGTTCTCAGCAGGAGAAGCCCTATCCCTCAGAACAAAACTGACAGCTGTGGTTTTTTAAGCACAGAGCATTTTGGCTAAATCTATGTCCAGGCAGCCCCGCTGCCATCTGTGGAGTTTCTAGAGCAGACAAGTTATTTATAGAAACTTGTTTGTCCAAAGCCAATATTTACCTGTTGGCCTTGTCAAATTTTGCCATCTATCTTTGTCATTACCCTTCTCACAATCCCAGCAACGTTTAATATTAAACGGGATTTTCATAGAGAAAATAACCTAAATGTGTTTCCGACAACTGCAATCTCCAACACATAGACACACATGTCATTTTAAAAATCTGGAAATTTTGTCAAAATAGTGTAATGCTGAAAAAATGCCACCCAGCCTCCACAACAACTTTTGATTTTTAAAGGCCAAGCAAGGATATTATGTGAGAGGCAACAGATCAAATACCCAACTGGTGTTCTTGCCAGCATTACTCTTAAGTTTGTAAATCATAAAAAGTGCAATATTATTGTTGGGAGAAAAGATTAACAAAAATAACCATTCTGTATTAGGAGCACGGTGTATATAATCCCTGGTAGGAAAAACTTCTTGGTCGGTTGGAGAAACACTGACGTTCCTATCAGAATTCCAATACATTATTAATGGCTACTTTGTGGCAGGTATGGTACGGCTGGCAGAATATTATACATAATATTCCTAGTATGATAGATGGAAGAACAACAAATATTTTGTAATTATTATGACCTTAGTCAGACCAGGAATCATAGAATCATAAAGTTGGAAGAGATCCTGTGGGTCATCCAGTCCAACCTCCTGCCAAGAAGCAGGAAAATCACATTCAAAGCACCCCTGTGAGATGGCCACCCAGCCTCTGTTTAAAAGCTTCTAAAGAAGGAACCTTCACCACACTCTGGGACAGAGAGTTCCACTGCTGAACAGCTCTCACAGTTAGGAAGTTCTTCCTAATGTTCTGGTGGGATCTCCTTTCTGGTAGTTTGAAGCCATTGTTCTGAGTCCTAGTCTCCAGGGTAGCAGAAAAAAACCTTGGTCCCTCCTCCCTATGACTTCACTTCACATATTTATACATGGTCCTCATCATGTCTTCTCCCAGCCTTCTCTTCTGCAGGCTAAACATGCCCAGCTCTTTAAGCAGCTCCTCGTAGTGCTTGTTCTCCAGACCCTTGATCATTTTAAATCACTCACCTCTGGACACATTCCAGTTTGTCAACATCTCCCTTAAATATGTTGTCGCACCCTCTGAGGATGCCTGCCACAGATGTGGGCAAAATGTCAGGCAAGAATGCTTCTGGAACATGGCCATATCTCTTTTAAATAGTGGTACCCAAAATTGGACACAGTATTCCAGTTGTGGTCTGACCAAGGCAGAATAGAGAGGTAGCATGACTTCCTTAGATCTAGACACAATACTCCTATTTATGCAGGCCAAAATCCCACTGGCTTTTTTAGCTTCCTCGTGACATTGTTGGCTCATGTTTAACTTGTTGTCCACGAGGACTCCAAGATCTTTTTTTACACATACTGCTGTCAAGCCAGGGGTCCCCCATTGTGTATCTTTGCATTTCATTTTTTCTGCCTAAGTGGAGTATCTTGTATCTAGACTAATTCAATGTCCCAGTGCATGCAACTAGTAGACAACTGAGGTTGGATATGTTACCATGGAAGCAGAGATATTTTTGTCAAAAAGTTATGCCAGGTTGGAAAGCACTGAGCTGAAACCAGGGGGCATAAAAGGAATACTTTGTAAGAGCATAAGACTAAATAATATACAAACTAACCATACTTAGTTTCAGTGTTTAATGATTCAAGGATTGTATGCTTTCCGGGTAAATACTACTGCAAGCAACAGAGCTGATTGTAAAGCTTAACACACTGGGATGGACTAAAAATGTATTAGAAAAATAGCAAAGATTTCACAAACGAAGGGAAGTTAAATGCATATTTCTGGCATTAAACATGATTTAGCTATAATTTAGGTTTCTGAAAAGGCTTTCAGCGATGGGAAATTCTACAGTGGAGTGGTCTTTGGCATTTTTTTGCCACTAAATGAGAATCTTCATTGAAATTCCTCTGCCTGGGATGTAACTCAGATATTTGTCCAGAATCAAACTTGTCCTAATTTGAGAAGGGAGGAGAAGCATCTCTCCCTATTTGCATCAGGAAGGACACAACTCAAATTCTCATTTACTGCTTTGAAAATTATATAAAATTTTAATATACTTTAACCAATAACTAATTTTGATGTATATATTGGGTTTGTGGGCAGTTAAAAAACTTGGTGATACACAAAGCATTGCAGTGCAAGCAAAGCATATCTCTACTCAAGCATGAGTAGTCTTTTCCAGCAATGCCTGAGTGGATGCATCTTCCACTTATCAGGAAATAGGTTGCATAGTCAAAGCAGCTCAAATCTGAATATGCTACAAATGCAAACTATCCAAACCATATGCAACAAGAAATTTTAAGGTAAATGAGCATCCTCATATGACTTTATGGTGAAATATGTAACTTTGCACTTGGAACAACCATTTTTGTTGCTTATCTAATCCCCTTCCAGTTTTGCACGTTTAGCAAAGTATAACCAGGAATGGAATATTCTAGTTGAACTGACAGAATTTTTCAATATGTTTTTTAAAGCAATAAATATAACAAAAGTTTTCTAGTAATTAAATTGTTATACACATCACCCAGGAAGGAAAAAAAAGAATATCTAGTAGAAAAACTCAGAGGTATGCATTTTGGATGCTGTATTAAAGGATAATCAGCAGCACTAACAACAACACAATACTTTCCAGCTTATTTTCCTTCTATCATAAACCCCTTTTACTGATGTGAATGTCAAATGGGCAACAAAAAGCTATTTCTTTCTCATCAACACATTCATTTTCCCTTGGTAAAAAGCATAAGAAAAATCCATTTATGTAACATAGTTTTAAATTGCTTTTGAATTGTTTTTAAGTATGTCAGAGTGACAACAAGCCATTTCCATATCTGAATTACACACACACACACACACACACACACACACACACAAATACATACATACATACATACATACATCCCTTCTTGGAGGGTTATTATGTGTCCTGTGGCCACATATAATACACACTCCAATACAACATATATAGTATACAATATCACTTATATATTCACTCTCTTCAATATTCTCTTTCTAGTTTTCTTAACATGTAGCTTCTGGGATAGAGTATTATGTGCCCTGTAACCACACACACACACGCAGCTACAGGACACATATTATACCCTCCTATATAACATACATACATATATGGTTACAGGACACATAATACCCAGTCTCAGAAGATACATGTTAGGAAAACTGGAAAGAGAACATTGAAGGGAGTGAATTATATAAGTGATATTGTTCTAAGCTCATAAAATAAAACAAACAGCAATAAATTAAGTAGAGCCTAGAAGTATGAAGAAATGATGCCACTTAGCATCAATCTTTCAGCTAGGCTGCAGTTTTGGGTGTTAAAGCAATGTTGGTGCCTCACTAACATCCTGCTATTGGTGTATCATCCTTGCAATGTTGGTCTGCCATCTAAGAGACACTGAATCCACTCACACAAGATTCAACCACAGCTAGACTTATTATTTTCAGCTTTAGGCTGGTTAACCCGACCAAAGCAAAACCCTGAAAGTTGAAGGACATTCATCCCTACTTCAAAACATCATTCCAATGTCTAGTTTAAATGCAGTGTTTCTTATTCTAATGATCAGGAAATCTTATTTCTAGTGATTGTCTTATTCTTGTTAGCAGGAAATGTTACATCAATACTAAGGTAGGCCAGGATTCATTCATTTGGTATCCACTCTTGTTGTAAGGGCAGATAGGTCCCACAAAATTATACTTTTCACAGGTCTCTGCCAGCCTTTGCCTACTTCTACAAATGTATACTTGATGAAAATGCTAATAACTTTTCAGATCTCTTCGATGTTGTACAATCTGATTGCTCAACTGACCAACTGGCTGTGCCCTCCTGCTGAAGCTTTTTGTTTTTGAAAGTCAAAGTTGTCCTCTTTGTAATGCAATAGATGCAGTACACAGAATCCTTTTGTGTTATCCACTGTCACCACTGGATATGAAAAACAGAAAAATAGGAGGCACTACAGGATAGGGTTCATAACAGTTGGAAGACAGTATTGTTGATCATTCTCAGAACTCAGTTTTCCAAGCAAGGCTTTTTTTTGTTCACAAAACAGTTCAGAAAAGAAAAGAGAACCATTTTGTATAAATATGGTTGGACAGAAAAAAAACAAAAGAAAGGGCTGAACATCCTGGTGGTTAAAGCAAAAGTGTCTTAATATACAGAATCTGATGTTTATAAGAAGATTGGCACAAGGTTAAGAACAATAAAGAAAAACAAGAGGGGGAAACCTCCAGATTTATTTTGTGAAAGGCTATGCTAAGGGAAATCTTCCATATGTATGTTACATTCAGTTATGGTGTTATTTATTTATTTATTTATTTATTTATTATTCGGTTTTATATTCCGCTCCTCCCAGCAGGCTCGGGGCGGGTCACAAAATACAAGCATACAATAAACATGCGATAAAACATGGAAGTACTATCTTTGCTCAATTAACTGTGGTTTACTTTTCTAACTTCTATCTAAACCCATTCAGTTCAATAGATCAATAAAACCTACTTAGGAAAAAACACACTAAAACCATTACAGTATGGCCCCTTTATTTACAGATTTGATATCCATAGTTTCACTTACCCATGGTTCAAAAAGCATCCCCCCCCCCCCCAGGTAATTGTGAGCTCTTCTACATCCAACCTGAGTATAGTAAAACATATACGGCTTACTTTAATTATCTACAGTTCAGGTATCTATGGGGTGTCTTAGAATGTATCCATCGTGGATATTGGGAGTTGTACTGTATGTCTTCAAGGCTACCTAAGACTTTAATTATTAAGACATCATTTTAAAATGAGTTGAAAAATACACTAGCAGCCAGTGAATGGATGTAATAGTGGTGTCACACCAACTCCATCCACCAATATCCAGGGGATTACATTCTGTTGGAAGTTTCCTTAAAAATCACCCTGTATAGACAATATTATGACAAATCGACCTGGCCATCATCACTGCATGGATAATTGAGGGAAAATCAACCAAAACATGTGATTTATCAGATTTTAGAATTATAGAATGGAGTTTTATTCCATCACCATGCTTGTATGGTGAACAGGCAAACCAGTCATTTCCTATCATTATCAAATTATTATCATTAGAGTGCATTCAAAATACCACATTTACCTTTCATGAATATTTTTGCTTTTGTCCGGGGATGTAAAAGCACATACCCAACTATGATTATTACAGGTAAATGAATATATCATGTATAAGATTCCAGTGGCACAGTGGGTTAAACTGCTGAGCTGCTGAACTTGCTGACCGGAAGGTTGGTGGTTCAAATCCAGGGAGCAGGGTAAGCTCCCACTGTCAGACCTAGCTTCTGCCAACCTAGCAGTTCGAAAGCATGCAAATGTGAGTAGATCAATAGGTAGCACTCTGGCAGGAAGCTAACGACACTCCATGCAGTCATGCTGGTCACATGACCTTGGAGGCATCTACGGGCAATGCCAGCACTTGGTTTAGAAATGGAGATGAGCGCCATCCCCAAGACTTGAACTCAACTAGACTTAATCTCAAGGGGAAACCTTTACCTTTAAGATTTCAGTTCCTATCACTTCCAGTCAGCATGTCCAAGGTCAAGGGAACTTCAATTCCGTAATATTGGGAGGGCAAATTTTCTCCATTCTTGATGGATTGTTTGCAAACGAAGTGATCCTCATACTTATATGGTTGCTTATTTATCTTGTTGACTGTTGCTATGTACTTTCAGATGCATCTATCCCATAGTGACATGCTCCTAGGGTTTTCTTGGCAAGATTTATTCAGGGGGTGGGGTGGGTTGACATTTTCTTCCTCTAAAGCAGTGGTTCCCAACCTTGGGTCCTCCAGGTGTTTTGGACTTCAGCTCCCAGAAATCCCAGCCAGTTTAGCAGCTGTTAGGAATTGTGGGAGTTGAAGTCCAAAACACCTAGAGGACCTAAGGTTGGGAATCACTGCTCTCGAAAGTAGAACCTTGTTTTCCAATACAGGACCAACATCAGATTATAGTATAAGTTAAAGCAAAATGCAACTATAGCTATGATTATTATTTTTCTTAATAAATGAATGTAAGTAAGATGTGGCTAGTATGCTGAGATGGTGGATGGAATTAGCTTCTTTGAAATCAATCATATTCACACTTCAAGAATGGCTTCAAGTGAAGAACTGATTCATGAGACATTTTAGCTTTACTAGACATCATGGTACACACTACGACAATACAATTTTCATCCAATTTGCTTTTGGCCATTCTACGGAGGCACTTGGCACATGTATTTCATAGAGATCTGAAAGGTATTCAGGTAGATGGAACATACAAAAGACAGCATTCAGCTCCAGAGGGAGATAGAAATGAAATTTACACATCTCAATGATCAGAGAAATGATGTGCTGTGATAATCTTTTGATAGTCACAGGCTGCATCAAACAGTAGCTGCAACCTCTGGGATTTTAGGTTCAATGAATCTTTTAAATCATGTTTCAAGCAAGCATATGAGCATGTAGTTCAAGTTTAATAAACAATATTTAAACTGGTGTCATGCTCTTTGGGGGCTTTGAGTCTATGATGGTTTTTCTTCTTGTTCTCCTAATGTTTCAGAAAAGGCAATTTGATCAAGTTACTAAAATGAGAGATCAGAGCAATAATTGCTTCAATATTCAGCGCATTCCATATCAGTAGTACTGTCTACTGATATGGAACGTGCTAAATTACACACCAGTCCAGTTAATAACAGTGTATGTGAGATTTAATCCCCCCGCCCCCCGTTGCAGTTAATTCATTGATCATATGCATAATCAGGAACCTGTTACTTGAAGCGGGGGTCTACTTGCAGAAATAAGAAAAGCAAACTGATACTGTTTGCACTTAGGTCAAATATTCCATCAGCTTATTTTATGGAAGTGTGGAGAAAAAAAACTATTTTACTATAAAGATACAAACAGGAAATTGATAAGAGCAAGTCAACTTATTTCAACTTCTAACATTTGGTATAGAAATATTATGTGGCTTGAAAATGTATTGTTCTGTGCCCAATATAAAAAAACACACCCAGGAATGGTATTGTGGGCTGGCTACTCCTAGTATGCTAGTTGTTATCAAGCGATTTGGGGGCGCCAAAATAATGTTCGCTTACCATTTAAAATTACCTTCGTCCGCCCCTGCTAGCAATGGTGGAAAAACAGAATTAAAGGTCTTGTCTCCCATGTGCCACACACATGTAGCTACAATTACCCCAGGTCTTCAATACCAGTTCCCACATGTAATTCATTTCCCCAGAGGCTCTGGCAGTATCCCTCAGCATTTTAATATAACCAGAACTGACTTGCAGAAGGGTCATATAGGCACTGCAGTTGCTAAGCAAATGCCAGGACAAAGAAACCATTTGGGGATATGCAGCTTTGTTTTCACAGCCTTCATTACTATGTAATTGTGTGAGGAATGGAAGAAGTAGATGAATGTCTTGTACTTCATGCTTCTCCATCCTGAACTATTTCAAACCACCATCCTCTCTGTTTTGGCCCTCTGTCTCACTTGCAATACAAGTGTAAAGACAATACTTTGCACATTCATCATAAGGGCTGCATAGATAATTCAGGGTAAGCATTTTGAACACTTTACTATCATTGCTTGTTTTGAGCAGAGAAGTCCTGACAATTGTACTGTGCAGCACATAAGAAATGTATCATTTTATACTTTGGAAAAAATGTACAATTCATAATAAATAGCAGTTAGTGTTATTTATTTCAATCCTAGTGGACTGATTTTCAGGAAGAGACCTTAGTTGAAAAACTGTGCGTGAAGAGGAACATCTATTGTTCTAAAATGTCCTCCACATCTTCATCTCAGTTAAGTGGGATGATGCAGTAGGAAATGATATCAGAAGTAAACGTACTGCAAACATACCCAGATGTACTCCTTTACCACTTCACATGTGGAAGGGCAAATTTCTGGGATTGAACATCCACCATTTGATGGAGACCTGGTTCTAATCAAGCTAAACAGCCTTTGCACATCTATGTACACTTTTACACATGTGAAACCATGACAAGAGAAAACATTGTAGCATAAATGCACAGCATAGGCCACAGAAATGCTTTCCTATCAAGGAATAGGCTATTGGAATGGAATCTTTACCTTCTTAGTGCAAGAAGCCCAGCTGAGTTACTCAAGTGTGTGCTTAGAAAAGAGTTTTAATATAATCTACTAGAAGTGCAACTCATTATTACATCAAATATCTAACTGGGCATGTCATTTTCCCTGTGATTCATTTCACTACCTGCAATGGGATAAAGAACCAAAAATACAATATAATCTAAGCCCCATTAACATCTCAGCATGTTGCCTTCATAGTTACTTTCAGACTATGTGACAAGAATGGCTGTTTATCTTTCAATTTGCTAAACTACTTTGGAAAGGCTAATATAAAAGAAATGGCTGGGGCTCATGGAAACTGCTGTCAAGAAATAATATTTCTAGTTTCGCTCCTTGCAGAAGACATGGGACAGCATTGATTGCATCTACCATATATACTTGTGTTTAATTTGATCTACATATAAACCAACGGCAGGTTTGGAGGCCAGAATTATGGCTTTTGATTTGATCCATGGATAAATCAAGGATCATACTCTGGAGAGGGAAAGGCACCAGAGACACCTTAGGTGCCCGCTGTCCATGGCTGCCGCTATTTTCCTGCGTAGTTATTTAAAAAGCTCAGAAACAGTTCCACGAGAGAAAGAGTAGAGGGGGTCACTCTTCTTATGAGTTCCTCTTTTAGGTTGCCAGTCTACTCATAAAAGGGGATAGTTCATTTTTTCATACTAGTTACAGTAGAGTACTTTCATTGACCTGTGGAGAAGTCAAACCCATTTAGGGGGGAGAGGAATTGACTAAAATCACTAGGAGTATACACAACAATCTTGTTTTTATGGAATTTAGTATCTGGTGTTGAGGACAATTGCTAGCCATTAAAGAAAGCATTTATCATTGGCCTTTGGATTGACTCCAATATATGATACTCCTCTCTTATTCAAGTGGAGGGTGGAAAAAATATTGAGAGAAGTTTTGCCATTGCCCTCCTCTTATGGTGAGAAAGTGTGACTTTCCATTGGCCATCCCTTGGGTTTCAACAACTCAATGGGGATTTGAACCCTCCCTTCCTGAGGTCATAGTCCAATATTCAAATCACTATACCATACAAGCATCCTAAAGAAATCATCGCTCAACTACTTCTATTTTACAGCTACTTTATAAGAGTTTAATATTACTTCACATTCTCACACTGCACTGCTTGTTGTAATGACAACCTCTGTGATGTTTGTAATTAACAAGATAGATATTTTTGAAAAAGGTTAAGGAATGCAGTAAATGGAAAAATTGAGAATTGCCTCTAGGTTCTGCAATGAACATTCTACTTATGCCCAATAAACAGAAATAACTGTCACATGGTCTTTCCAACTAGACTTCTCTTGAGCAGCTGCCAAAAAAACCACACAAAACTCCCAAACCTTTTTTGCATGCTACACAGCAGAACACCAAGACAATGCAAGAACAATTTGGGGGGCTGTAAAAACTGTCAGCGCTGACAGCTCTTATTGTTCAGGGAACTTCTGAGATGTGCAAAAGTTTTGGAATTAAACTCTGAAAAAAAAATCAGAATAAAAAGCATTGGGATAACACTTGACTATCTAACTTGTTTTTAACCTATTCCATCTCCATTTGATGTTACCATTTTATGCCTGTATGGACCCACAGAAAGAAATGGAAAAAGAAGATGGACACAGAGAAAAATGAATCCCATAGTCACTGCTCATTTGGAGTAATGTTGGGCCAAAATCAACTCTCTCCAATTTCCCATCAAATTTCCCATAGGTTCATCAACTCCAAATGAAAGAAGTTTTTGTATACTAAATGTATGTGATAGAACAGCCAATGTTTAGGAATGGGAAACAGTAATATGGAGTGAGATCAATTTTAGCAACAACTTAGAAAACCAGCAATACTTTGAGCATTCTAGCAAAAAAAATAACATAAATTCTTACTTTTTCCTCAATTATGGTAAACTGTGTATTTCCTACATTTTAACTAGATTTTGATGATTTTAATGTATTATGCTGGACCCCACTCTCCTTATGCTGGTCTATGACCATAAAAAAAGAAACATTTGAAGAGAAGAGAAAAATCTTTCAATTGTATCTAAATTAATAAGATCAGGACTTCATTGGGCTTTTCTCTTTGGCAATATATTATAAAATGATTAATAAAACTTCTTCCCTGCTATCATAGAATCACAGAGTTGGAAGAGACCTCATGGGCCATCCAGTCCAACCCCATCAAGAAGCAGCATTCAAAGCACCCCCAACAGATGGCCATCCAGCCTCTGTTTAAAATCTTCCAAAGAAGGTGCCTCCGCCACACTTCAGGGCAGAGTTCCACTGCTGAACACCTCTCACAGTCAGGAAATTCTTCCTAATGTTCAGATGGAATCTCCTTTCTTGTAGTTTGAAGCCATTGTTCCGCATCTTAGTCTCCAGGGCAGCAGAAAACAAGCTTGCTCCCTTCTCCCTTTGACTTCCTCTCACATATTTATACATGGCTATCATGTTTCCTCTTAGCCTTCTCTTCTTCAGGCTAAACATGCCCAGCTCTTTAAGTCGCTCCTCAGAGGGTTTGTTCTCCAGACCCTTGATCATTTTAGTCACCCTCCTCTTGACGCATTCCAGCTTGTCAACAGCTCTCTTCAATTGTGGTGCCCAGAATTGGACACAGTATTTATTGCACTTGATTAGTGGGTGCTCTTGGAGGGAAGGCTTGAAATATGGAATGTGGCGATGCATTTTGTTTTACTAGGTATTACTCGGGGAAAGAGGAGGGCTATGGATCTGCTTTCTGTGGTGGAAGCCATATGTTTCTCAAAGCATGCAGTGCAGAAAAAGCAGGAATCTTCCTTCTAGCTTCCCTGGGAAAAAAATTAACTACCTCAATTGACAGTTCTAGAACTGAAGGTATTCTCACTGTGACCCCATTTCTTGGCTAGAGGACTACATGTATGTGCTTTATGATTGTGCTTGTATGATTGCAAGCTGCTGTAAGCTACACATGGGGGGCCATTAAATTAAAAGGGAGTTCAGAAATTCTCAAGCAGACACATTGTTATGGAATTAGAAATCATGATGACAAAGAATGGAATATAAGGCTGAATATACTGCATTCAGAAGAGGATAATATTTTTAAAAGACTTAAAGTTACTTCATCGGTATTCCATAAATAAAATTCTATTGCTATATTTGGGATGGGAAGGACCATGATTTTCTGAAGAAGTTTGTTGCCTACCTTGTTTTCTGTAACTAGTAGCTGCCCTTACTAACCTAGCTCTCTGGTGCAATGCACCTATTGCCATTGAGCTCTATGCTTGTGGCATTCCATAGATGAGCTTCTGTGTGAACCTTTGGCTTTAGTATAAAGATTACTGCTGGCATAGGGGCATTGAACTGCATGATGGTCTAAAATCTTCAACACTCCTGATGCCTGGCGCTCATGGGATTCAAGTAATTAATTAATTTCATCTAGAAATCCAGAGATTCTCCACCATGGAATAGAAAAAGATATAATTTGCCTTGTAAAACTGACTTGGTGTTAAATAATGCAAAGGATGACATTCAGTGTGGATTTTCATGCTCTGGAAAACTGCTGTTATTTAAACTTTCTTATATCAAAATTTCCCATCCTCCATGCTACTATTTTTCAACTGACTGCCTAAATTTATTCACTAGCTTATGTCTGTCAGTTTATATGGTCCAATTTCTAAAGTATTTTCAGTACTTACAGGGAAGCATATCAACAGCTTTATTTATGGATAACATAAAACATTCCTTTGACATGAAAGAATATAATGCTACCCAATGTTGTTCAACTTGACCAATTTATACAAGGAAATGAGGTTCAATAACAACCTGTTTATTCAAACGTCATCCTGCCCTTCCTTCAGTGTCCATTTAATCCTCTCTTTAACGGCTGTGTGTGTCTTTTTATTTAAGTAGTAAGTGATCTGGAATGACCTTCAGGCAATTTGCTTAATTTACTACACCCTGACTTTTAAAAGTATGATTGCCAAGCAGTGGCATAAGATTTCTATCCTTGAATAGTACGTATTCCATATGTACAAAAAAGTGCCACTACTTTTGCATTCTATTGTAATTAATGGGATGCAAAAATGGTAATACACTTACATTTAAGCAAATAAAAATTTTAAAGCAAATGTTTAATGACAAGGACTACACAGAGCTTAAACACAATTGGGTTAAGCCACCATTCAAGAATTTGTTGCTTTCACATTTGTGCCATACCTTTCTCCTAGCTAAGTTAATTTTGTTTCAGGAAAGGCAAATATAGTACAAGTGATTGCTAAAAAAGGTTTCTGGAGGAAAGACCACAATCCACACCCAAGCATGTATTCATCCATTCTCAAATATTTGAAGGCAGGGATAGCCCATCAGGATAAGTAATTTCCTAATCGGTTTGGGCCAATCACTGGTGCTTTAACATTACAAACAATCCCAGCATGGCTACAGTGATTCCCAATTTGTTTTGCCAGGCTTTTATAGTTGCTGGAGTCAATTAGCTGGTCCAGATCCTTGAGGTTGATGAAGTTGAAACCAGGCCCTTATAAAGTGGAAGTTTAATACTTATCAGCCTTGAATTAACAACAAACAAAGCTCTGACTCAAAATTTAGGCCAACATTGTAATTCATGGGTGTTTTTAACTGCAGTGCTGTTTTTCTACCTCTGCCATCACCATGGGTAGAAACTAACAAGACAGGCACAAATCATGACCCAAAGCTTAGCAATTAAAGCCTACCCCCTCAATCCCTTTGCTGTTCAGCCATTAGAGGACAGATAGACAAGTAAACAAATCCCTTCAAACAAGGTTATTGAAGAGTCAGAGACTCTAGCAGTTAAACAGTATATGGCTATCAATAGTAAGTGAAGCTGACAGATTTATATTCTGTTTGAATTATATTCTCCCAATGTTAGCAATAACTGGATGCTTTTCTGCTGTGATTATTTTAAAATAGATTTCCCACTGAGGGCGAATTGTAAGAGGCAGAAAGTCAATCTAATGGTATCTTTTAAATTAAACACTCATTTTAACAGTAAAGAAAAGTGTTTAATTCACAGTTCTGGAATTCCCTCTACACAGGCATCTTACAAAGGATGCCAAACTCTGGAGCTTCCTCATACATTTCTCCACTAGGAATCTGAAGTTCACATGTTGCCTTTTCCTTATAATGGTATCTGTAAAGGAATATTCTAAGAAAAAGTACAGACAAATTAAAAGATGAATAGATTTTAAAAGATGAATAGATTAATGGGTTGAACAAATTAAATTTTGTTTCACATCAAAACCTTCTGTTACTTATGCCAGTTAGACTCTCTTAAATGATCTAGTGATGGCTTGTCTATCAATCTTGGCATTAGTATTAGTGAAACTGTTTGCTTAGTTTAGACTAGCTATAGATTTAGTCATTATGTGGATCCAGTAAAATGAATGGAAATTGATAATACACTTCTTTCATTGATTTCAATGGACCATCTCTAGTTGTGACTGAATTGTGACCCAACCCATTGCATTACTAGGCATCTTAAATGATTGCATAAAAGCTGAATGAAAAACAACTGGAATGTATTTGATAATGAAATCAATCAAGATGAAAGCCATGCAAAACTAAACCAATTGCTTCCAGAATTTTCTGGAAATATACATTTAGAAGTATGGCGCATAGTTTGATTACAATTCTTTCCAAATCTCCAGGAAAACCAGTTTGGTCAAAGATTTTATGTAAATATTCAAAGGTTCTTATGAGACTCCATTCACAGAGTATGTTTTATTCAGTGTAGTGGGAAAAAATCAACCACAGGAAAGAGGTTTTAGAGATTAAGACAGTGGCAACTAATATCTGTAGAATTTCAGAGCAAGGATATCAATCCATCATAAGTGTTTTGGAAATATTTCCATATCATATATGATTATTAAGAGTCTCAAAGCTTCCAGCCATATGGGGTCTGGAAAATGAATACAAATTTAGTTATTTCATACATTTTTTTGGCTTTTTAAATCTGTGGCGTTTGAGGGGCTGAGATTTCACAGCCACACCAGGCTCCTACCAAAACCTTGATGTAACCAAAGCCAGAACTGTACTGGTTTGTTCATAGTGGAAGTCAACATAATGAGGGAGGGGATGAGGAAGAGAAGATGAACTTCTAAAAAGGTGTTTCTTCTAAGAGAGTTAAGCTGTACTTCTTTACACACTTATTGAGAAGTTCAACTGAACTCAATAGAACTTACTTATGAGTAGACAGATACCCATTTACTGTAAGCTGACAAAGACAGAAATAATTAAATTCCACTTTATAACCCACAGAATAATAGAGATCAAATACTGAATTTCCACAGTGCCCCATCTGTTTAAGAGAGAAACAGGTGTTGTAGCACCATTTGAGATAAAACAAATGCAAACTCATATTCTTAAAACAGTACATGTTTAAGTAGTTAGAATAGGCTGGAGTGAACATTCAATATTAGAGTGCATACAATAATATGCCTTTTAAATCTGAATTAGCTTCTTTCTTTTTTTTAAAAAAAGAGTCATGATAAACCTATACATCAGTAAGAAGAAAATTTAAAACCATGTTGGGAAAGCTTCCATTTTTTTCATT
The DNA here is from genome assembly GCA_030556195.1 of Anolis apletophallus. Lineage (NCBI taxonomy): Eukaryota > Metazoa > Chordata > Lepidosauria > Squamata > Anolidae > Anolis > Anolis apletophallus. The sequence continues at coordinate 76,698,728 of JARBWK010000008.1, forward strand.
TTGATTCCACACTGAATAATATGAATATTATCTTTTGAAAATGTATAAAACCATTTGAACTAATTATTTAACATTAGAGCAATCTCTCCATATCCCTTATCCTTAACAATGTGCCAAATTCAAATTAGAACAGTGGAAACTGCTAATGGATATTTAATGTATCTTTTTTTTGCATATTGGGAACTATTACAGAAAGATCACATCTTGCTGGGTTTAAAAATGAACAAAGCCAATAATGGTTTGCCAATTTGGTACTTATCCCGATTTCTTAGCTGAAATACCAGGCTAAGGAATTCACAGCTATTTACTTACATAAATCCTGTGGCTCCATGATTCGTGACAACCAATTTCCCTCTGGTACTAAAGCAGGAGAACGACCGAATGCTTTTCTGCAGAAGGGATTCTGGAAGAGCAGATGGCCTTGGATGAAGCTCTTTAAATGAGATCCGTTTTCAGCGAGTCAAATGGAAACAGAGCCCTTGTGCACACCTTTGCTTGGTATATAGTGCAAGTCAAAAAGAATAAGCATGTAGCTTTGCTTATGTTTAGAGGGCTGGAGCCCAGTTGTGCTGCGATTGGCAAGTACCTCACAAACAGCAGCCAATCAGTGTGTCTGCTTTTTTCAGGGAAACTCCTGTCCATCTATTCAGCATCTTCAGAGACCATATTTCCTAAGGGATAGTCTTCTCTCAGTATCTTCAGGGGTGGGGGAAAATAATGCTGCCTTTTCTCCCCGATCTCCCCCACTTCATTTGCTTTGCTTCTACATTTTTAGGGCTGAGAAATCGTCTGAGGAAGGTTCAGATGCATTTCCAGTTTCCACCTTGTAGAGAAAAGAGGAGGGAGAGTGCTTGAGCTCGACAATTACGGATTCCATCACCATGGAAACTGACTGGATGCAGCGAGCTGGATTTGTGTAAAACATCTGCTGCCAGGCTCATAATCAAATGCAATCGCATTCCCCCCCACAACTGCTTATCTGATTGGGAGTTTAGTTCATATGCAGGCTATGACAGTGAAAACACGAGATGGTGTGTGGGGTGGGGGAGAAAGAGAGGGAATCAGTATCTATATGAACGGATACATCCCCCATCTTGCTAAATACAAATGTATACAGATGTAGCTTGCATATCCAATATGAGAAAAAATGTGAAAATCATAGAATCATAAGAGTTGGAAGAGACCTCGTGGGCCATCCAGTCCAACCCTCTGCCAAGAAGCAGGAAAAACATGTTCAAAGTGATAGTATGTCACAGCAGTATGGTAACAACTGTATATACGAGGGTTGAATGAAAAGTAATGCCTCCACCTTCGTAACTCTTCAACAGATGGCAGTACTGGTATGCGGCAGGTACTTGCTTGTTCAGTAGACTCTCCTCTACAGTTCCATTTGACAGGAAGTCTTAGCATTGAATGGTTGTGTTGTTAAAGTGGAAAGTATGGAACCCTGTGCATATGGTCGGCCAATGCAACTTAAGCAACGTACAGTCATTGAATTCTTGACAGCAGAAGGTGTCACCCCAAAGGAGATTAAGCAGAGAATGCAAGCTGTTTATGGTGATTGTGTTGATGTGAGTACTGTGCATCATTGGGCGAGTATGTTTTTATTTATTTATTATTTGAACTTGTATGCCGCCACTCCCCGAGGGCTCGGAGCAGCTCACAATCACATAAAAGCATAAAACAGTAGATGTTTAAAGATGTTGAGGTGGGAACATCTGACATGCGTGACAAAAAAAGAGTTGGATGTCCTATGACAGCAACCACAGAGTTCTACAAGCAAAAGGTTGACAGATTGATTCAGTACGATCGTTGTATCACTCAGAGAGAACTTTCAAGCATAATCGGCATTTCTGTTCCCAATAATGAAAGAAGATCTGTGGGGACATCATTATGCATCTGATGAAGACATTGAGAGAATTGTGAGATGCTGGTGGCGGAAACAGAGTGTCAATTTCTTCTGTGACGGCTTCAGAAAACTTGTTCATCGTTGGAACAAATGTATCCAATTGTCTGGTGATTATGTGGAAGAGTGAATAGTGGTAGTTAAAGAGCACATTCTAAGGATTATTTCTGCATTTGATTTATTAAAATATTCCCATCCAAACCCAAGTAACGAAGGTGGAGGCATTACTTTTCATTCAACCCTCGTATTTTCATTACTAAATTACTCTGTTATTTAGGTAAAATACAGGACACTGATGCTGGACCACATTTCTATTTATTCCATGATAATGTGTTGGAGTTGAGTGCCTTCAAGACATTTCTCAGTTATGGCAAACCTAAGTAGAACCAATCACAGTGTTGTCTTGGCAGAATTTGTTCAGAGAGGGGTCTTACTTGCCTTTCTTTGAGGCCAAAAGAGTGTGACTTACCCAAAATGGTACCACGAGATGCAGAGATAATCTTAAGAAATGGGGCTATAAAGTGGAGTCCATGACATGCAAGTGTGGAAAAGAGCAAACTATTGACCACTTACTAGTCTGAGCTCTGCTCCATGCACAATGGAGGACCTTCTCACAGCGACAACAGAGGCACTTGAAGTGGCCAGCTTCTGGTCAAAGGAAATTTAGCATAATGCTAAGGTTTTGACTTTTGTATGTGGTTTTTAAATACAATATAATTGTATTCTCAATTTGCTTCTGACATAATAAATAAATATCTAAGGCCACTCAGTAGGTTCCCATCACCAAGCAGTGGTTTGAACCCTGGTCTACAAGAGTCCCAGTCCAGCACTCAAACCACTACACCATGATGGCTCTTTGTGAATCATTATTCCCTCTAAAAGCCATCTCAGGTTATGATTGCTGATAAGACTGGAGGCAAAAGAGAGATGTAGCGGCATGATTGGGAGAACTTGAAAGCCATGTCATTTCCATTGACAATAACTGCATTAGTAAGGCTAGATTTATTTATACTGTCCTATATCCCAGGATCAGATCCAAAATTATCTGCCTTGAACTGTGTTCCACTTCCATGCTATCTTAACTACTTGGAAGGTGAACCGGCTGTGCAGGGAACAGAACGGAGACTATATAGTTGAATCAAACAAGAATTTATTGACTGGCAAGAATTTTAGACTTTCTCTCCTCCTGAGTCTTACTACAAAGTCTTTATGAGGAGAGGTAAAGTCTTTGAGAGATAGACAGAGTTCTGATCGAATGGAAGCTCTTGGATCTTTATTTCTTCTTACTGTTGCTTTCTTGTATGTTGTTTAACTGTCTCTAAGATGGTCTCAATATTTAACTCTGTCTGGACTAGAATACAGCTCTGACTGAACATGCTGTTTTGTAGCCCTTCCGGCTTTCTTCTCTCTTCACCCTCCAGGCACAAAAAGGCTGACTCTTCTAAAAACCAGAAGTGCCTTGCCTGAGACTGTCTAGACTGACTCCCCAGAAATTGTACATAAAATATTAATCCCGCTAACTGTATATACGAGGGTTGAATGAAAAGGGTTTAACTAGGGGTAAATAGTTAGGGTCTCCATAGGGCACGACAAACTAGATTATATGAGTCTGCACTGCCAGATAATCTGGGGCAAGCAGATAATTTGGGATTAGATCCTGGGATATAGGGCAGTGTAGATCCAGCCTTGGGGCCATTTTACACAGCCATATAACCCATAATATAAAGGCAGAAAATCCATAATATCTGCTTTGAACTGGATTATCTGAGCCCACACTGCTATATAATCCAGTTCAATGTGGATTTTATACAGCTGTGTGGAAGGGGCCTAAGTCTTCTTACATAGGAACTAAAATATAGCAAATTGGAATTGTTAAATGGTTGTTCAGAAGAAAACCCAGTTTGGATTCATAGTTTATTTAAATTGTTTTAAATTTAAATTGAAGTTTAAAAAAATGTTTGAACTGTTTAGATCACCTTCAGTTGATATTACTATTGTACTCTATCTAGATGTCTATAAATATTAAAATGCTCCAATAAAAGAGTAAAGTAGGTTGGGAAACAACCTTCACTTTACATTTCACACTCAAGATGTGAAGATCTCAAGATGGCACTAGCTTTATACTGATCTTAATTGTGTGAACAACTTTTCATAACTTCAGCATAGACGTATCAAATACCTCCAAATGATTCTCTGATCTGATCTCTCCCTTGGACAATGTAATGGATTGGTTGGCATACCAGTCAGGTACCTGGGCGCATCTCCAATCTCATTACCCAGTAGTTACTGCCTGGTATATGGGGTGTGTGTGTGTGCTGGGAATTCTGAACTGGCTCTCAGGGTACCAGAAATGATTCATGAATATCTTCCTCCTCCACCCCAAGCTCACAATCCTGCATAAGGATGCTGGTGTGGTTTTTCACTTTAGCAACATTACATTTGATCATAATAGAAATAATAAAAATTTATTTATATACCTATCTTCCAAAGGGACTCAGAGCTTTAGGTCAAAATGCTGATCCAAATAAACAAAACAAAACAAAACAAACCCTTAAAATTATCACAAGTACATAAAATATAAGAAATATTCATTTATAAATAGGGCTCAAATAAAGCAAGTTGCATATACATTTGCTTGCTTCTCTTTTTCTTTCTGCCCTGTGCAAATGGACAATATATGCAAAATGCAACTGTGGCTTTAAAATGCACATCGACCCATAGCTAATCCAGGCAACATTCTTAATGCTATTAATGAATTCTTGTTTCACACTCAATTATGCTTGGAAAGTATCCTTAACCAAATCTCTTAGTGACAGTTTGGATTAGCGGATATCATTTCTGTCAGAGCAGGGTTGATAAATTAGCTGGATAGCTAAGCAGACAGAGAGAATACACTGTTGCACAAAACTGGATCAAATATCATTACCCTGCCCCAAAATAAAAAAGTTTTCTGTAAGTAAAAGAGATGAAAACAAATTAGAGTTAAAAGGGAGAAGGCAACATTTTGTTGGGAAAAAGATGCAAAAAACATTACTTTGAAATATTATTTTAAAAAATATTCAAGGTAGGGTAAAATGCCAACTTTAGTAAGCAACAAGGAATAGCAGGTGTAACTTTGTTGACTTTAATACATGTATTTGTTAAGACGTTGTAAATCAGAAACTTTTAATTGTTGTTTATGGTTTCTGATAAAATCATGTATTCATTTTTTAAAATGCCATTGCCATATAACCAGTTTTTTTAAAAAAAATATACAATTTTAAAAGGAAAATGTCTACACGATAAAAAAAGGCTAAATCTGGATGCACTCTCAGAATTTCATTTCTGACACAGCTATGATCAAACCTGAATATATTTCAGCCATCCTGGAAATAATTTGGAAAAGGCTATAGTGAAGTGACTATGGGTGCATAACTAGCAGAAATCATATCTGAACCTTAGGCAATCATCTTTTAGAGTTCTTGGAGAACAGGAGAAGTCCCACCAGATTGGAGGAGGGCCAATGTGGTCCCAATCTTCAAGAAGGGAAAAAAGGATGACCCAAACAATTACTGTCTGGTCAGCCTCGAGTCGATACCAGGCATGAGTCTGGAAAAGATTGTTAAGGAAGTGGCCTGCGAACACTTAGAAACAAATGCAGTCATCGCCAATAGTCAACACAGATTTATCGAAAACAAGTCATGCCAGACTAATCTGATCTCTTTTTTCGATAGAGTTACAAGCTGGGTAGATGCGGGGAATGCCGTGGACGTAGCATACCTGGATTTCAGTAAGGCCTTTGACAAGGTCCCCCATGACCTTCTGGCAAACAAATTAGTCCAATGTGGGCTAGGCAAAACTACCGTTAGGTGGATCTGTAATTGGTTAAGGGGATGAACCCAGAGGGTGCTCACCAATGCCTCCTCTTCATCCTGGAAAGAAGTGATAAGCGGAATGCCACAGGGTTCTGTCCTGGGCCTGGTTCTGTTCAACATCTTTATTAATGACTTAGATGAAGGGTTAGAAGGCATGATCATCAAGTATGCAGACAACACCAAATTGGGAGGGATAGCCAATACTCCAGAAGACAGAATTCAAAACGATCTTAACAGATTAGAGAGATGGACCAAAACTAACAAAATGGAGTTCAACAGTGACATATGCAAGATACTCCACTTAGGCAGAAAAAATGGAATGCAAAGATACAGAATAGGAAATGCATGGCTTGAGAGCAGTACGTGTGAAAAAGATCTTGAAGTCCTCGTGGACAACAAGTTAAGCATGAGCCAACAATGTGATGCAGCGTCAAAAAAAGCCAACGGGATTTTGGCCTGCATCAATACGAGTATAGTGCCTAGATCCAGGGAAGTCATACTACCCTTCTATTCTGCCTTGGTTAGACCACACCTGGAATACTGTCCAATTCTGGGCACCACAATCGAAGAGAAATATTGACAAGCTGGAATTTGTCCAGAGGAGGGTGACTAAAATGATCAAGGGTCTGGAGAACCCTATGAGGAGCAGCTTAAAGAGCTGGGCATGTTTAGTCTGAAGAAGAGAAGGCTGAGAGAAGACATGATAGCCACATATAAATATGTGAGAGGAAGTCATAGGGAGGAGGGGGCAAGCTTGTTTTCTGCTGCCCTGGAGACTAGGACATGGAACAATGGCTTCAAATTACAAGAAAGGAGATTCCATCCTGAACATTAGGAAAAACTTCCTGACTGTGAGAGCTGTTTAGCTGTGGAACTCTCTGCCCCAGAGTGTTGTGGAGGCTCCTTCTGTGGAAGCTTTTAAACAGAGGCTGGATGGCCATCTGTCAGGGGTTCTTTGAATGCAATTTTCCTGCTTCTTGGCAAAGGATTGGACTGGATGGCCCATGAGGTCTCTTCCAACTCTATGATTCTATGCATCTACACTGCAGAATTAATGACACACACACACTTCTGACCTGTGTTTCTGACACTTGCTGCTTGTCTGCCCTGTCTTCTTCTAAATGTTTAGATAGATGGAAAATTGGGGCCAAGTGATTATGGCCATTACAACAGCTGCATTATTTATAGGGTCATGAAGTTATACACACAGCACACAACTCATATAAAAGTGAGGCAACATGACAGCATCCAGCCATAAGAGAGTTATAATCTTATTGTCCTGGTACCACTAAAACTGTCTTTTGTAATTGGGTAGGTCTGAGGTTGAACTCTATGGACCTTTTCTCCTTCCAAGTTGTAATCCATGAAAAGCTCTGTTTCAGAAATGACTGTATAGGAGAGACAGAAACACAGGGGTTTAGACTACAGAAAAGTCTGTATTTTAAAAAATGGTATCTGAAATATCCCTTTCCCTTGCTGCCACTAGATTAAAGGCACTTGAAACAAAACAGCAGCTGCACTGGGGAAAGTAGTCTTGAGCTAAGAGAAGCCTCACTATCAACAGCCTCATTCGTTGTGATAACCTTATTTCACTGAAACAAAACCTCTGGAAAATTATCCTCTTCCTATCCTTTTCCATTCAGTTCTGATAAGGCCAATAGTCTATGGAGTTTTCAGGCTGAATTCCATACACAATGACTTGCAAAATGAAACTCTGGTGTTATATGTTCACTGATATTTATATCAGTAAGAATTCATGCAGCTAAAGTTCTTATGTTATGGATGACTAATTTAGCTTAAATATAAATATACAAAACAAAACAAACAAAACACCACTGTGGTGACATGATCTCCATTAACATTATAAGCAGACAATGACTGACCCTTTCAGTGCACTAAATTATTCAAGTTGAAATGACAGCTCAAGTCACACTGTATCACTTTACCTGCTGGCAATAACCCTGCTTAAAATGTTTTCATGTATGTGACTGGTTTGAATAGCAGAAACATAATACTTACCTCCATGGCTTTTCAATGCATTTATATCATGCCATGTACTCCCTAGCTAGGGGGGACATGCTTGTATAATCAGGATTGGGATCATACTTGCCACCATTGTGATTTCCAAACACCAGTCTGGACTGGATGTGAATGCTGTGAGCATTTTTCACCTTAAGTTAGAATTCTGCTGCCAAAGATCTTGGGCCCCTTCACGCTAAATAGTTATTGTGCTATGAACCACATTACCTATAGCAAGGCAGGATGGGATCTTAGGATCTCACATTTAGAGATGGGTACTTAGAGTTCTAGTGTTTCACCAAACTACAAAATGAATGGTGTGAAAAGGCCCGTCATCTGAAATAAGACCCCAGGTTTGGGTGGAAACTTTGAGTAAATTTTGCTACATTCACATTCTAGTGGAACTGATCAAAGAGCATCACTGGTTAAAACTGTATAAATTAATTATTACAAAACATTGAGTCTGCATCTTTTTTATTCTGGCTAGCATTGTAGAGCAATGCTAGCTGTAGTTTTTCCACAGCCACAGAATTTTCTCCATGAGTTTTGTCTTTGGCTTTTGATGACATGCTATGAAATATATCAGGTGTAGATTGTTGTTGGGGACATTTCACAGCTTCCCTTTGGTGAGACAACAGTTCCGTATAAAGTAAGAGAATTTAATTGAGCATAAGCATAAGCACAGAGTTAGTGGCTCTGCCCAGGTGTATTGCTAAATTGCAATACATTCTGTCTAACAGACAATAATAATAAATACACATTATTTATATTCTGCTCTTCTCACCCCGAAGGGGACTCAGAGCGGATTACATTACATATACGGCAGACAATCCCTGCCGGTTGACATACAATTACAATACAACAAGTACAATTTAGAAGGATTTTTTCCTTCTTCTGGCTGCGTCACAGGGTGCTGTTGCTCCATTACATCATTACGTCACAAGGGGGTGCTGTTGCTTCAACTTCATGACGGAGAGCCTCTGTTTCCGCATTCCACTTTCCGACAGCCGATCTTTCCTTTTTATTCAGCCGTTGTAAAGTCCTTTTTGTAAAAATCCTTCCCCGCTTAGCGGTCCCTAGTTCATCTATTCACAGCTGGGCTGTTTTCGAACTGTTAGATGAATAGTGGACAGGGTTCACAGCTGGGTGTCCAGACCAGCCCGGGAATCGAACATGCAACCTTCTGATTGCAAGCACAGTTGTTGTTACTGCTGTGCTATCTCTCCGGCCCTCTCTCTGGCAGTTGATTAATTTATTTACTATTATTAGGATAAACTCATCCCAAAAGAAGAAATTGAATTATGTACATATAGGCAAACCCATAAGTGTGCAGTTACCTATACGTTGTAAGGGGGGGGGGGAGCCATGCAATGGCATCCGGATGTAAGTACCCTTCTCCTTTCCAAAACATGGACAACTGGAGCCTTACAAGTTCACTTGTGTATGCAGTATTAATTTTTTGGATATACAAAATGTAGAACTGCATGTTGAATATGAAGGGAAAACTGAAGGCAGGGAGGAGGAAGAAAAAAACTTGTTCAAGTCCCAACAACCCACATTCTGTATCTTGGAGAGTGAATTAGTACAAATCAGTTTTTGGTCAACTTTAGATTCGGTTTGGTTATTTGGGGTGCTGATGCAGAAAATTGCATTGGATAGACCACATCAGCTCTAGTTTCTGATACAGAACATATGCTATCCAGTAGTCGCCATCTGCTCGCCCACAGAAACCCATATTTAATAAGCCTCAGCACTATAAGAGGGTTTCGCGAGACCAGTCGCTCTTTTTGCAACAGCGTAGTAATGGTGAGGACCATATTTTAGTTCTTGCAGACCACTGGTGGTCCACAAACCACAAGTTGGAAACCACAACCATAGAGGTTTGCAGAAACTTCCTTCCCATTTACGTTTCAAATCCACATTAAACTGGGTTAGTCTGCTTTTACAAGAAGTTCATTTCTTGAAGAGGACCTTACATACACAATCCGCAACAGAAGAGGATAAAGGCTGAAGAATTAAAGAGAGGAAACTAGATAGGGAAGAGCTCAACTAGTTCCATCAACAAAGCCACTGGACAGAAGAAATGTTTCAAAGCTTCTCCTCTTAGGATTGCTGAAAAGACACGCAGCAATCATACCACTCCCTAGAGACACTTGTGCTGTGGGCTAAGGGCTATAAATCAGGTGCAGATTGAAACAGCCATCACTGGCTGCGACCGTTCCACCTAGCCTTGATCCTGTATCTGTACCAGCCTGAAGACTTGAATTTTTAAGTGTTTGTTGCCTGGAGAAGAAATTAGCAAATTACTTTGCTCAGCCAAGAGACTTTTGCCTTGTTATATGAACTTGTCTTTTGTGAAGTTTCTTTTGTTAATGTGAGTTTTCTACTTTTAACTTTGCTGAAGTAAAACTTTTTGAGTTCCTGTTAATTTGGTTTTAAGGCTATTCTTGGGGCAAAACTGACACAGCCACACAGAATATCACCATATAGCACAGTAAAGATTTTTCCTTGATTAGGAAAGAAATTCTCTTCCTCCTGGCCCAGAAGCCTGAACAAACTTTCTGTGAATGGGAACAATCCTGAGAAGGAAGAAGCTCTATTGCCACTTTTCATTTCAGACCCCCCTTCTTAAATATTGTTAGGGAAACGTTACTATTACTTAAAGTGGGTTTCTGTCCCATGATTTGCTTTAGTATTCATTTAAGTTTGTATCTGAACTGAGAAATGTGCCTCTCCATCTTCATCCCTCAAAAAAGAAAAAGTAAACAAGACCAAAACATCTATAACCAAAGAGAGACTGACACAAATAACAATATTAGCACGTATACCTGGCATTTCCTTGGTGTTGGAGATGTAATTGTTCCCTGCTTTCATCCCTTTTTAAAATTCCCTTCACTCCATATCTTTTCTAATTTCCTTTCTTTTTTCTTTCTCTTTTATCATTTCTTTTCTTCTCTTCTTTCCTTTCATTTGCTTCTTCACTTCCCTCGCTTTTCTCACTTCTCCAACTCTAAGAAGGCCTGCCTCAAAATGTCCCAGTGATAACATGGTTCTCTTTGTGCCTCTCACCTTCCTTCCTCCCTTCCCCTCATACATATGCCACCTTTCTTTCCCAGTGACACCACAGAGGGCCACTTCACCAAGCAACTCAGTGACATCAGAGGGGATCATTTCACAGCATTTGCGGTTTAAAAAGACAAGCAAACATGATACTTTGATAATACACATACAAACACACTTTGAATTAATAGTATCTCTATAATAACGCAAAACAACATAGCATAAATGCACCAAATTCCTTTCAAAGAAATCCAACTTTAAGAAACCCAAGTGTAATATTTTAGATTATGTTTCCCCTTGAATAAATTCTCTAGAAGGTCAATAAAGAAGGCGTTACTTTCACATAATTTACAAATTTGCAAAAAGCCTAGGAAAAGCACCAATTACTGAAACGGTTAACATTTCTAAACTGAGAGTTACTACCAACGTCAGAAAGAAAGCATCTGCATTTTAGATAATGAAATACAAGTTTAGATGTTTTTGTTGAAATAATAATAATAATACAGTTTGTTTGCTATCCCTTTATCCTAATGGCCTAAAATAGTGAAATTGGAAAGATAAAACAAAGTATCCATCCATCCATCCATCTATCTAATATACCAAAGATTAAAACACTAATATTAATAAATGGTAAATTTAAATTTCATAGTTTAAAACTGACTGAATTACAGAACATTACCAAGTTAATGTGAGGATCTGCATTTCTATTTCAGCTGTTTTTCTTCAAATAAATTCTCTATGATTATTTAAGTAGGTTTAATGCTTCACTCTATGCATTTGCAATGCAGATTCCATACTGAAGAGATTTATTGATCTCAGAATAACAAAGGTCTGTGAATCAAATGAGCCATTTGAGAAGACCAACAGATCATTCTTACAGTTATGTACATATGACTCTCTGAGGATTCACCCATTACAGTCAGTCCAGCTGCCTTTAGAAAACCTTGTTAGCCTTTTTCTGCTTCTGAAACTAGGAAGAACCTCTATTTTTTACAGTTACAGAGACCTCCTATTTGCAAAAAATCAAATGGCCGGTTAAAATAAGTCTATCTTCTCTTTTTTCCACCAATGACTTTGTTGCAGTGACCCCTAAACTGCAGAATGTATTTCTCTTGAACATCTATACTTTGCAGCCCTAAATTATAATTAGCATATGAAATACACCCGCCTCAAATGGCCTACTTCATAGCTGATGCTGATGGACTGTAGGACATTGTTCTTTAGGGAAAGCAGAATAAGGCATTATTCATTTTTTAAATCCTGCTGTTGGACAATTAGTCATTTACTGTGAGCCATTTTTCATCCCTAACTATGGCTGCAATGAGATCCTACTGGTAAAAACAGAAGAGCAGGGCACTCATCAGCAAAAAGGTACATTTTTATCTATATGTTTTGGTTTGCTGAATGCTTACGGTAATTACCTTCTTAGAAAAAACAAACCATTCAAAATGCAAGCAGCACACCTCAAATATCTCTGTTTGTATATGGGCTTTTAATTACAGCAGTGTATATGAAAGAGATACATACCTAAACATTAAATGTACAGGATCTGATAAAGTATTGAGGTATAGTACAAAAACCTAGCTATATGTGACTTCCAGCATGAAAATTAAAATAAAATAACCAGACACATTGGACAAAAGTTTCAAACCTAAAACAAGGATCGTGAATATAAAAAATTAAGCCATATTTCTCTGTGGTTTGCTTTCTCTCTTAAGCTCTCTTTCAAGCCAAAATGGAAGAAAACTTTATTCTTTGGCCACATCCCTGAGGTCCAGCAAGAATTTACACTAAAGACAATGGGAAACGGTGTCCCTCTTTCTGGTATACTTCACTGTCATAACCATACTCACGGAAAAGATGGCAAATTTAATGAAGGGGAGTTTTGTACTTAGGAAAGTTAAAGGCGGTAGGAAAAGCGGAAGACTGTATTATTGATGGATAGATCAATCAGGAAAAACTGGGGCTACATTTGAAAAATCTGAGTAGGATTCTTAATAAGAGGGCCTCTTGGAACTGCCATTCACAGGGTCGCTATAAGTGGTACCTGGCTTGTTAGTTCATCACAGTAACAGTAGCAGCCACAATAGAACTTCGGTCCGATGTATCACAGATAACATACTACATGTGGACTGTCAGAAAAATCTGACGTACTAAGACCAGACTATGTTTTCATCAGTTTATTTCCTAGTTGGAGTTTTAAAAAAGTTTTAGTTTACAGGAAATGGCAACTAAACTAATGAAGAACTGCCTTGCCATACGAGAATACACGAACATACCTAAGAGTTTGAGAAGACTGAAAACTCCTGCTTCCTCTAGATTACAAAATACAATTAAGTTTTATTAATGGAAAAATTAATAAAGGAGCTTTTCCATCTTCTGTTATGACTGAAGACTAAAATTGGCCGAGTAGCTTTCAGGAAGATATTGGGGTCCCAAGAGCCAAAATCCAATATACTGTAATTGCAGTAAAATCTAATATTGGATTATATCATATGTTCTTCACTCACTCACAGAACTGCAGCCCACTAGAATAGGAAAATATGTGGAGCTGGTAGTTAAAGATTTAATTCTAGCACTAAGGTTGGCTTTGGGAAGAAATGATGTGAAAACTAGAAGAATGAAAAGAAGAAAACATGATGCTGACAATGTATTACATACCTTATGGGCCACACCATGTTATTGGGGACATCAAATTAGTAAGTGGAAAATAAGAAAAGAAACAGCACTGTTTCAATTTGCTTGGTTACCAGATCTGGTTTTGTAAACTTGCAAAATCAACCTGTTTGCAAAGTACGTTCATAGGCATCAAGCATAACTATCTCAGAAGAGATAGCAAGATCTATGTGAAATAAAAACACATAGAACACTCTTCAGGACATATAATTCATGTGGGATCTCAATGTTATATTCTCCTCTAGGATCAATCTCCTCTGAGATTGATTTTCCAGTGGCATTGAGGGTTGCTGGGGTGGGAGGCAGGAGGAGAATTCAGATACACTAACACATCTGAAAACAATCCAGAAGCCAAAATGTACCAACACTTCCATATTGTGCTTGCCTTGCTTATTTTATTGTTATTGAGTTATTTTGACAGTCTGTGTTTATTATTATTTGTTTCTATTTTCTTTGTTGTAAGCCGCTCCGAGTAACTTCAGGGAGAGGGAGTGGGATATAAATAAAGCTTATTATTATATTGGAAAATAATAAACTTAAAGTTCAGCATACTAGTATATAGTCTTTGCAACCACACAGAAATGCCACATAGAAGTATTGTTGCATTATTTCCTTTTAGTTATTCAGAAATTCAAAGGAAAACTAAAATAGCACTAGCAATACTGAAACCATATTTTATCCCTTTTGTGTCAAACTGTGGTGTAAAATTCACGTTTTACAAGAGATTACTGTTGCGGCAAGTAAACAGTTGTTATTTCTTTACTAAAGGGAATTCAGACAATCTAGAAGGCATATAGTACAATCACAACCTACTTATGTCTTAGGAAGAAAGCAAGCAACTTTCGAACAAATAGATTCTCCATGTGCAGAACAATTCTGGTATGAGGATGCTTTCAAATTATTACCTCATATCTATTTTTAAGCAGGTACAATCTCATGAAACAAAAATATTTGAATCACATTCAGAACTAACACACACACACACATATATATGAATGATAAGCCAAGGAAAAAAGGGAGACATTTCATCATGCTCCCTTCCACACAATCTTGCCTTATTGAAGTCTTCAGAGGTTGCTCTCATCTCTTTCCATGTCTTATTCAACAGTTGGATGCAAATACAGAAGAATTCTTCAAACGATCTGTCATGCGTGAAGAACATTGGGTGGAAATCATTGCAGGTCTCACTGGCTAAAAGGAAATAAATAAAAGAAAAAATTTAATAGTGAAAAATCGTTCTTTTTTGTGTCAGGAGTGACTTGAGAAACTGCAAGTCGCTTCTGGTGTGAGAGAATTGGCCGTCTGCAAGGACACTGCCCAGGGAACGCCTGGATGTTTTACCATTCTGTGGGAGGCTTCTCTCATGTCTCTCTATAGTAAGCTGGAGCTGACAGACGGGAGCTCAGCACGCTCCCTGGATTCAAACCACAATGTAACAAAATTGTATTGTGTATTATTCTGAATTTTTGATGTATTTGTACGTATTTAGGGAATTGAATGTTTGCCTTCTTTTGTGTGTAAACCTCCCTGAGTCCCTTTGAAGAGAGAGGGTGGTCTAAAAATAAAGAATTATTTTTTATTATTATTATAAAATATTTGAGATAAAACAAGTATAAGGCAAGTCAGAGCCATTTCCAAAAATAGAAAAATATAAGCTAGGAAATAAGCAACAATGGCTTGAAGTGAAGTGAATTTGAATCCCATTAATTACATTAGCTAGAACTGATGGAAGTTGCAGTTCAGTAATGATTTCTTTAAAAAATCTTTGTGTCCTCAAGCTTTTCAATTTAACAAAAGCATCACAATCTATCATTTTAAAAATACGGGCAGGAAATTGTCTGTGAACAGGATGAAATAAAAACTGAACTCTTCTCTGAGGCCCTTTCAACACTACCATATAATCCAGATTATCAAATCAGATAATCCACATTATCAGATTTGAACTGGTTTATATGACTCTACAGTGCCAGATAATCCAGTTCACAGCAAAAAATTGGGATTTTATATGGCAGTGTACAAAAGGTCTGATATACATCTAGAACTATTGGAAAAAGGTGGAACACAGAGAAGAGGAATGAAGCTGAGTATATCCTATTGAAGCAGAAGGCAGGAATGAGACGGAGGGTTGCTCCTCCTGGTAGGAACTCTCAGAAACCCTTTCCTGGCTACCAAAGTGAACGAGAGGATCAACTCACACAAGCATGCCCTTCCTCTCACTAATAGGAAAGAATATAATTTACTGGAAACATTAAGGTATATACTTTCCCCCTGACATAGATATTACATAGGTATAACCATGTTGTTACATGAAGGTCCTATGGATCATACCCAGGCCTGTCATAGTTGTAAAGTGGAAACATGGAGCTTTCTTATCAGTATGAGTTTTTAATATGTTATAAACTCAGATTAAAATCCAACCCATTTCTCTCAGTTATGTGACAAAGGTACAAGTTAATTTAATATACCAGGTTCAATAATGCTTCATTACTTTCCATGGCAGGATACTCAGGGGGAGTTATGAAAGTCATTGGCTTCAATCTACAAGTCAAGTCTGAGTCATTAAACGAAATGAGTGGTGTCAAGGGTCTCATTTTCAAGGGACATGGCACCTTCAATTTCCATTCATTCTGAGTGCAGCTGTGACTGAGCAGCATTTCTGATAATCAGACCTTCAGTCTATAATTGAACACAACAGTATTAAATCTCATGGGAGACTTATAGTTGTCATCAAACTCTATTAAGCACAAGCAAAAACAAAACAACGCTTTTCGAAACAGTGCCATGGATAGGAGGGGAATGAAACTGGGCAATGGCCTTGAGACTTCCAAGGTCTTTAATAAATAAAAACAAAAATACTCACAGCTGCTTACTGATCTATCTTACAAAAGCAGAGAAAACAAAAAGGAACTGGATAATGTTATGTTTCCCCTTAAAACACTGCGTTCAAGAAAATTCCTGGTATTAATACTAGCCAAGACCAACCACAAGCCAAAGTTGAGAAGGACACTGGTGTTTTCAATATTGATTATTATCACAAGATAACAGTCAAAATAGAGTTGTATTTAAAACCTGGAACTGCAGAAAATTTGAGAAAACAATCAGTATCCTACTTAACCAAAACAAAGAATTAACCATTCTTGTTGTGGTATGGGTATTAATCATCTCTCATGCCAGGCACAGCAACTCAAAGGAACAAAGAGATAGGAACAAAGATGCTCTCAAATATGAAATGCTACTACTGTATCTATTTATATAAAAGTACTTGTGTATATACCCGGCATTTCCAGGGTGTCATTAGGACCACCTTTTCCAATCCTGAGAAGGCCTCCCTCACAATGCATGGCAATGGTGGGCATGCTTTCTTTGTGGCTCTATCCTTTCTTTCTCCCTTCCCTTAAAACACATGCTGTCCAGGTGTTGTTGGGACTGCTGCCTGCTCACTTTCTCCCTTCTCCTGCTCTGAGAGGGCCTGCTCACAATGTCTTCATGGCAACATGGCTACTTCCTTCATTCCTTTTTCTTATATCTGTCACCTCTCATTCCTAATGACATCACAGAGGGCCTCTGCAGGGAGGCAGGGAGGCAAACATTTATCCATCCATCAAAGTCAAGGAATCATAGAGCTGGAAGAGATCACAAGGGCCATCCAGTCCAACCACTTGCCATGCCTGAAAACACAATACAATCATTCCTGGCGGATGGCCCTACAATCTTTGCTTTAAAATGCCCAGAAGAGACTTCACCACTCTAATTCTCTATATAGCCACAGCATCAGTTCCTTGAGCTTGGTTGCGAGGGAAGTCCAGATTTCTGTTCCATTCTCTATTTAATTCTTTCCTCTTTCTTTGCTAGAATTGATGGTGAACAAGTTCATACAGTCCCCTGCAGCAATTGTGGAATGTTTGTATTCTTGCCTGAGGATGTGGATAGCTGTACTTGGAGTTGGTGATCCCCTTGGAAGAGAAGGACTAGTACTTCAAGGTTCATGGATCCACACTACAACGTATTAGGGAATAAGAGATTGCCTTGGACCCAGCAGAGCAGACTATCTTGTTAGGACAATTACACATGGGATCTCTCTGAAGAGGAGCTCACTCTCCAAACATAGGAGGTAGACATTTGGACAGATGTTACACACAGAAGTAGAAGGACCAAGAATCATTATGTAAATTGAAGCTACATAATCAATTCAAAGTTCTCTCTAGCATTAGTGATGATGCAGAACAACAGGAAGTGCAACAGATCTTGTCTTCAGGGAACATGCAGGTACCCATGGAAAAGTCAGCACATTGAACAGCCCGCACCAAAAAGACGGGTGGTGGTGGTGGGAAGGAGGATCCCTGCTGAAGGGAACAAGGTGGTTTGTGGACTCGACAGGATGATTTGACAAATATGTTCTCTTCCTAGAACAAAAATCTGAGAGGTAACAGAGGTGCTGAAAAGGCCTTTCAGACCCATAGACTATTTCCTTTTTGTCCACATGGGAACAAATAACACTGCAAGGCATAGCCTTTGGGAGATCACACAGGATTATGAGGTTATTGATAAGATGCCGAAGGGTTTTGATGTTTTTTGTCTTTCCTCCCAGGACAAGGATGCAGCCTGGGAAGAAGGAGAAGGATAGCTGAGGGTGCCATCAGTAATGACTTGGCTTCCTGAACCATGGTCTGAGATTTAATGAAGTTGTGTTTCTGGGAAAGGATGGGTTGAACCTCACAGAGGAACGTTTTTGCCAACAGATTTACAAACCTGAAACTGAGTTATCTGAGGAAGGGAGACAGAATTTGAGTAAGCAGGAATTTAGCAAGCAAGAATACTTTTAGGGCCCTTCCACACAGCCATATAACTCAGAATATCAAAGCAGATAATCCACGATATCTGCTTTGGGCTAGGTCAGGGCTGTCCAACAGGCGGCCCTGGGGCCGTACACGGCCCCCCAGCCCCTTGGCTACGGCCCCTTACCCTCCTGCAATAAATAATATATTTTTAAAAATATTTTTTCAATTAAAAATATTATTTTTTATTATTATTATTTGGTCCCGCCCCCTTGGCTTTCTATTGGCCGCCTCCTCTTCTCCTGAGGGAGGGGGCCAATGGGAGGGTGTGACGTCTCTCAGGCCCCGCCCCCTTGGCAGCAAACAGGAAGAGCGACCCAGCCGCATGGTACGGCAGAGCTCCTTCCTCCTTCTCATCCTCCCTACCTCCCTTCCCAGGGAGGAGTTATTGCAAGGAAGCATGCAGCGCTAAGGTGAGCACATTTCTTCTCCCTCCCTCCCTCCTTCCATTCCACCCTTTCATCCTTCTTCCTTCCCTGCCCCTTCCCTCTCTCTCTTTCTCCTCTCGCTCGCTTCCTCCTCCTGTTGCTCCGTGCGCTCGGAGGCGCTCAGGCCCTTAGCGCACTCGCCTCCATCACCCGGCCTTCTCCCCCACTTCCCTCTCCTCTTTCTACTCCCCCTCCCTTTCCTTCCACTCTTACCTTCTTTCCTCCGTCCCTCTCTTTCACCTTCTTTCCTTCCACCCACCCACCCACCCTTTCAACTGTTCTCCCTCCCTCCTTGCCCCTCTCTCTTTTACCTTCCTTTCTTCCTTTCCTGCCACCCTTTTATCTTTTCTTCCTTCTCACTTTTCCTCCTCCCTTTCCTCCCTCCATTCCCTTCCATCCTTCTCTTCCACCCCTTCCTTCCTTCCTTCTCCTGGGGTTTGGAAGCAGCCAGGCCATCTCCTCCCTTTCCCCAGTCTCTCTCTCGCTTGGGAAGGGGACTTGGAGAAAGGGAGGAAATCTCAGGGGCTGGCTGCTTCCAAACCCCGGGTTTGGAAGCAGCCAGGCCCCGAGAGGCATCCCCTCCGTTTGCTTGCAGGGAGCCTCCCGGTTCGCGGCTCCACCAAGCCCGGGGGAGCCGCAAACCATGCTCTCGGCTTCCCTCCGGCTCCTGTTTATTTTCCCCAAACTCCATCTGTGTTCACTTTTGGGCATATTGAGTATTCATGCCAAGTTTGGTCCTGATCCAACATTGTTTGAGTCCAGAGTGCTCTCTGGATGGAGGTGAACTACAACTCCACAACTCAAGGTCAATGCCCACCAAAGCCTTCCAGTATTTCCTGTTGGTCATGGGAGTTCTGTGTGCCAAGATTGGTTAATTCCATCATTGGTGGGGTTTAGAATGCTCTTTGATTGTAGGCGAACTGTATGATATGATAGCTCTGTACACACTGATTTTGGTGCTTTGCCTCAGGTGCTTGTTGCTCCAGACTCTTTTGTGAAGCCTTCCAAATGCACTGTATGCCTTTCCTAATCTGTGATCTATCTATATATGGCAGAAATGGAATAATAATAATAACAAATATATTTTATTAGAAATAAAGCGGAATATGAGTTTGTGAATATATACATGTGGCAGGAATGGAATAATAGTAATAACAAATGTATTTTATTAGAAATAAAGGGGAATATGAGTTTGTGAATATATACATGTGGCAGGAATGGAATAATAGTAATAACAAATGTATTTTATTAGAAATAAAGGGGAATATGAGTTTGTGAATATATACATGTGGCAGGAATGGAATAATAGTAATAACAAATGTATTTTATTAGAAATAAAGCGGAATATGAGTTTGTGAATATATACATGTGGCAGGAATGGAATAATAGTAATAACAAATGTATTTTATTAGAAATAAAGGGGAATATGAGTTTGTGAATATATACAGCGGGCGGAGCCGGGGAGGGGGCGGAGCCGGGGAGGGGCGGACCCTTAGGCCCCCCAGTTGATCAGTGTCCGGTAATCAGGCCCCAGGGTTGGTAGAAGTTGGACAGCCCTGGGCTAGGTTATCTGAGTCCACACATCCATATAATCCAATTCAATGTGGATTTTATACAGCTGTGCGGAAAGAGTCTTACTGTTACAGAAAGTACTGGCAAAAAAGTACAAGAACTCCACAAAGAGAAGGTCTTTGGTGTCTCTACACTAAAACACAAAGCACGGGAAACAGACAACATGAACTTGAACTCTTTTTAAAATAAAGCAAATATGATATAATTGGCCTTTTGGTGGGACGTGTCTCATGACAGGAATATAGTAATAGAGGGGGCATAACCAATTTCTGAAAATTAGACCAAACAGAAAAGGAGGTGGCATAGCATTGTATATAAAGAACATTTACACCTGTGAGGTCCATGGTGTAAATCCTTGAAGCCAGGTTGGGAGTATCTGGGGAAAAATTAAGGGAAAAGAAACAACTTGGATGTCGTTCTGGCCATTTGCTACAGTTCTCCAAGCCACACTGACAACCTGGATGATGACTTCTGGGAACAGATGAGCACACATTCAAAAAGGAGAGTTGTAGTAATAATGAGAGATTGTAAAGCATTCTGATATTTGTTGGAAAACAAACTCTGCCAAGTTTATCAGGTGCAACAAATTCCTCATGTGCCTTGTAAACAATTGCATGGTTTAGATGGTGGAAGAGACAACAAAAGGATCAGCTATTTTAGATCTGATCCTAACCAACTGGGATGACCTGGTCAATCGGGTTGAAATGGCAGGTTCCTTAGGCAGGAGTAACCTTTACCACATAGAATGAAGAAGGTATACAATAAGACAATTTGATCATATGCTCCCCTGCTAGCATTGAACAAAGTCTGAACATTTCCAGAGGATCTGTTTTGACTCAGTTTTTTAAAAACTTTGTGGGTATTTTATTCTAGGGCTTTTAATGTTTCATTTTTAAACATTGGCCATGTAGAATTTTTCACATGAGGCAAGATTAAAATGTACAATTAGAAAGTAAGTTGTTTGAATGTACTACTATAAAATAAACACACACTGCACATATAATCAGAATTCTGTGAACTATTTAGAAATAAATAAAACAGCAGGATACATTTTTTTCCTACATGAAACATAGACACTATTGTTAAGCGCTTGAAACATAAAGCTCAAAAGAAAGTCAATTCAGTACAAATCATCCCAAGAAAAAGATAAAGTATTCATTTGCTACTATATTAAAATGAATGTGTATGTGTGCCCTAATGGTCCTCAATAAATCTTACACAACCTCTTGCCCTGAAACACTAGGACTTTGTTCTAATTCATTCTCTAGAGTTGGGTAACATGGATTGAGAGAAGGAGCAAACTGACAAGAACCTGCAGCTCCTCATAGTCATGGTCCCCAAGTCCAAGGACCTCAGGGTTGAAGCACAAGAGGACTGAATACTCTCCAGTAGGATGCTGCAGATGCTGAAGACCCATTACCATCATTCACTGACTGATGAAGAGACAAGAAGTGATTGCACTGCCTCAAGAGGTTATTAAGCAGGACACACTGACTTAATTAGACACCTGATACCTGGAGACAATTGTCTATCAATCTCCCACTTTATTGCTTTCAACCTTCTTCCATGGTAGCTAGCAGTAGTATTCAGGCATTAAGTGTTTTTCTGACCTGGGACTGGGTATGATTTATGACCCCGTTTTACTTCTTGCTGGGTTTGTTAATGTGAACTACTAATTTGATGAATGACTCCTCGACTAGTTGACAACCACCTTCTTCCTGCTGGATACTCTGTGAACAGGCTTCGACTAAACACTCTGTGAACAGTCTTCGACTAAACACTCTGTGAACAACCTGAATTGAATTAACTCAACAGTTCTTATAATCTACCATCTGATTACTAAGACATTTGCTGATTGGATCATAGGGCTGACTTCAGGAAAGCAAATAAAATATTTCACACTTGGCTTTCACACTTCACATTTAGGATATGCAAACAATTTCTGCCTTGCAGAATAATGTTCTTCTTCAGTATAGGATTTCCACAAAATATCTGTTGTTTCTATATATTACTTATCCTCATTTCTTTAAGCTCTCTCCTATAATTTTAAGTTTTAAAGATTAGAGCATTAGAGAAATACCCCTTTCTCTAAAAAGCAATATTATTTATGTCTGATATTCGCTCCCTACTAAATCTTATCAATCAGGAGAGAAAGAGCTATTAAGATGCATTGCATTGCCTAAGAATAACCAGCTATCAGTTCAAATCAGAACGGCTTGTTCTCGGAGTGTCAGAATGTTTCACAAGTTTTACTTATAATTTCTGGGATTGAAAAACAACATAAGTTTAAGTCAGCAGAAGATCTGGATGTCTTGAAATAGGCTCACAATTGATTCGGCCTACTAACCAACTGCCCTTGACTCACTTGGGCTCTACTTAATGCAGTTCAAAGATAGGTTAAAATTGTGGAGGAGAGACAACAAATTCCCACAAAATTCACAAAAGTGAGCCTTTAATGCACACAACTGCTCTGTGATTTGTGAAACCACCATCCAGGCCTAAAACTGGTTTCAGGATTTTCTATGTAGTCATTTGCACCACAAAATCACTTTCTTCAATAATAGTTTGAAACTGCATTAAGTGGTCAGTGTAGATGGGCCTATTTTAATATATTTTGTTTTATGGATTTTTTTGGCTTTTATTTCTGGTGGACATCTTGTTTGATTTGTAAGCCGCCCCGAGTCCCTTCAGGGAGATGGTGGTGGGGTATAAAAATAAAGTTGTTGTTATTATTATTATTATTATTATTGGTCATTGTGAGCGAGGAACAGGCAACACTTCTTTCCCTAAGATAAATTGCATTTCATTATATGATATTTAAAATTATCTATCCATGAATCAGAAACTAAATGTGTACTCTGAACAAATGCATGTGTTATGACTGAATTAATTTGCAATGATACTTTCAAATGACCCACTGACAAAGCTAACTGCAAAGTTGGCTCCAGAGTTTGAGGTGCTGCTGCAGGAGCATGGCTTGATGGTGATACAAACCAACCAACATACAAACATATGACTTAGATAGTTAAGAAATCCGATAATGAAAATGCATCTTTCTAATTGCTGTCAAGACTTGCTGGCTTGAATGGTGCAACAATCTTTTGATATCTAGCAAGCCTGGGGCTTGAGCTGAAATAATATTTAAAGCGAGGTGTCTAATTACGAGGTACTATGATTTAACACAACCATTAATTTTCAAAACCAAACCAACAAAATTTTAATTTTGAGAATACCAGAACAGATATCGGAATGCTGACTATAAAGATAAAGTATATGATTTCAAATTGAGTTCTCTTTAAAGAATTTTTTAAAAAATTGAATTGGGACCATGGAACATGAACGCAAGATAACCGTATGAAAAGTTATAACTACACTAACAAGGTTAAAACATACGTACACATTTCAATTCAGAGCTGCTATTCACATATAAAATTGTTAAAATATATTATATTTTGTTAAACTACTGAAGGTGTTTTACTTTAGGGAAGTGTTTTTCAACCTTTTTTGAGCCGCGGCACATTTTTTATATTTACAAAATCCTGGGGCACACCACCAACCAAAATGACACAAAATGACACTCTAACACAGTAATACATATAGTTAATATGTTTTTAAATGTATTTATACACTCAGTGTGAAACCTGGGCCTGTTTCGATGAACACAGCATAGATATCCTGGCAGGAATTGCAGAAAGACACAAACTTCCCACACAGAACTCCCATAACCACAAGAAAATACTATAAGAGTTTGGTGGGCATTGACCTTGGGTTTTGGAGTTGTAGTTCAGCTATATCCAGAGAGCACTGTGGACAGAAACAATGTTGGATCAGGACTAAATTTGGCATGAATACTCAATATGCCCAAATGTGAACACAGATGGAGTTTGGGGAAAATAGACCTTGACGTTTGGGAGTTACAGTTTCTGGGATTTATAATTAACACACAATCAAAGATCATCCTGAACTCTTGCAACAATAGAATTGAACCAAACTTGACATATTGAACTCTCATTACCAACAGAAAGTACTGAAAGGGTTTGCTTGGGAATTGACCTTGAGTTTGGAAGTTGTAGTTCACCTACACCCAGAGCACTGTGGACTCAAACAATGTTATGTTATGTTGTTGTTTGTTTTCTATCCAGAATCACAATATTGGAAGGAGGCTCACCACTTTAAGGTCCCTAAAACAGGCATGGGAAAACTTCGGCCCTCTGGGTGCTTTGGACTTCAATTCTCACCATTCCTAACGACCTGAGGCCCTTTCCTGCTTAAATGGCTGAGGGGGGAAAAGAAAAGAGCCTGAGGCTCTTGGTGGGAGTTGGAGTCCAAAACACCTGGAAGGTCTGAGTTTGCCCATGCCAGCGTTCGACAGAGACCTCTTCCTCCCCCTTCGCATCCCTTCTTCCCCCTCCTGCCGAACACTTACTTTTTGTCTACACTGCTGCTTCTGCCGCTATTTTGATCTGAGGGGGCAGCGTGAGCGTGTTCAGGAGGGTAGGGGGGAGGGAGGAAGACGTGACCCGTGCGGGCACTACTGCGCAGACTCACCCCAGAGCAAAGCGCGGCAAAGCGAGCAGAGCGAGGCTGGGAAGAAGGGAGCCCGAGTGGAGAAGAAAAAGTGTTCGGCAGGAGGGGGAAGAAAGGGTATTGGAGGTTCCAATTTCCCACGGCACACCTGATGATCGCTCACGGCACACTGGTTGGGAAACACTGCTTTAGGGCACTAAATTTTAGAAAGACACAGACAGTATCACTACTCTCTTAACTCTATATGCTCCAGCCAGTTCTTTCTACTTGCTATGGGAACTTCTGGAAGACAACTCCTCATGTACTGAAACACTGCAGAATCCTTTCTGCAACTGAAAAACATTCACAACTGGGGATACGATTTTCATCCATGTTCTGTTAACTTGTAGGGGGATAATTTGTAAAGACAGCTACTTTTATATGCATTTCCACAATTCATGAAGAATGGCCTAAAGTAAAGGTCTACATCTCAGCAGCAGCTGCAAATAACCCAGTGGGAAGGAAACTCATTGGAAGGGCTTTCGGATCACTCAAGAAACGATAAGATAAAAATACAGCAAATTGTTTTCTGGGGATTTCTTCAAATGGCATTTTGAAGAATAAACAAACCATTTGCAGGGAAGATGGCAAGATTTATTAGATGAGAATATCACTCTGAAAATTTCGATTGCTGTAATTGTCCTTATGTACACAACAGATAGCTCTCTACAGAATACAGCAGAAAGAAAAACTATGATCAACTTTATAAAGGATGTAGCTTCTTCTGAAGCAAAGGTTTCCCCTACTGCAAAATACTATTATTTAAAATCAGAAAATGTCGTTGAGATAATGTTATAAGCAGAGCGCAAAATGGAGTAATACTATTTAATTTTGGTCATTTTTGTTGCACTAATAACAAAATGCTCATTTAGTTTTTTAAAAGTCAAATAACAATTTTCTTCTAAATTGACATTATAGGATAAGGACATGTTAACAAGAAAAAAATAAGCTGTCATGCAAAGGAAAAGACAGGGGATCTTGCTTTTCATACATGTTTGCTATACAGATGGCAAACATTCAAGATCTTCACATGCAGTTTGTTTTATGAGTATCTAGTTTTAAAAGTATCTCATTGCTGAGCCGAATATGATTTATAATTTTTGAGTGAAAATGGTGTTATCTCTTGCATATCACACAAGTATCAGAAAAGTGACAAATACCAAAAAGGTTTCAGAGAAATTTCATAAAGGAACAGATGTCAAATATTGCTCATCATCTGGTATATGCAGAGCTGATTTTATAAATTTTCTACAGAAATCCCCAGAAATCATAATTTTACTCACTTACTTTCAAAGGTCAAATTGTCCCCTATTGACTAATCCATCTAGGCTGTTTTAGGGGATCAACCTCTGTTGGACACTGCTGACTTGATCACATTGACCCACCTATCCTGCAAACAGCTCCTTTTTCTTGCCATGGTGTCCCTCACATCATATCAGTCAATGTGACGTTATCAGCACCTGAACCAATTCCATAAAACTAATCTGCATGCTCCAATTCATACAGTGAGGAAGAATTTTCTTGTTCACTCAGATGCAACAGAAAAATATTGCTGGTGGGAGCATTTAGGCTGTATAAATATTCAGGGTACCAAATTTTCAAAAAAAGAGGATACATGTATTGACTGAATACCTAAAAACTACCAATTGCTAAGGCTATTTCCACATTAAATACCCTATAAGCTCAAACTGTTATAAGCAAAACCACTGCTCCCTAAGCGAGTAATTCCAACGATGACAAAGGTCTCATCTACACTGACTATATAGGTTGGTGTGTATTCAGATCTGCTCCTTGATGGCTAAATGCAGCATAGGACTGATCTAGCTTAAACTGAAGCAAGGCTACCTTAACCCGGCTTTGCCCCAGGTTAAGCTAAATTGGGGAAAAGTTAACAGGTTAAGGTAACTTGGGAAAGATTCGGACCTTTCTTCGACTTTACAGCTGTCAAGGCAGCTGAGCAGTTGGAATTCCTTCCTGCCCCTTGAGGAGTCCCTCTCTGGATCCTATATGGGGCCAATTTGGCATCCGGGATGCTGGAACAGTCATGCATTCGTAGTCAGTCTAGAAGGGCCCTGTGATAGACCTCCCTTGAAGCTAAGCACCATCCCAAAGATAGCATCATGTCCTTTTTTTCCTCTCCACCACTTTGAGATCTGAGGCTCTCCCCATAACCCCAAGGGCATGAAGCTGTTTGCTTTTGAAATTTATCTTGTCTTGCTCTAATCAAGAATGTTTCCCTTCCTCCTCCTCCTCTGAGTTCTGCCAGCTGATTGACTGCTTCCTCTAGTTCAGATCTTGTAAGAAAACTTAGATATTTTTAAAAATCTGCCTGGCTAGAAATTTTAGTCCTGAAGAATAGGGCATTCCTGGGAAGTTGGAGGATGGGAAATTTTGACACTGATAAAGAGAGCAGGTCCCCATCATTAGGATAAATGAAAGGTCTACAATGTCCTCACCAAGAGCCACTTCATCCATTCATCCTGACATCTCTTTACAGAGGAAGGAGCATTTCCAGCACAATGAAGTTCATCTATCTATAGCAGTGAACCAGATACTCTGAGGAAATTTGCAAGAAGCTGTGAGGGCCTTATTGGTCGGTCTGGTAGGGGATAGGATCTAAATAGATGCCTGCCACTTATTTGTAGTAAGTAGTGGGGTAGAAAAGGAGTACAGTGAACACATATGGTGTCCATTCAGTGAAATGCAGCTCTTTGAAATTCCTTCTACATATCTTGACATGAGATAATGGAAGCAGAGTACCATTGACTTGAGAGTTTTGGTCTTGCTAGAAGTCATGTGAATTGATGAAATGACCTGCAGCCTGGCTTTCCAGGAGATGGCCAGCCAGTGAGAAAACTAGCCTGTTTTTTTCCTGCAGGGCTTGGGTGTTTTTCCAAAGGGAAGCTGGGGAGGATGTCTGCTTAAGGTTACTCCTTCAGCAATAACTACCGACTCCTTATTTTCAAAATATCAATTAATATTACATATTAAAACTGTTAATTGACATAGAATCATTCCACAGTCATTTCCTGCTCTCTTTCAGCCCCTTCCAATCTTCACCCAATAGTACGAGCAAAGATGGCGATTAGAAATTATTGTAGAAAATATGCAAGGCCGTTTCAAATGACCAGTAGAAACAAAAATAATCAAGAAGGAGAGTGATTTTACAAGTAAGCAGTACCAGGAGAATTGAAAAGGGATAAAATAAATGAACAGATGGGAGAACGAAGCGAAGCAAGCCAAGGAGAAGAGACAGTTCTAAGGCACAGATGCTGCTTTCAATTATTCAAGGTGATGGTCTAAAAATAACTATACTAAGTTACAAATCAGTATTTCCAGGTAGTAAAAAATTACCCCAAATTAGCTAAGATATATTGTGTGTAGTCATATACAGTTTAATCTAGCCTTAATCATGCTTAAAGTAGTAACTAGGCTACTTACCCAAGGAAGTAGTAGATCAATTCCCAATTATTTAAATGGATCTGTTATAAGTATGACAAAGTCTGGTCCCCACCTCCTGAACTTAACTAAATTTTTGATCATGCATTAAAGTGGATTTTGTGCAAACATCTTAAAATGAATGAAGATGGGACATGTGACTAAATAGGAGGAGGACACAGGCAGAAGACAGGTTGAGCTGAGGTCTGATATTATACAATACTATTCCCTATCTGCATACTTGTTTGAATGGAGGGCTACTATGTAGAATGAGACACAGAAAATGTTCTCATGCTAGGTGCATAGATATCTTAGATTACAGGGATATTTTGTTAATGTTTTATTATTAGTTCTTGTGCAGAAATGTCTGATAAGGAAGTCAGAGACAGCTTCCAAAACAGATTCCCAAGGAAACATGTTGGTTGCCCAGGGACTAATTTAACCTGTATGTCCTCAAGACACTGATCTATAAGCAGGGGAACCAAGAATCCCAGCTGTTACTATAAATCTGTTCTTTGATTCAGATAGATGATCAAAATGAGGTGGGGTCCTCAACAGAAGGAGCATGTTAGACCGTATTTTACATGCTGACCAATGTAAAGCATGATTTGCAGTCTCCATATGTATTGTATTTACTGGGAATGCTTGACACCAATCCTTAACCTAGAACAGGGCTGTCCAACTGGCGGCCCGGGGCCGGATCCGGCCCTGTAGCCTGTTGGATACGGCCCCACCTATGCCCTCAGCCGCCATTTTTAAATTTTTTAAAAAATGATTTTTTTTTTTAAAAATGGCGGCGGGGGAGGGGGAGGCGGGGCAGGGAGGAGGAAGAGAGCTGGCTCCTCCTCCCTGCCTGTATCGCCTCCGTCCCCCTCTCGGTGGCACCGATGCGATGCAGTTTGCATTGGCGCCGCCGAGAGGGAGAAAGGGGCGGTACAGGGAGGAGGAGCCAGCTGTCTTCCTCCTCCCTACACCGCCCCTTCTCTCTCTCTCGGCGGCGCCGCTGCAAACTGCTCGCAACGGCGCGCCGCCGAGAGAGGGAGAAGGGGCGCTACAGGAGGAGGGGCCAGCTGTCTTTCTTCCTGCCTGTATCGCCCCGTCCTCCCTCTCTCGGCGGCGCCGCTGCAAACTGCTCCTCGCAATGGCGGCGCTGAGAGAGAGACGGAGGGGGCGATCCAGGCAGGAGGAAGACAGCTGGCTCCTCCTCCCTGCCTGCATCGACCTCCGTCCTCTCTCGGCGCCGCCGCTGCGAGGCAGTTTGCAGCGGCGCCGCCGAGAAAGGGAGAAGGGGCGCTACAGGGAGGAGGGGCCAGCTGTCTTTCTTCCTGCCTGTATCGCCCCTCGTCTCCCTCTCTCGGCGCCGCCGCTGCAAACTGCCCGCAACGGCGGCGCCGAGAGGGACGGAGGGGGCGATCCAGGCAGGAGGAAGTCAGCTGGCTCCTCCTCCCTGCCTGCATCGCCCCTCCGTCCCTCTCTCGGCGCCGCCGTTGCGAGGCAGTTTGCAGCGGCGCTGCCGAGAAAGGGACAAGGCGGCGCTACAGGGAGGAGGGGCCAGCTGTCTTTCTTCCTGCCGGTATCGCCCCCGTCTCCCCTCTCTCGGCGCCGCCACTGCAAACTGCCTCGCAACGGCGCTGCCGAGAGGGAGAAGGGGCGATAGAGGCAGGAGGAAGACAGCTGGCTCCTCCTCCTTCGCCCCCTCCTGGGGGAGGAGGAGGGGCGAAGGAGGAGGAAGTCAGCTGGCCCCGCCCCCCGCCCCGCCATCGGCCCCGCCCCCGCTCACTGATCACCTGCGGCCCCCCAGGTGATCAGTGACACTTCTTCCGGTTGGGCCGGAAGAAGTTGGACAGCACTGACCTAGAACATACTCCCCTGCTCCAAACTTCAATGAGAGGGGGAAATTAAAATGGCCACTCCAATGTTTTCTCTGCAATATCTACAAGGTCACATTAGAGTTTAGGATAATCCCAATCATTGCACAGCACTCCCAGTAAATAAAATGCATATTGAGCCCAGAAATCATGCTGTACATTGTTAAATATGGGGCTATATCTTTTTGTCCTCTAGTGCTTTCTGTCCCATTCCTCCATGCAATTTTTTCTGCCATAATGTCTAGGAGCAAGCGGTATTCAAAATCAAAGTTGAGATGCCACACTTTCAAAGCAAGCCCATTAGCAAATGGAAAATATACCTCTGCTTGTTCTATAATTCTTTTAAAACATTATCAATAAAAGGCACAGAGACGGAAAATTGTTTCTTACTAATGTCTATCATTCCACTATGAAAACACTCTGTAATCTTTTTACTGTATTTCAGCAGAATCATATTATTTAAAGAGATGTGAACAAAAACCACTC
Organism: Anolis apletophallus; assembly: GCA_030556195.1. Taxonomy (NCBI): domain Eukaryota; kingdom Metazoa; phylum Chordata; class Lepidosauria; order Squamata; family Anolidae; genus Anolis; species Anolis apletophallus. The sequence continues at coordinate 76,729,436 of JARBWK010000008.1, forward strand.
AAATCTAATTTCTCAGCTAAAGAAGTGGTGCAAAGAACTGTTGGTGAAAAGAAGTCAAGCCAATGATGTATAATTAAAACCTGACCTACTCTGCTTGCTTGCACTGTTGTGATCTTCCAGATCGTCACAGCATTTAGAAGGCTTAGCATGTTATGCTTACACTTTCAACACACTCTGCAAGTGCTAATTAGTCAAACATTAGATTGGAAATTATCTCATCTCATCATATCAAACATAGCCAGAGAGACGATGGGGTGAACTGCCAGAACAGTTTTTAAATTACAGGTTTCTTCAGGGAATTCTCCGTACAAACACCTTTGTGAGTGCTTTTGTAAGGCCTCACACATTCCAATAAATTCAACAGTCCGATACTTCTTTCTGCCTACATTTAATACAAAACAGACGAAAACATACTGTCAGGCTAACAAAATAACAATATTAGCTAGATTACAATTTTCCTGTTTGTGCACAAGCTCAGAATACTGTATTAGTAATTAAAAACTCACAAAGCCTAATGAAAGAAGCTGGTCCTTTCTGATAAACAAAGAAAATATAATCTTGTGGCACTTAATAAAAATAATCAACTTATCTATCTCCATGTATCAATGGGAGGAAATTTGGCAGAAAAAAATTAAGTATAGCCCGGCCACAGAAATAGCAGAAAATTACTATAAGATGCAATATCGTTGGTATCTCCACCCCTCTAAGATAGCAAAATTTGACGGCCAGATATCAAATAGATGCTGGAAGTGCAACAAAGAAATAGGTACTTTCATACACCAATGGTGGCACTGTAAAAAAGTGAAGAAATATTGGGAAAACATCCATAGAGAGATACAAAAGATAATGGGAAAAGGAAAAGTCAACCTAGGCCCCCAAGAATATTTATTAGGGATGACGGGAAGGGGACTAACTGCGGATCAGGATAAATTATTCTTTATATTAGCCACATGCGCACGGATAACGCTCGCCAGACACTGGAGAACAGAAAAAATACCGAAGGTAGAAGAATGGATCTCAAAAATAATGGAGATCATACAAATGGACTCTCTCGGGCGAAGGATAAACAACGGAGAGAAGAAAAACGAGATGAACCGGAAGGATTTTGGGATGTATTTGCAAAAAGAGGGAAACAACATCAGAATAGACTTAAACGAACTATAATCAACGCCAACCGAATCAACTTGGATACGGAATGAACAATTATACCCAGAAACATGCTCACGGCCAAACCCTTGGGAAGTCAACACCACCCATTCCCAACTACCCTATCCCCATTCACTTCCCCCCCCCCGACCCCCAACCCAACCCCTTATACAGGTATAAGCATGGTCAGATCTGGTGGTATCACTCGTCTGTATATGTGAATGCCTTCCTATCCCCATTACCCTATAAAAAACCAAATAAAAATTTATATGCAAAAAAAAAAAAAAAAAAATAATCAACTTATCAACGTACTTGGTTCCATGGAGGAGGGTCCACCTCATAGAAAGATGAAGTGTTATCAGAAACTATCACATATATAATCAAAATGATGCTGGGAGCAGCAGAGAGTTAGTTAGTAGTGAGGAAAATAAAATGTGCAACATCCATGAGTGTTTATGTCATAATAGATTTGCTTTCTTATACAGTGGTACCCTGTTGTATCTCTTGCCTGTGAAAATAAAACACGTAATTCAGTTAAGGATCTATAATTGTTGTAAAAGAGCTTAGGCAAAGTGTTTTCGCTCAGCTGGCTTTAAGCAAAATCTGACATTTTACTGCCATATTTGTTCCAGGTATTACCACTAGAAGTGCTCCAACTGCCACAGGGGCTGAGCTGATCCAGAAATATTTTTATTAATATTTCCAGGCACTGAAAAAGGCTTCCCATGTAGCAATGTGCAAATAGTATATTTTCCTTATGAGTAGCTAATCCCCGACTTAGCAGAAAGTGGTGTATCTGCTAAATGTTTTATTATGAAAATAGGTTCAGAATTTTGGGCATCTCATTTAAAATTCAGATTAAAACCTGGGATGGATTCATGCGCCCATTGACATAGGTACTATCTGTCTCCGCTGCTGTGTTTATTGCAACTCACATAGCAATTTTTAGGCTTCTGAAGTCAAAATCATTCCAAAGAGAGTGAAGCTGTATATAAGGAAAGAAGCAGCTCAAGAAGGTGTCAGACAAGGAAAATGAGTGGAGGGTTTCCAAGGGATCAGACAGTAAAAGAAGAGCATGCCTATGTGTCTCACCTCCCAGTGAATAGGCAATAAGAAACAATGACCTGTGTTGACTTAAAAGTGTGCGTGTGAGAGAGAGAGAGTGAGAACACAAACATTGTAATGGACTGAAAATGAACGGGTGAAAACATATTCTGCATTAAAAACCTTAGTGTGGAAAAGCCCTTGATGACTTGGGACCTTTTTCAAGACAGGCAAAAAGCACGGATAAACTGAAAGATTGAAAGAGGTTGAATTACTGACCAAAAGTGTGGTTTTGGAAGATTGACAAAATAGTTATTAAGATTGTTGGGACTGTGACTGTGAAATGTGCTTTACAGAAAATAATTACCTTTCACACACACACATTGCTATATTTTTAAAACAAAATTGTGATTAGTCACAATATTCAGCAGTTATCTGTGGAGTTATTCAGCCCAAGGCTTCCTCATGCAGCCATGGAAGGAAATCATATATAGTGAAAACACTTAATTATATTGGAAAGATATATTGCTTTTTCACATGAAGCATCCCAGCCAAACACTTCAAGTGCCTCATCAGTATTCCAATAAACTCACAACTGCTCTGCAATGCAACTACTGTACATTGTGACAGAAAGCATTTTCTTTTAAATGGCTTCATTCAACATTCATGAATGGAAAAAAGATTGGCCATATTGGGAGGGAACATAACCAGAAAGCAGAACAACTAAATTCTGGTGCAGCCTGAAACATTTTTTTTACAAGCATCCAGCATTTAATTTTGTAAGGCTTCCTTTATTTTATTGATTTTGGTCCAGTGTATAATTTTCCTCCTCTGCAAAAAGAGTAGATTCTTCTGTTCTAGAAGATTTCAAGTACAACATTCCTGCAACCTCAAACATAATGAAACACAGAAAACTCATGAACATGAAAAACAAACCCTTCTACAGTAATAATTAGCTCTTATCTTAACTATCACATTACATTGTCAGTGGACCACAGTTATGTGGAAGAATATCACCATACTATTTAATAAGATCTAATCCTGTATTGCATGTGCACTATAAACACATGCAGATATACCTTTTAGCAGAGTTCCCCCTCCCCAGTATTCTTTTGGTGTTTATTTCATATTGCCTCCTGTGATTATATAATGATGTTTTTAAACGACGCTCGTTAAATAGCATGCATTTTGTTATATATACAGTCTGCTAGCATTGCCAGGTGAGTTAAAGACATTTCATTATTCTGCACAATTATTAAAGATACAGTATCACTATCCACTATTTCACCTGGCAACTCTAGAGTCAGCAGAAATATACAGCAGCCTCAGTCATGAGAAACTGGAAGGTATGAGCTTGGAAGAGATGTGTGCTACACACCCTTTGTGGTATCCCCACAGCAAACTTGCTGCCCTCGTGTTTTCTCTGCTATCGCTAGCGATGCCAGTGATGAAACAGGATGCAAGAACTAGTAGTGTTCAACACTGTATACAGAATGGGGGCACAAGGTGATATCTTGTCTTTTAAGCAATAAGATATGTGCTCTGACTGATAAGCACAGTTCACACTATCTTCATTATTGTTTGCTATTGTTGCTGACACAGTTGCCTACTATCATTTCACATGAAAAGATTTTTTAAAAAAGATATTTCACCTGAAGCGATAATAGAGCCTTCTTTCGAGGAGGAAAATCAAAATTCTCATTCATTTTTGTCATCTGTGACAACTTGGGTGAAGTTACTGTCAAGGTTATGGTGCCACAACTATGAATCACTATCTAAATGTCATTCTGTTCATTGTGTTTTATTTAAATATAAAAGAATCCCCCAAATGTAGAAAAGTAATAACTAAACAACTTGCAAACTCCATGTTGTCCGAACTACTTTTAATGGGAGAATATCTGCTGAAAAAGAACGTTAACAAAACAAAAAAACTAGAATGTTGAACAAACTAATTTTAACTACTCTCATGACTTCAGTAACACAACAACTATTATTAGTACAGGCGCTCAGTCATGGCTGAGTATGATTGTCTTCCAAGAGCAGTCTTAGTGGTGGGTCCGTAAGTGACTGTAGAGACCTATTCTAGATTTTTATGGTCTTTCACAATGAAGACATAGATTTCCAGGTGGAAGGTGGTCTCAACAAAGTTTTGTTTGACATGCCATCATCTTGGCATGTTTCTCCCTTTTGCCGTCTATTTGGACCTCTTCAAAATTCATAGCACTGTTGGTAACATCTAACTTCCAGTTATAACACCGAAGTACCAGAGCTTCCCAGTTCTCAGAGTTTATTTCTTTTTTTTTAATGGCTAGCTTGAAATTCTTCTTTAAATCTCTTTTGCTGTCCATCAACATTCTGCTTTCCAATCTTAGGTTGAGAGTATAGTAACTGCTTTGGAAGATGGTGATCGGGACAATGTGGCCAGTCCAGTGAAGTTCACGGCAAAGAATCATTGCTTCAATGCTTCTTTGCCGTGAACTTCACTGGAATCATTGCAGTTACTATACTCTCAACCAAAGCAGAATGTTGATGGACAGCAAAAGAGATTTAAAGAAGAATTTTGCTTAGCCATTGCTTCTTCTGGAATACTGATGTTTGTCTGCCTGTCTTCCCAAGAGATTTGCAGGATTTCTTGGAGGCAACACAGGTGGTATTTCTCCAGAAGTTAAGAGTGACATTTGTAGATGGTCCATGTTTTGCAGGTGTACAACAGAGTTGGAAGGGCAATAGCTTTATAAACAAGCATTTTAGTATCTCTATGAATGTCCTGATCCTCTCCGGTGCATTAAAAAATGCTGCATTTACATGATGGTGTTGTTTTGGCTCATGTGGTGCTGTATTTTGGGGAGAGGTGCTTGTCTAGGTACTGGCAAGGGCCAACGCCATGACACAAATCTTATTGCTTAAATTTAGTAAAATTCACATTTAATTGGAGAATGATAAAGACATAATGAATACGATAAATTGCCATATGTTGGTAGCGAAATATTCTGGTCTTTAAAAGAATATTAACTCATGTGTTTCGTATGAACGAATGTAGAACATCCCATTAAGATCTTTTCTGTTGTGTAAAATTTTGCATTCTTAATGAATCATGAAAAGATCAGGGTATGCTTATTTCACTGAAAGAAACCAGGTCTAAATCTGAAGTGATGGTAGCCTAAACACAACATCTTGTTATTCTACCTATTCAAACATAGAACTACACCAATCACATGGAGTGAAGATGGTGGGCGAGAGGATTGATTTTAAAAGGAAAAGGACTGTATGGGAGTGGGGAACTCTCTCTTCCACTACTCCCAGAGTTTGTGTCTTCACTCCCTGTCAATGCTGCCCCAGAGCACTTTCTCCTAAGCTGATTCTGATACTTGAGATGACTTTGATTGAATTAAATGTAGAAAAGCTGTAGGAAAGAGAATGACAAACAAAATATTTTTTTTATATCTCCGTGGCCACTTTATCTTAAAATTCGATCTTATTCATGTCTTTAAATGTCACATTTTGGCTCTTTTGATATGTAGAAAACGTTATTGTTGATCAATTAACATTGATGGCATGTAACATCATGGTGGTCAGAGATTTATTTATTTATTTTGTGTCAAAAGCATTGCATAAATAAACAAGTATAAAACTGATAAAATAGAGGAAGAATAAGCAGCTAATTTTAGAGATTAACAGATTCTTGTTTTAGGTGTTATGTACTGATTTTATTAATTTTGTCCTCTCAGTTCTGTAACATTCATGTTTCCATTTCTGAATATATATAGAGAGAGGGGGAGGGAAAGGGGTGGGTGGGGGTTGCTATATATTGTGGGAGGGGATTTCTTCATAATATTACAAGACAATTACTCTAGATATTTCTAAAGGAAGCTTCCTTGATTAATTCAAAACAGATAAGACACATAATACAGAATAATTTGTTTTTGATTATTCAAGAACAAGGTAGCAAGAAACAAATTTAACTAAATTTTTGCGTGTAAATTGTTTTTTTCATCTTTGCCTCTATGGGTGAATGTTTGAAAGTGAAATGGAAGGTGATTTGTAATTAGAACACAATTGATTTCTTAAAGGGAAAAGATTTCAAAAACCATGCTTGTCTTTTAAGTTTCCATTAATATAAAGGGAAATATGGTTGAGCTGAGCCACAAAGACTTGTGTTCCCTTTGAATTATTTATCTATTGAACAAAAATTTAAGACTACATTTTGTCAAGGCTGAATTTGGCCTTGAAAATAAATAACACAAGCATCCTTGGCACAACCTCAATAGGACTTATTTTGTGTTCTCTGAATCACGCCCAAATAGACATCAGAGTCTGAGTTAAGAGAATAAATCCATCTCCCTGGGTCTTTATGGGACGAAAGGCCATTTGCCCTTTTCTTTTCTGCCTCCCTTCAAGAAACAAACAAATAAAAAACCAAAAATATTGAGTTACATTCACATAGACGTGTCAAGGTTTACAGATGGGGTACATAGGCCATACTGAACCACACCATTAGTTTTATTTCTAATGCTAACATTTTTGCCAGTGATTTGCTCTCAACGTTCTGAATGGTCCTCAGGAACTTGAACAAAACTTCTAGAACAACATGAAAAACCAGAACTGAGACTATGTTTGTGGAAGGGAATTGAGTAATCAAATAAATTGTGCGTGTGCTCATTCCATTTATTTATTTATTTACTTACTTACTTACTTATTTATTTATTTGCAGTATTTATATTCCCCCTTCTCACCCTGAAGGAGATTCAGAGCAAATCTGAGAACACATATAAAGCAAACATTCAATGCTGTTATAGCACCGACAAGACAGACGACTGTACACAGATAGAGGTATATATAGGCTTTCCCATCTTAGAGGCTGTGCTCGGTTCTGGCCACAGTATGTGCGTGTGTGCACGTGCGCACTGGAGTTCATCCTGACTCGGGCTTCGAACTGTCAACCTTCGGTTGGCAAAATTACTGCAGCTGGCGGTTGACCTGCTGTGCTAAAAGCCAACCCATTTCAACATGGTAGAATTATTTTAAATTCTGCTATGTCGAAATTAATGAAATGTACTTTAGCAGTTGCATATTTATAATGTTCCACAGAGATTTTACAAACCTCTGACTTTACATCTCAAAGAATTTCTCCCACTTTTTGTTTGCCCTTGCTTTGTCCAATGTCTCAAGATTTTACCATACTGAAATTCTTGGCAATTTTATCTCAACTTTCATAATATCCCCATTTATTTGCACTATTTATATAATGTATGCTCCTTTTCAACACTCACCAACACACACACACAATTATGTGCAGTTTAACCATCCATATTTTATAGTGTGCATAACCTGTTTACATCTTATGGCAGTCCTAAGGCTAACCTATCACAAAGTTTTCTTAGGAAGATTTACTCAGAGGAGGGGTGCCATCATCTCCATTTGATGCTAAGAAACTGTGACTTGGCCAAGGTCAAGTCTTTCCATGACTAAGTAGGGATTCAAAATCCGATCACCTGGAATTTTTCTCCCAATAATAAAACCACTAGACTACTCAGACTATTGTATTTTAATGTATGCTCATGGTTTTGTTCACATATTTACCCTAAAATGTAAGTCTGGTAAATGTGTAGATGCTTTTTCTCATAAGATACAAAATCCTATTTTGACTCCAACATTTCCTTTTATCCTTAGTATTCCATGAAGTGTGTCCCATTCACACACAGCATGTCTATCCCTGTGAAAACCCTGAGGGAGATTTGCAGCACTGCCATGGATCAGTGTGAAAAGATGTGAGAATTTTAAACATTACATCAGCCACCATCATGCAGAATCATATTTGGCAGCTTTCAAATGAATTCTGTAATATTTAAATCAGTCCTGATTCTGTCACTCACCTGTCATCGACAACCTGTTTACAATGATGTACTTTTTATAAAAAAAACCCCAAAATCTCTCATTGCATGGGTAGAATGAGCACAAAAAACTGTTTAAGGATAATTCAATTTGTTTGCATAAACCTCTGTTTATTTTTATTACTGTCGATATCTTGAGATAGGAAAGGAACACACACACAAAAAGGAAAATCTGTAAAATATTCTATGACCTTGATTATGTTTGTGCAAGGTCTTGAGAGGAAAAGAAAGAAAATACAAGCACTAATAGGAGTAATTTATCACTATATAGCCATCAGCTTAAGGTTTGTCAAGATCCCATTTATCAAAGGGAAAACCTTGCAAAGAGGATTCTAGAAACAGAATGTGCTCTACATTAAAATTTCATTATCCAGTTTTTTCAGCTCCAAATGTATGAGACATGTTAATATTTTATTTTTTGACACCTTCATGAAATAGAAATGCCCACTTATGAGAATTAAAGTGCCCTCAACATTGTCCTTCCCCTGTTGTCATGTTTTACATCTGGTAGAAAAATTCCTCCATATCCGGGTCACAGGGGTTAACATATAAGTAATCATCCAGCCTTCTGTGTTCATCACAGCCTTTGTGAACAATAAGTTGAAGATGAGCTAACAGAGTGATGCAGCAGCTAAAAAAGCCAATGTGATTTTGGGATGCATCAAAAGGAGTATAGTGTCTAGACCAGGGGTGGGCAATTACTGGCCCTCCAGGTGTTTTGGACTTCAACTCCCAGAAATCCTAGCCAGTTTACCAGCTGTTAGGATTTCTGGGAGTCGAAGTCCAAAACACCTGGAGGGCCGGTAATTGCCCACCCCTGGTCTAGACTGAGGGCAGTCATGGTGCCCCTTTAGTCTGCTTTGGTTGGACCTCATCTGGAATAATTCTGGGCATCACAGTTTAAAAGAGATGGAAGGCGTCCAGAGGAGGCCAACTAAAATGGTCAAAGGTCTGGAGACATTGGCAAACACGCAGGGGAAGCGGACAGGTGCAGGGAGTGCATGCCCAGGGCCGATGCAGGGAGCATGCACACTGCACCAGCCCACTTCCCCCGCACCCTTGCCAACACCAAAGAGCGCTTCCCTCCCGGTGTTGGTAAAAGGGCTGTTGCAGGAAGCACCAGCCCTCATTCCCTGCACTTATTCCAATTCCGGGAAAAGGCCTAGACCTCTCAGGGCTTTTTTGGCGCTCTGCAGGAGGGGGAGGGGCCTAAGGCGCCACGGCGACCCCTCTAAAATTGGCAAACACGACCCCCAGGTTGAGAAGCGCTGGAGCCATTTTGGAGGGGGCAGGGCCAACCTAGGTGGCCATCATCGCCCCCTGGATCACTCCAGCACCCCCCAGGGGGCAGTAGCGCCCACTTTGGGAATGACAGGTCTAAAGTAAGTAAAAGAGAAACTGGGCAGATGCAGACTTTTAGTATAAATATTGCATATTATCGGGTGGCTAAAGTTGTTGCAAATTGTATTCTCGAGATTAATAACTCTTAATTATGCTTTCCTTTTCATCTGTGACTTCCTCTTGTTGTATATGCCTGTGATGTGATTTTGTTGCTGTATGCCAATAAAGGCTGTGTGTGTTTTGTGTGTATATATAAGTGGCTAAATTTCACATATAGATAAGAAACAACCAGTCATCTTGGACTACAATCCTTTAGCACATTCTCTGTTTCGAAAACAAATATTTTATATAATTGTACGGCTTCTTGTTTGGAATAAATACTTCCATAAATCAAATGGCATGAGTATTACATTAATTTTTTTAAACTTTAGGTTCTTCTATTTTTTTTAAGTCGTTCCAGTTATAACATTGAGCAGTATGCTGCAATTTAAGAATAAAATGGTAATACCTAAACTAGTTAAATGTGAATTATATTGAAATTACAGTAAAGGCTCTAAATTATTTTAAGTCTGCCCTGATTTAGTAACTCCAGGCATTCTTTTAACAGATCGGCAAGGGACTCTCCACATGACAGTTGTTGCTTCAGACATAATAAGATGCATCCACAAATGTAAGAGCAAGCAGCTAGGGATACCCTGAAGAAATGTGGAGAGAGAAATTGTGTAGAACCAAACCAGGAGACACTATACTGCTAGATGTTAAATTCAGAGCCTTTGTTCTTCAAATTAAACATTTCCTTGTTGTCACTTCTAATTCTAGATTGTTAAAATAATACTGAACAATGGATGCTTTAAGTCAGGGGTCCCCAAACAAATGTCTGCAGGGCCGAATGCAGCTCTCCAAGGTCATTTCCCCGTCCTAAACTTTAGACTTAGGATCGCCCTAAGTCTGAAACGACTTGAAGGCACACAACAACAACAATCCTAATTAGCTAGACTATCTCATCAGCCAAAAGCAGGCCCAAACTTCCAATTGAAGTACTGGTAGGTTTATGTTGGTTCAAATTGTTCTTCATTTTCAATACTGCATTGTTCTTTCAGGGGCACTGGCTCTTTGGCTTAGAAATGGAGATGAACACCTTCCCCTAGAGTCAGACTCTTTATTTACCTTTATTGTTCTTTCAGGTTTTCCGCTACAAATAAGATACGTGCAATGTGCACTGGGAATAGGTTCATTTTCCCCTGAACTATAGCACCCCCCCCCCCCCCACCACCAACAGTCTGAGGGACTGTGAACTAGTCCTCTGCTTTAAAAGTTTGAGGACCCCTGTTTTAAGTTCTATAGCATTCAGGTCTAAACACTGTTTGCATTATGGAAAGGAGAAAGCAGAATGGGAGGGGTGGGGAAGAACCAGTGTGAGATATTCTCAGTTCAGGTCGAAGAAAACATAAATAGAACAAGGATGCACCTTTTATTTTCCAGAACAGCACTTTTCTGCACTAAAGCATGGTATTGTAGATGCAAAAGTTGTAGGATAAGCACACTCATGCCGGAAAAGTTCCCATGCGAGTACTGTCAACATATGTAGTTCATATGAATATACAAACTACAAGTGTTTGCAATGAAGTACAGAATTGACCATATGAATGAGGTGCCCATATCTGAGGTTCAATACCAAGAATTATACCCTGCAATTTTCTAACCTCTACACAACTATTAGATTGCAAACTCCCTGTACACAACACCTGCAATTTTTCAACGTGCCATCTATACTCTTCAGAGGACTTCTTTTCTAAATGGAAACAGGGCAAAAAACATAAACCGTCCTTCCTCGATGTTATTAGGTCCTTCAGAGCAATAATTCCAAATCTGGCACTTATGTTGTGAAAGACAACAGTGAACATAACCATGTTACTATACTATGCAGTTTGACTTCATTGACCATCATTGTGCAACTCTGGAAGATGTGTAAATGCTACTGTCTATTCTTACCACTCAACCATTAGAAAATAGGAATGGATACATTTTGTTATTTTGTCCTTGCACATAATACTCCCCCCCCCCAGAAATCCATGACATAATATGGACTTTGCTGTCATTTCTCCCACTGATGTTCCACTACACTGACTGCCACTGGGGAGGGAAATTAGCAATGTAAGGGTGACATGCTACTTATGTACCAAGAAAGATAATGCAAGGTTCGTTTTGGCATCATGTGACTCCTACAATGGATCACTATGCTTTTGGTTGGGTAGGAGCAAGTTGTGGTCATCCTATTTTAGAATGAAGCAGGAATACTAGAAAGGATTTGTTTGCATCAGTTATTATTCATACAGTAAACTACAGGCCAGTCTTTCTCCTTTTTGGAAAAGAATTCACACTGAAGAGTGTTATATACTCAATTCTTCAATTTTCAGTTCCACATATAAGCAGCCAATACAACACATTCAACAGAAGCCACAAAATATCTCAACCAACCGAATGAACCTGAAAGGAGATCTGAATGAAATAGATGCATTAAAAAGGCTGATACTCTTTTTGTTGTTCTTCTCAAGAATAAGCATAGGTTAATTTTGTATGTGTTTGTTTGTAAAAGTTTACAAGTCAAGAACAAGGTAGAAAAATATAGAAGTTACAAAACTAAGCTTTGGTCCACAGATATGTTTCATCTAACCATAATAATTTGGGTGACGTCTTTACAATAAGTGGATAGCAATGTCTCCCAGCAATGTACTCATTTGTCCTCCCCAAACCAATCCTCCCAAGAGGTACTCCAAGAAAACATAACATCTTGAATAACTCCTTGTTAAGGCTAAACAATTTAGGCAGCAACATGTTATTTATGCAAACTATATAAAGTGTGGTAAATGTCAACAAACGAATCCATATTTCAATTTTGAGATATTAGGAGTTCTATTTCATTTGACCCTTGGAAGGGCTTTCTATCCCTTCAAAGACATGCTTTTAAAAAACAATTTAATCGGTTTACGTTTTGTTCAAAAAAAGTTCAATTTCAAGAAATGTGAAAGAAATAAGTTAGATGAGCTCCAAAATACATCTATATGGAAGGAAACACAGAATTAATTTGTTAAACCTAACAGATGAAAAAGAGAGACAGGAGGATTCGGACGTCCAAATCTAAGACTGTATTATGAATCTTGTGGCCTTATTTGGCTAAGAGATTGGTCGACATTAGGCAGAAACAAGAACCTAACCTTAGAAGGTTTTGACCTAAGAATACGATGGCATGCGTACATATGGTACAATAAGAAGAAAGTAAAAAAAAATTCAGTAACCACTTTGTGCGCTCTGCCTTATATAAAATCTGGGAAAACTACAAATCAAAATTTTACCAAAAAACACTGCTGTGGATTTCACCTCTGGAAGCAATTAACAGAAGATAATGAGGCAGAGAAAATTGGCCAACATATAAAGAAATTTTAAAGTTGCAACACGGTACCCATACAATGAAATCGCAAGAAGAACTAAATTCCTCATATAAAAATATAACATGGTTCTAATACATAAAAATCCAAGAATACTACTATAAAGATAATAAATTAGGTTTCGCAGAAAAAGATAATAGTATGGGACAAAATTTTGTCAATTGAAAATTAAAAAATAACGAAGATATATAAAATACTGTTACAATGGTCTACTGAAACAGAACAAGTTAAAGTCTGTATGATAAAATGGGCCGCTAATATCAGATGACCAATAAAAATGGAAGAATGGGAATTAATGTGAAACAAAAGGTTAAAGTACACATACTCAATTGATCTCCAGGAAAATCGGTACAAGATGATGTACCAGTGGTATATTACACCACAAAAATTGGCCAAATACTATAAAAACACTAACGATTCCTGTTGGAAATGTGAGAGTGCAACAGGAACCTTCTTCCACATGTGGTGGGGATGCAAAATCGCTAAAAATTATTGGAAAAAGATTCATGAAACTACACAAGAAATATTAAATATGAAATTTCAGGTGAAACCCCAATATTATTTATTAGGGATGTTGGACATAAAAATAAATAAAAATGAAGACACCTTATTCAATTATATGACTACAGCGGCTAGAATTGCATATGCCAGAAAGTGGAAGACTCAAGAAATTCCAACAAAAGAAGAATGGAAATTAAAGATATTAGACATAAGAAATATGGACAATTTAAAGTATCATTTGAAAACATATCAAGGCAAAACCAAAAATTCTACAGACTGGAATTTACTAAATAATTTTCTGAACACATAGGGAGAAGATGTAAAGATCAGATGATGGAGAGAATAGCTACTAGGAAGTAACAAGAATTTAACAACCTCGATAAGAATTCAGAAGTCAAGAATCAAGCTTTTTATTTATTTTTTCTCTTCTTTTTTCTATCTTTTTATTTCCCCTATTTTTTTGGTACTCCCCCCTTTTTTCCTGTGTCCCTCCACCTAATGCTAGAGATTTTCCTCAATGTTTTACTATTTTTTTTGTCTTTCCTGCTTTCCTATAGATAACACCCCTTCCTCCCTGACATTCCCTCTCTACCTTTCCCCTCTGGCCCTATCTCCTCTTTTATTAAAATCTCAAAAACAAAGTACATCTATAGAATTACAGCATATTGGTACTATTATTTTCTAACATTCACTATACTAGGCATGGGAATCAAAACTGAGAAAATTGCAAGGGAGTTTTTACAAGTAGAAACAAATACTTCAATCTCCATAAACATTTGCATATTGGTTTCACATAGCTCTAGGGAAAATAATCCCTCATGGAATTAAAAGAATTTGGAAAACAGGATTTGGCTAGAAAAAATATTTCAGTGGCCCCTTATCCTCAGTTTGAAACTACTGTTTCAGTAATTTTCCATATTCTTGTTTTTCCTCATCTTCTCTTTTCCATGCGACTTCTCATTTGGCAACCTCACCTTTCAGCTGTCTTCACATCCTGCCCAATTCAGTTCTCTTGGATCCCATCCAAAACCCACTATTTTCAACTTTTTCTATATAATGTGGAAATAACCATACATGTTCACAATACTCAGAACCTCCATGGCTACGCTAACAAGCATTTTTTTAAAATAAAAAAACCGGGATAGTTCTTGAAAATGAGAAAAAAGACTTTAAAGATTTGTGGAGCTGTTAGTAATAATGTTTCAAAGAAAAAATCCTAAGATTTAAGGCATTGGGGGGGGGGGGGGAGTCCCATTATTTGATACTTCTGCTCTCAGTGTCACCAAAAATAGTTACTGAATGCAGTAGTGCTTATGTTTACGCCACAGGTACAAATTCAAGTGAATTATTCAGGGCAGCTTCACTCAAGTAAGAAATGTGTTATTCATATTTTATCTCACTAGAAAGCCCTGGAGGCAGAAACAATATTCTAAAGCATTTTTAAAAATCTGGCTGGCTGGCTGTACACATTTTAAAAGTGGATTCTTTATTGGAGTTGACAGCACATCTTCAGTATAAAGGTTGGAGGACACCAGGCTATATCAGTGTTTGTCATTCTTTTCAAAACCAGGACCAACTATTAATCCCAATTTACAATAGAAGGCACATTTAAATTTGTTTACATTTTTGCCTCCCCTGTCATCTCTACTTTTTGAAATTTGTAAAGGAAAAAAGGCCAGTGGCATTGCTAGTGCTACCAAACAGTTGAAGATGAGTACAGTAACTGTGTTAGGAAAATTAGGACAGTCATGACATCTTGGAATAAAATTGTTAATTAACTTAATAAATTTAGTATCAGTGTCTAAATTCCCCAACTAATGCTTAAAATGAATATTTAATGAATTAGATTACTTTTTTTTGCACTGCGAAGATGAACTAAACAGGTGCCTGGACCACCTTAACAACATCCACCCAAACATCCAATTCACCATGGGGGGAAAAGAAAATGAAGGAAAACTGCCTTTTCTAGATGTCCTAGTCATCCGCAAACCAGAACAACAATTAGGTCATACAGTTTACAGAAAATCTACACACATAGATAAAGATACCTACATAAAAACTCCAACCATCACCCAAGTGAAAAAAGAAGCACCATTACACCCCTGGCAGACCGTGCAAAAAGAATCTGCAATCCCCATCTCTTCCAAGATGAATGGAACCACTTAAACTGGGCTTTACAGGCCAATGGATACTCCACCTCAGACACCAGAAGAGCTGCAAGACCGAGAACAAGCCATGACAATGAAGACAAAGATCCACCCAGAGGAAAAGTGTTCTTGCCATACATCAAGGGAACCACTGACCGCATAGGGAAGTTGATGAGGAAACACAACTTACAATCTACAAACCTATTAAGAAAATCCAACAAATCCTATGTTCAGCAAAGAACAAGAGGGATCCTCTCACCTCTGCAGGAGTCTACAATATACCAAACATCAATGAGGTGCCATATAACGCCGTCTCTGCAGCGCTTGCATTGGCTGCTGGTTGAACACAGAGTCCTCTATAAGACTCTAGTCCTAGCATTCAAGACCTTTTGAGGTCAGGGTCCTTCATATTTAAGAGACCGTTTAATGCCACTTCACCACCAGAGACTGCCACGGTCAGCTCATGAGAATCTTCTCTATGTCCCTGGCCCTAGAGAGGTTCGTTTGCAGTCCACAAGACAGAGATCCTTCTCAATCGCAGCCCCAATCTTGTGGAACTCCCTACCGCCAGACCAAAGAGCCACTCCCGTTCTACATACATTTTTAGGGGAACTCAAGACATGGCTCTTCAGATTGCTAAGTAACAAGCTGTGACTATGTAACCTGTTTATTTTAACTGTGTAAGTCGCCTAGAGCACCATAAGCTGAGTTGAGTTGAGCTGTAGATAAGTCTACATAGGGACCACCAAACACAGTGCCCAAATACAAATTCATATACATGAAAGGCACTGCAGGCTACTTCAACAAGAGAAGTCAGCCATAGCAGAGCACCGGATGAACCAACCTGGACATAGCATATTATTTGAGAGACACAGAAATGCTGGACCACTCTAACAACTACCATGTCAGGCTACACAGAGAAGCCACTGAAATCTACAAGCATGTGGACAATCTCAACTGGACATTCCACTGATAGATAGCCAGTTTTCCTAGTTTTCAACAGACCTCACAACCTCTGAGGATGCCTGCCATAAATGCAGGCAAAACCCCAAAACAGGTCTAACATTTGAGGCACCAAAATAGATGTTGGCTAGTGTTATATTAATTGGGAATGTGATTATCATCTGTATTCCCCTGTATGTACTAATAGTTTAGTGTGGCAGTTATTTCACCTGTATTTATATTATATGTCTTTTTATGTCTTCTATTTATGTCTGCTTAGTTATCCTTAAATGTTTTACACATTAAACATTTTTCAGTATGAGAGCCATTTTGCCATGATTGGGGGGTGGGGGCACACCTGTTTTAGGCCCAGATCAGCCACTAAAATTAGTAAATAAACTGGAAACTGATTTCTAGTTTACTTCATTCTAACTTTACAAAATAATTTCTACACCTTAAAACAGCCTTAAATCATGGCAAACTGGCTGAGCATTTTGAGTTCTAAATTTGGGTTTTATTAGTGGTTTATGATTTAATAGAGTAGACATCAGAATAGGGTGAGTCTGTGTATGTATAGCAGTTTGCCCATTATGCAATGATGGTTCAGTTCTTAGTGGGATGCATGCAACCTGTGAGAGCTGCACTTTGCCCACTCATTGTGCATTGTATCTGTTTATATTTGGAACAAAGTGTAGATGGAGGAAGTCTTTATGACTTAACAGCCTTCTACTGAGAAATTTCAGAAGATACACAATATTTATTCAATTTTGCCCTGAGTATTTTTTTCTCATGAATAGCTAAAAAGCCATACATCTTTTGATTTCTAGCCTAAATGGCTGAGAATGAAAACAACTCCATGTCCTATGCTTTTCTCTTTTACCATTACTTTAAAACTGCATTTGCCCATGCACTAAATTGTTTTAATGGAAACGGAGAACACGTAATGCACACACTTCAAAACTCCTTCCCATAAAGTATTCAGTCTCTGCACTATTAACAACTGCAAAATTTGAAAAAAAACAAATTTAAAAACTGAATTCCATTTGTGTCCCCCCAGTAATGCAGAAAACATGTCAAGCAGGGGGGGAAGACACACACACACGCTTCATTTCTTCAGTTCAAAAAGCAATGGACATAAAAATAACAGCCAAGAGCCTACTGATTTTATTTAAAACAATTCATTTTTCTGGAAGTTATACTTTATTATTTGTCATTCCAGCTGTGCCTTTTTTATAGTGACTGTTTTCTATGTTCTTTCCGGAACGGCACAGGTTAATCACATATTTGCTTTCTCTATTAAAAGCTTCTATTTCCTTTCTTTCTCTCATTCTGGAAATCCCTCTCCAATCCATTTTAATTCCACACAAAGCTAAGATGACAGAAATCAATTTCCCAAGCCAACAGACCAACCATGATTTCAAAACAATATGGCATTCAATCCTCTTTGAAATTCATGTTACAAGAAGGCAAACAGAAAAAGCACTGTTGAAGGAAAGGCATCAGTATTTTCCTATGGAAAATCGATAGTTTTGAGAACAGGATTGAGTTCTTCAGACTTATAAAGCTTCATCACCTACCAATGGTAAAGCAAGTGGGCCGTTTCCTTTTTCAAATGAGTGAGTTTTCTTGAAATGTTCCCAGACTATGATTTTAAACCTGCGTTATTTTAAACCATGATTTAGTAATTTAATGCTTTAATAAACTGTTTTAATTGCTATTATTATTTATTACTGATATTGGCATTGAATGAATGTCTGTTGTGAAGCTGCCCTGAGTCCCCCTCCGACGGTGAGAATATGCGAAATAAATAAATAAATAAATAGAATATTTTATAAACTGTTTTATGGACTGACAAGATTACTGATGCCAAGATAAAATGTGATACTAATAGGGACATGCTATTACTCAATTATAGGATTTCAATCTTATCAAACCTTACTACTTTCACTCTAAAGAGGGATGGGGAGAACATTACATTAATGTTAAATTAACTCCTCTACCTGACCATTTACCTATCCACCCACTTTTCCTCCCTCTTGGATGAGGAAATAGTGCTATTAAAAACCTATGGATTACATAGAGAATGAAGGAAACATACCATGGGGGTGGGAGATGGGGGTAGTGGTGTGTGTCCAGGCAGAACTTCAGTCTCCTCTTCTCTGTTATTATGTGACCAAGTCATTTCTGACTTATGGAGATCCTAATTTCTTGGCAGAATTGGTTCAGAAGAAGTTTGCCTTTGTCTTCATCTGAGGCTGCAAGAGCATGACTTATCTAAGGTCATTTTAAGGGAAGGTCCATCCAACTTCACCTAAGTAGTCATGTTATAGCTCAGTGGGGGATTCAAACTCTGAACTTCTAGTGTCATGGATTAGCCTATATATTATACTGGCTCTATGTTTCTTACTAAGATATTATAATCTTGAAATTGCAATAAAGTCTCTTTATGATACTTGTTGAGTTATGTTGTGATGCCCCATACTGTATCTCTGGAAAATAGAGAAGCATTGCTTGGGAAATACTAGGGGACATGTTTCCCTTGCACATTGATGATTTCCCTTGCACATGGATGAATGGTTTATACTGATACTATGTTTCTACATCTTTAGAGACTTTAATCATTTCTCAGTCACTCATTTGCTTCATTTAGTCGAGGGTTTGGAACTGTGGAAGGATAATTTTTTCTGATTTTTTTAAACCCATAAAATGGGATGTGCCCATCTATCACATACTGAGAGGTAAGGGACTTGGAAGATGAATTGCTGTTCTTGGAGGCTTCTAAGAGAAGTGAATCACCTCATTTTTAAGCTAAAAAACACCAACCTGCAGATTGGTTAGGGCAGTGGTTCTCAACCTTCCTAATGCCATGACCCTTTAATTCAGTTCCTTATGTTGTGGTGACCCCCCCCCCCCCAACCATGAAATTATCTTGTTGATATTTTTAAACTGCAATTTTGCTACTGTTATGAATCGTAATGTATATATCTGATGTGCAGGATGTATTTTTATTCACTGGACCAAATTTGGCCCAATTTGGCACAAATACTGGTGGGGTTGGGGAGATTGACTTTGTCATTTGGGAGTTGTAGTTGCTGGGATTTATAGTTAACCTACAATCAAAGATCATTCTGAACTCCACCAAAGATGGAATTGAACCAAACTTGGCACACAGACCTCCCGTGACCAATGGAAAAAACTGTGTTTTCTGATGGCCTTTGGTGACCTCAGGTTGAGAAACGCTGGGTTAGGGCCATAGCTTCACTTTGTCCACTTTTGCTTTAGTGATTCTACTGTTGGTACCAGATCTCCCTTTCCCTCTCCCTACATGCCTGTCCTGAACACAAGCCAGCAAGTGCCCAAGGAAACAGGCAGTAGGAGTGCAAGACCAGTTGAGTAGTCAGTCTAGCCTTGGTCATTAACAGGTTTTCTAAGCAAGATGCTGGGAGAAGCACAAGGGCAGCTGACAGTCTACTATTGTATTAGGTCAGAAGTCCAGATACAGCAGCGAGTAAACAGATGAGCCCAATTTGTAGTCAGTCTAAATATGAAATGGATATGACCAGGCAACCAGATAAGACAGTTGGCAACACAAAGGTTGTGAAAAAATAGGAGACCTCCAAATCATCCTATCATAAACAGCACTGTTTAGGTCTCACCGATTCAGAGATGTGGCTTTCTTGACTGAGTCTATCCATCTGAAATGCAGTCATCCTGTTTTCCTGCTGCCTTCTACCCTTCCAGGCATTATCGTCTTTTCTAGTGAGTCATATCTTCTCAGGATATGTCAAAAGATCAACCATCTCAATTTAGTCACATTGGCTTCTAAGGAGAATTAAGCCTTAATTTGCTTGAGGACCCATTCTTTGGTATGATCCATTATTCAAAATGTATGTACAATATGATCTCTTGTGTCTCCTCCTTTCCTGAATCCAGCTTGGACATCCCATCAGCACCACTATGTCTGTACTAAGCAAATCATAGTAAAGGCACTTTCCAACCTGTATGCTTAACAGAGTGTAAACTGATCTTGCTGATCTTGCTGGTGCCTCTTTATGTCCTTAGGTGTTGGGATTTTAATCCAGTAAACTAAACCTGAATTCTCTAATATTTTTGGCATCTTAACCAGGATTTAGATTAATGATAAGCATTAGGATAATCTTATTTCAGGGTTTGCTCCATAATTCAACAGTTTTACATCTGAAAAAGAAAAGTGGCCGTTTCAGAGGCATGGAGGACAACGCAGCTCATCTGTTGTGGTTTGTATGTGTGTGCAGGGCACTTACAAATGTTGTTGCTGCCACTTCTTTATTTAATATGATAATATGATCCAGATTTGGTCTACTGTTCCTTCCCCATCCCATTATTTAAAAACAGAGCCCTTCCTTTATTTAATACTGTTAAAATTTAGATTTGTGTGGCCTACTGTTCATTCCCCATCCTGTTATTTACAAACAAAACCTCTTCAGGTAGAGAAAAATCTCAGATCACTGCCCTTTATCTCATTGCTAGCAAGACTCTAGATTTAAGATGAAGCCCTCTGCCATTGCCATCTTGATGTATTGAAAATATTTTGAGGGTGTGTGTGTGAGATGCAGCTGTTGGAGGTGGAGCTAAACTATATACCTACAATGAACCAGGAAAAAAAATCCCATACCTGAAAATAACAAAAATTGTTATCTGAATTTGGCATTTGTTGGAGATATTCCCCTCTGATCCTAATTAGTTCTATGTCTAATTTTTTTTCAGCATGTGCAGAAAAAAGTATTTAAAAAACATTTAATGCCCCTCACAAGTCTATTTCCCCGTATGTTTAGAGATGAGAATTTTGTAGCATATGTTCCTAATCCACGTACATACAGAGCTTTTAAAAACTGCCACCAAACCTGACAAAATACACACTTCTCTCAGGACTCCAATTAAATGCTATACTGAAAAGAAGCGTCATGTGGAGTGGCCAGCTACAAAGGACTAATTTGCACACAGTTTCTGAAAAATAAATTTTCTTTGCTGCTGCAAGAATCACCTTGTTTGGCTTCTCCTGTTAGCGGCTAAGAACAGTGAAACAGGCCAGATAGTCTTTGCCTGTGAGTTGCTTATCTGAAAGGCTTATGTCACCTGAACACAGAACACTGTTCTGTTCATCTCTCATCTCTGTCTGTTCAGAAAAGCAACAGGCTTGCATGAAATAGGCAGAGAGTTTCTAGCTTGTTCAGCTGCTTAGAAATGCATGTCCATGATAATGAAATTGAAATTTTCAATGCTATCAGAATAAACATACATTTTGGAGGTTTTTATTGTAAAGGTAAAGTAGCCCCATATTTCCATGAACATTCCTATCTCTAAGTATAGCAGTTAAAGCATAACACTGAGATCTAAAAAAAAAAAACCAGGTTGAAGTGTCCTTAAAGCTAAGAAATTTGAATAACTACCTGGGTTGGTGGTGGATTCTCCATCTTTGTGAATCCTTAAGCAGAAGTTGGGTAGGCATCTTTCAGGAGTCCTTTAGTTGTACCATATTCCTGCATGGCAAAGGGTCAGACACAATGACCTTTGAAGTCTCACCTGACACTAAGATTATATCAGTCATTTTCTACCCACGTGATCTCTGAAGTTTGTTGTGATTATGAAATGGGGAGGAAGAAATTATTTATGGGAGAAGCTATATGACAGTGCGTTTGAATCTCTCCTTAATCTGCTTGATCTTATTTTTTGATCCAGGTCATCCCCTGTCATGCCACACTAGTGTTTTTAGCTTGACTCTGAATTAGTCTTGCAAACTATATGTAAGTGTAAAATCAGAGTGATGGGGCATGCTACCAGTGTGCATATGAGCCTTTCATTAGCTTCCTTCCTTGTATTTAAAAATCCCTGGAAGGAAATTCTACGTGAAAGTCTTTTTCCAACAGCACAAAACAATAAAACCTTGTATTCTTTCAAATGACTGAATGCACAGCACCTTCAACATACATGCACATATGTCCACAATGAAACTTTTAATTCCTTACCTAAAGACAACCTTTGAAATGTATGATGTCACCGTACGTCAACAGGCACAAACACACATATACTCTCTCTCACACAAGCCAGTTATAACAGATTGGGCTCTATAAAAGTAGAAGCCTTAATAACTCACTTTATGTGAAATATTAAACACCAGTGATGTTTTCGCTCCCTAGTTGATATAACAGTTCTGTATAATTACCCCTAAAGGCCATTTGATTTTAATATATTCACCACTGTAAAAATTTACATAATGTTTTTCAACTGTGTATTAATATGCAAATATCAGACCTAAGATTGGAAAGTGAGCTAAAATGAATCTCAAAAACCTCTCAGTAATACTATAGACAGCAAGCTTTTTTTAAAGAGAGAAATACCAACAAATTACTGGTTTATTATATGACTGACTGAAGAGATAAGACAGTAGAAAAAGTTCTTAAGGGGGTGGATATTGAGTACAGACAGTTAATAGCTCTGGGGGTAGAATCTCCCTCTTTGAATGGGGCATCTGTGGACAGGAAGGGAACGGGGAAGTGGTTCTGCTCCAAGAAAAGCCCATCTTTGGGAGGGACGTTCAATGATTTTTCTACAAGCTTGGACTCTTGTCAAACCAGTACTAGGCAGTGTGGGGAGTGCAAGCAACCCTTCCCTATAGAGAGGAACGTGTCGATTGGACCCTGACTTCAGAGAAAGGGTGAAACCATTCATCAGGATGAATGACCTCTATAAGCTGTCTGTATCCCTTACCCATTCGTTCAGACTGCAGTGCTCTTTTTTCTGTTGAATTTAGTGGCAGAAGTCCATTTAAATGACAAGCTTTGCTCAGAAAATATATACGATGCACATGCCTTGTTATAAAGGAAAAAAACCATACTCTTCTGAAGTGAAATTCTCCTTTAAGAGATACTGCACAATTGTTCATTTTAAGCAAGAAAGAAGAGTTTTCCATGACACCAAACTAGTTTTTTAAAACCTCCAGTGCTAAATTCCAGCAGTACATGGGGTGCCCATGGAAATTTTCCAGGGTGTGTGTGTTGGCACTTTGACCTACTGAAGTTGCTTACTCTGATGAAAATCAGGGATTATCATCTATTTTAATTATGACCAATCATGGATATACAGGCAGTCCCCAAGTTATGGACAAATCAGGTTCTGTAGGTTTGTTCTTAAGTTGCATTTGTTTGTAAGTTGGGACAGGTACATTAAAAAAGTATAATACCAGCTGTGATGAGGTGTGTTATTTATGTGTTAATACATGTGTTATATGTTAATCACATGTCTGCCTGTGTGTTTAAAAAGGGCAGTCTTTAAAAGCCAGAAAGTAGGCAGTAGAATGTTCGCGGCAGCAAGCCTCAAACAGAAGCTGTTGCCATGACAACGAAAGCCACTCAAGCTTTAGAATGTTCACAGTTTGAAATGACAGTTGGGATTTGGCAGTTGGTGTGGAGCAGGCTGTCTGTTAGAGTTGCAAGTGTGCAGTTCAGTTGTGTGTGTGGGGTTTAGGGAAACCCAAGTGTGGGACAGGTTTTGTCCTGGATAGTGGTGTAAATAACCTAAAGGGTTATTTAGTTATACACCTATAGTAGCAGAGGAGTAATAGCCTGCTAGTAACAGTGTCAGGGGAAGTTATACCCCGGTGTTAAATTGTTTGGAACTTCAAGTGTATACCTCTTCGGAGTCTGAAACCAACTAAGCATTGTACCCGTTTGTGTAATAAATTGTTAAACACTTTCAACACAACATCTGTGGAAGTCGTTTATTAATAAAGACCCTCACATCTAGTGGTCAAGACAGGATAAATGGTGGCAGCAAGTTAAAGAGAAGAAAAGCCTTGACGAATTGGTGTCGAATCTTCACAATTTGGTGGCAGCGGTGGGATTGAAGGATAGCCTGCCCTGCCACGGTTTAGAAAGCTGAACAGTAAACTTTACTTGTTTAGACCAGCTAAAACATATAATTTTATCTTTGGATAGCAAAGGGAAGGGTTGACACCCCTGTAGTGTTTATTTTGCTGTCTGTGCCCCGGTTCAGAGGATTTCACCTCACTCTCTGTCCCTGGGATAACTGGATTTTGAAAAATTTGGCTTGTTATGGAAACAAGGGTTGCTGGGAAAGTTTCAGTTGAGGCACTTTTCCCCATGATAACTCTTTCCAGGAGGGAATTTCTCTTCCTATGGGTAGATTTCTCTCACTTCCTGTGTTTCACCCCGAGACTTAACTATGAGTCATTTGTAAGTTGCATGTTCGTAACTTGGGGATTGCCTGTAATTCATTTGGGGGTGGGGGGGGTGGTGGAGTATTTTTCCTTAGATTTCATTCAAGTAGGATGGGGTCAATGTTTCTGTTTGTGCATCTGCTATATACAGTTCTATAGCAGTTATTCAAGACTCTTCTATGGACCTGGGAGAGTTCACTCTTTTGCAGCATGTTCTCAATCAACCCACAAGATTTGGTAAACTGGGGACATTGTGGACGGTTTTTATGGGGTTTTTTGGGTTGTCAGTATGGATTCTTCCCCAGTTCTGAACCGATAACCTCCATGGTTGACCAAAAGTACTACAGAAAATAACTAGGCAAATTTTAAACAAAGGAAAGACTGCTCTGAAAGTAAATAGAAGAGGTTAAAAGTCTGTTTCAGTTCCCAAGAAATGATATGACTACTTAGTTGTCGTTTTGAAGGAAAATAGGTCTTGTCCCTTTTTAATCATGCTGTCATGCTTTTCTTCCACTACTTCCCTACAAGAGAAAAAGGGGGGTTCCCCCGCGTTTCCAATTTCATTCTTCTTATTGCTGCCCCAAGATGTTCTTATTCCTTAAAGCAAGTTAAACAACCTTTCAAAAATAGACACTGTTATTTATTACAGCTTGCAAAAGTAGAGATAATGCTTCTTAGGGGAAATATTGTCCTGTTAATAAAACTCCCAAATTATGATTCAGTCCTCCTCCACTTCTTTTGCATGAGAAAAGAAATTTCACCAGATTTATGGCTGATAGCAGACCCTTTTTTCTAGAAACCTCTAATTAATTCTGAACATAGATTTTCCCCACTAATAGAATTCTTGCCATACTTGATGTTGGCCATTAAACATAATCCACTCTGCACATTTCTGAATTCTAAATAAATAATATTTAGGTTGTAGCATGAAGTGACCACACTGAGAAAAAAAGGCCCATTCTATTTGCATGTTAAATTCAACTGCCAGTACACCAATCTTGGAGGACCATCATCCCTGGACAATGAGGGATCACCTAAGTAAGTAAAAATAAATTCAATCTCCCATAATGATAATGTACTGGAATCTGTTATACTGAATGTAATTTATGGATGTGAATATAAATTCTTAGAAATTATTTATAATCCAGTGGTGTGCAGAGTATGTATTTATGAGCTCATATATTTTAACCCTTGCGTTGTAATAATTCAGCTTCCAGTTACAAAGTGTCACATTTTGTGCCGAATCCACAGAGAGGTATATCTAATAGGCATGAGAAAAAAGTTATGAAAATTAAATGAATCGGAAGGGATTCGTAAGAAATGCTACTTTTGAGTATTTCTGCATCTGGAACACCAACCAGGAAGTGGATTTTCTTTATAGAACTTTGGGGGCCAGGATTTTCTTAAGTATTGTAATTAGGTCGTAAGGGGGGGGCACCCTCCTTCTCTCTCACCACCCTCCCGCCTCCCTTGCCAATAAGTATTATGGCAAGGCAAGCCCTAAACTTGCTCCTTCTTTTGGCTGGAAGCCTGGAAAAATGTAAACAGAGAGGTTTACTCAGAAGTAAATCTGCAAAGGAAGTAAACAGAGAGGTTTACTCATGAGTAAATCCGCAAAGGAGGGCACTTTGGATGAAGTGCCCTCCTTTGTGGATTTACTCTTGAGTACACCTCTCTGTTTACATTTTTCCAGGCTTCCCTGCCCCTCCTGCCTGTCAGGATCTAAAGCATCAAAGAGAATGGGGTAGTTGCACAAAACACGTGAGAAACCAACCTAATGTATAATAGAATGAATGCTAACTTATAGAGTAAGTGCCTAATATTATAAGTAATCCAACTGGTCATATACCTACATTCCATGCACATGCAATAATACAGCAGTAATAACAATGGGTATAAGAAGAGGTAAAATTCAAACCGAAGTATTCTGACTCTGGTCCCTCCTCAAGCGGTGCAAACTGCAAACGGCTCTTCTCTATGAGCCCGGGAGGCAGCCTCTCCCGGGAAAAGCCCAGGCACAGCGTTTGCTGCCTGCGTGCACATATATATTATTTGGGGGAGGATTTGCTGCAGAATCCCAGGCTCATAGAGAAGAGCCCGTTTGCACCGCTTGAGGAGGGACCAGAGTCAGAATACTTCGGTTTGAATTTTACCTCTTCTTATGCCCATTGTTATTACTGCTGTATTATTGCATGTGCATGTAATGTAGGTATATGACCAGTTGGATTACTTATAATATTTAGGCACTTATTCTATAAGTTAGCATTCATTCTATTATACATTAGGTTGGTTTCTCACAGGATCTAAAGCGTGCCAAGCCTTGATGCGCTTTAGATCCTGGGGGGGAGGAGGAGTGGAGGGGCCCTCCCTGCCCCTTTGCCTGCCAGGATCTAAAGCCTTGAAGAGGCTTCATGACGGGCCAACTTCAGCCCTCCAGGTGTTTTGGACTTCAACTCCCACCATTCCTCACAGCCTCAGGCCTCTTCCTTTTCCTCTCAGCCTGGGCAAACTTGGGCCCTCGCTCCCTTAGGATCGGGATGAGAGAGAGGCAGCGAGGAGCGAGGTGGGGGCCTCCTCCTCCTTTTTTTGCTGCTTCCAAGAATAGAATGCCCCCCTCCCTCCCTCCCTCCCTCCCTCCTTCCTATTTGGAGAGTCCCATCTAGAATTCAGTGTGATTTATCCCAGTTTTGGCCTACAACTCCCAGAAATCCCAGCCAATTTACCAGCTGTTAGGATTTCTGGGAGTTGTAGGCCAAAACCATCTGGAATGCGCATGCGCTGGCATACGAACTACTAACGAATTTCGTTAGTAATTACGTTACATTTTAGAAATTTTTGGAAATTTTTTTGTAAGTCTTTCTATTACTAATCAAAAAAAATCCCCCATTAGATTTTCGATTCCATATTTTTGGGTTCTAAACCATGCCTAATATCTAACTGTACAAGTTAAATGAGGCTGCTGCCTGTAAGATTTTAAACAATGTCCTAAAATTTGAACTTCTTGCCATACAGTCTCTTCCTACAAGCAGGAAAACATGTCTGAATTTTTTTTAAAAAGTCTACAGCCCTTTTTGTCTCTGTCAGTGTAACATATTGGAACAAAAAATATCCCATGCTAATTTCCCACAGACTGTTAGCAATAGCAACAATTTTATTTTTGTTGTTATTGCTGCTGCTTTTGTTGTAGTTATTCACAGTGTTTATAACCTGCTTCTCCTGTTCCAGAGAAGACTCAAAGCAGTTTTTGCACATGGGACACTTCGGTATCCCATATTATAAGGGAATTCTCACGGACAACAACAACAACTTTATTCTTGTATCCTGTCTCCTCGAAGGCATTCAGAGTGGTTTACACAAGGCACAATGTGCCTAAAAGCAAGACATGAAATAAAACATAATATAAAATACAATTGAATATAACACATAAGCATGTAACAACAGCATAAAACTCAGAATAAAACAGCGCTCATCCATCTGTGGCAATAGCTAATGTAAACATGGTCAGGCTGTAAAAAATAGGGCCAGGGAATGGGAAAAGTACAGAGCTGTAACCATGGGACAAGTGCATGGAATAAAGTGCAAGGCTGCATAACAAATTCATAGATCAGCTAGGGACTAGGCATTCTCAAAAGCTTGTTTGAACAGCCAGGTCTTTGGGTACAGAAGGAAGACAATGTGGGGGCTTGCCTAATCTCCATGGGAAGGGTGTTCCAAAGCCAGGGGCCACCACTGAGAATGCCCTTTCTCTCATCCCCACCAACTGCACTTGAAACGGTGACGGAACCAAGAGGAGGGCCTCCCCAGCCGATCTTAGAGTCCTTGCCAGTTCATGAAGATAGGCAGGACCAAACAATTTAGGGCTTTGTAGGTAATAACCTGCACTTTGAACTGGGACTGGAAACTTACCAGGAGCCAATGGAGCTGCTTTAGCAGGGGCATCGTGTGCTCCCTACTGCTAGCTCCCGTTAGTAGCCAGGCTGCCGATCTTTGCACCAGCTGCAGTTTCCAAGCCATCTTCAAAAGCAGCCCTATGTAGAGTGCAATGCAGTAATCCAGTCTAGTTGCAACTAAGACTTGGACCACCTTGGACAAATCAGACTTTTCGATCAGAAAATATTCCCAAAACTAAAAATAAATAAATAAGAACTTAAAATAATTTAAAAAATAAATCTAGTGCATGAAGATTCAAGGAGCAGCATATCTATATTTGGCTGAGTATCTAGTGAGCAGGTGGCCATGAGTACATACACGTGCATATCAACTTAATATTTTCAGCATATTCACCCAATAAGAGCAGACCTTTAGGGGATGGCTCTTATCAACTATATAGATGCACAAACCATCTAGATATCTCTGGTTGACTGTGCAGTGGAGGAACAGCTTTGGAGGTGGCAAATGATGCTGAACTTCAGAATGTACTAAGTACATGGATTTTGGCCAGTGACCAAATAGTACTGAACTTTGACTTTTCTCTCTAACAGGTGCAGTTAATGCTTTTAAATCTCATCATATCCAGTTTTATGGTTTCAGCAATACCCGGAATTATACTCCTACCTATTCAGCAGATACTATATGTCTTACATTCCAAAAATAGATGGCCCTCTTGGTAATTTCCTCCTTGCCAGAAATTAGAGCCAAAGCAAATTATAGTTCAACAACATGCACACTGACCTCGGTTTTACTGTACCAGAAGTACTAATACTTTTTGAAGAGGCAGCTAAAGTATTAGTATTTTGAAAAGTCTAGGAAAGCCTAGGGGCTGAAGCTGCCTTCCCTCTTTTGTCTTAAGTTTATCTACAGATTCTTGGGAAGGGCAAGCAAAGTTTAATTGTTAGAAGCTAATTGTTTTAAAGCCATTCATCAGCAAAAATAAAAAAAACAAAAAACATTTAGGCAGAAAAGAAAGTGATAGATGAGGCTTCAAAGTGGAGTGGAACATCAATGTCCTACCGTTAAGCATTCTGCCTTAATTGCAGGGTTGGTTTCACCAGGCAGTTTTAGCACTTCCGATTACTCATTTGCATTATTTTTATAAGCAGAGGCAAATAGGATTTGTTGGCAAAGAAATATAGCAGTATGTGCCCTATTAAATTTTTCAATATTTCAAAGCTAAGCTCGGTT
The DNA here is from genome assembly GCA_030556195.1 of Anolis apletophallus. Taxonomy (NCBI): domain Eukaryota; kingdom Metazoa; phylum Chordata; class Lepidosauria; order Squamata; family Anolidae; genus Anolis; species Anolis apletophallus. Next base: position 76,759,230 of record JARBWK010000008.1, read on the forward strand.
GCCAAACGGACAACTGATAAATGTTAAGCATGAAGGAAAATGTCAGGGTTGGTCAAAGATTTTTTTCCAAAGACCTCAGCAAATCTCTAATACATTGCTGTTGCATCTGTTAACCTTTTCAGCTCTCTGATTTTGTCTTTGCACAACAGGTTCAATGTCCCTAAGCAGATTTACAATTAAAATGTTCTAAATACTCACAACAAAGCTGCTATATAATTAGCTAGTTTTGAAACTGATGGGACTCCAAAAGCATTCCTATATTACATAGAGTCATTTTGGGCTCGGCCACTTGGTCACACACAATGTATGTAGTGAAGTAATGATTTTATAGTATTTCCAAGACATGTAAGCTAAACAATAGTGATGCTAAGCAATAGTGTATATTATTAGGGTGATCCACAATATACAATAGGTGAGTCAAATAAGAAATATAAACAACTAGCTGAACCTGGCACGCGTTGCTGTGCCCTATTTAGGAGATGTGAGAAAGTCTGAGTATGTAAGGGTTGGAATTGATGTTACTTATGGTCTTGGTGGGTGTGTACATGTGTCTATATGTATGTGTGTGTATGTATGTACTGTATATATGGGTGTGCATATGTATATGTGTGTATATGTGTGTGCATGTGTATATATGTGTATGTATGTATGTGTGTGTGAAGGTGTTTATATGTATATATGTATGTGCATGTGTATATGCATGTGTATGTATGTATGTGTATGTATATATGTGTGTGGATGTGTATATTTGTGTATGTATGTGTATATATGTATACGTTGTATGTGTATGTGTGTATGTATGTGTATTTATGTATATGTGTGTATGTATATATGTGTGTGAATGTGTCTATATGTATATATGTGTGTGGATGTGTATATGTGTGTATATATGTATATGTGTGTTTATATGTGTGGATGTATGTGTGTATGTATCTGTATATATGTATATGTGTGTGTATATGTGTGTATGTATGTGTATATATGTATATGTGTGTATATGCGTGTATGTATGTGTATATATGTATATGTGTGTATGTATATATATGTGTGAATGTGTCTATATGTATATATGTGTGTGCATGTGTATATGTGTGTATGTATGTATATATGTGGATGTATATATGTGTGTCAAAGGGGGAAGAATGACATGGGAAAGAGAGGGTGGAACGTGGGGAAGGCTGGGAATGGAAAGTGGAGGGAGAGGGGCTGGAGAATGGGGGAAGTTAAGATTGGGAGAGGAAGGAGGAAACTACAGAAAGGGAAGAGTGGGGTTGTTTGAGAAGTGTGTGTGAGTGTGTGTGTGTGTGGGGAACTGAGATGGGAAGGGAGGAAGAGGTTTGCCGTGGCCAAGGAGAGAGAAGCCTTGGGCCGCCCCGTCCTCCTTTCCCCATCCCTAGATAGGAGAAAGCATTGAGGGGAATGAAAGTAGGGAGGTGAAGAAGATCTTGGAGGGGGAAGGAGAAGCAGCAGTGCACCTCTTCCCAGGCCGCAGTCTCGCAACTCCGCCGTGGAGATGTCACCTCTCCTGCTCCTGGGAAGGCCCCGAAGTGGAGGAGGAGGAGGAGGAGCGGGAGCGTGTCCCCTTCCCTCAGCCGTGTGGAGGGCCTCCTGCCTGCCTGCCTCTCTCTAAGGTGAGGGGCTACTGGCGGCGGACCAAGTGGGCATGGCCACGGGACTACACTTCCCAGAAGGCCCCGCATGGCGACTTCCTGTTCCTTAGTGCCCTCTCTCCACCCTCCTTGCCAGTGAGCCGTGCGGTGCCTTCTGGGAAGTGTAGTCCCGTGGCCGGTTTCTCCGCTGTCTCCCTGCCGCTTCTGAACCCGGGTTGCGCAGGCTGTGCCGTGGGTGCGTCTTCCGCTGCCTTCTTGTCCTCCTCTGCCGCCTTCCAGCCGCTCCCGGACCCGGGCAGCCGGTGAGCGAGGACTGAGGGCAAGGAGGGGGGGTGCTTGAGTGCGCCGCAAGCGCCGCTACACTTGGTGTCTATGGGGTTATTTTGGGGGTCAGTTTTAGGGGTCTTGCGAGGTACCTAGGGCGGGTTTTTTGTGCCCTATAGGTACCTCGTGGTCTGTGGGAATGTGTTCGGTGGTTTTTGTGGGTCGGGGTGTTATAGTTTGGCCGTGCATAATGGCCATCCCACGACCGCTCTCTTTTTATATAGATAGTTTATTATAGTTCTGTATATAATTTTTCCCAATCCAAAGGGACAGGTCTTTTGACTGATTCTAGAATCAAAGTGTTGGAAGTGACCATAAAAGCTGTCCTAGCCTCTGACATGCAGGAATATACAGTCAAAGTACTCCTGACAGATGGTCATCCAGCCTATGTCTTTCGGGGTTGGGGAATAACAGGTTTATGTATTGAGGCTGGAACAAATATAGTATCCGAACAACAACAATGTTATTTAGTTGTCTTAATCCTCTACCAGACATTAAAGTCATTAAAGACATTAGGATAACTACCTAAATTGTCTTGCAATATTGTAGATGGTGGTAGAATCTTTTTTAAAAAAAAATTTAAATTGAAAGTTTACCCTTTCTTTAAGTTAGATTCTTCAAAGCAACCTTTAAACACACTTTGGCCATAGTTCAATAGTTAGGAACAACTAGAGTAAGACCTGTGAACTAAAAATAACTTGGTAAGTCAACAAGGATTCACTAGGCTGTGGTAAAGCTCAACTACCACTTTGTGGACTGGTGGGATACCATACCACAGCAGCCAGCTCTCTTGATCTGGTAGAATCACAGAATCATAGAGTTGGAAGAGATCTCATGGGCCATCCAGTCCAACCCCCTGCCAAGAAGCAGGAAAATCGCAGCAAAAGCACCCCTGACAGATGGCAATTCAGCCTTTGTTTCAAAGCCTCCAAAGAGTTTTTCTCTCTCCTCCTCCCACTTTCCCTCTTTATCCTTAGCTTGCTTTTGCTGCTTCAAACTGGACTCAAAATATGAAAGTAGTTTGCATTAAATTAATTCATGTTCTGGTTTTCATCTATGAAATGTTGGAGAGCATAAGATACAATAAATCATTAAGCATTTCATTTTCTATAGGCTTGATCCCTTTCTAAGCCCTTTATCTCCACAAACTTGGAAATATATTGCAATGTTTTTCCATCCAGCTCTTTGAGTTTGGCTTTCTTTGACGTTAGTATATGTTTGTGTGTTTGTGTGTGTGTGTGTATATATATAAAACATTTGTCATAAAATCCAGAAGAAGAACTGAACAAGGTTAAATACCCTTGTCTATCTGAAAGGAATCCTGGCATGCCAGGGGGGAAAATCTTGAAATGTGTTTGATTTTTTTTAAAGTAAAGCAACACCAACCCTTAATATTAGGAACAAATGAGTCACAGAGCTCGGCATGGTTGGAAGCGGATTTTTTTTTTTTTTTACAAAGGCTAAATGCTTCAAGTAGGGAATCTTTCAAAGTGGAACATCTATCTTATATCTATATGCTAAAAATGTACTGACATGCTCTTAACTACAAGCAATTTACTGAGCTTGAATTTTAAGACTGAACCAAAATAAAGTTGCTTATCTACTTATCACAATCACTCTTCCATGGTTCAAGGACCTTAAGCCAATTCTTGTGTTATACTGGATGGCTTCACAAATCACACCAAGATGTGGATATCACACAGAGAGGAATTCCAACTTGCACAGATTGATTAATAGTATGGAAAAGAAACAAAAACCTGAGTAGAATGAACCAGCCTCCAAGCTTAATCACAGATGGCAAATCCACGTGGTGCCTTTTGCCCTGTTTTCCATCTCGTCTCCCAGGGCAAATGTGGCAATGCACTCTGATCCACATAACACAGTCCAGAACCAGTTTAAGTAAATCACTATAAATACTGGGAAATAATTGGTGATGGGCCTGATGTAGCTGAATTACATGACCTATAGACCACAGTAAATGGGCTGCTGGATATAATAAAACTGGAAAATGTTGAGCATTTTAACATCTTTTATAATACCTGTTTAACTAGGTATTACCATAACTTTGCATATTGCTTTTAAAAAGGAATTAACTGCATTATTACTCTGATCACTTATTCTGTATTACCAGTTGTTGCAAACAACATCCACAAAAAAGCAATGCATTTATTGGTCTATCAGAACACAGAAAATGCATCAAAAAAGCTTTCAAAGGTTCATTGCTTCTTCATCAGATGAAGATGTTATAAATCATACAAGAAGAAAAGATAAAACTGTTGGCAGCACAAGTGTATATTTGTGCTGTCAATTAAAATTAAAATTTAAGAGCAGCTCCGTGGTTTCACCCCCCCTCTTCTTCCCCTTCCAAGCTTTCATTCCTCTTTCCTGCTCCCCCTCTCCCCCCCCCTCGCTCCCAAAAGCCTTTTCCCCTCACCTTCCTTGCTTCCAAAACCCTAATTTCCCTCCCACCGCTCAGGGGGTGCTCTGACTGTACTTTTCCCGCATAGCAGCAGGGAATTGAACTGGACCCTGGGATTTCTGGTATAATAATAATAAGAAGAAGAAGAAGAAGAAGAAGAATTACAAAAGCTGTATGGCCATCTGTTGGGAGTGCTTTGATTGAGCATTTCTGCATGATATACTATATATAATCATTTTTTGGGACTTCACAAGAAACTTTTGCTTCAAAAAGGGCTCCACGGCTGAACAAGTTTGAGAACTGCTGGTATAGAGCAATTTCAATACAGCCAGAGGTCATTCCTTCTTGGCTATGAAAACAAGGGGAAAAGGGCAATAGAAGAAAATAACACTTGAACTCTCTTAGCAACAGAAAGTAACTTGAGATCCAGCTGCCTTTGTCTATGTGAAGCTAACTGCATCTTTCTTAGGGAGAAAACATTGTACAGCAGACCGTTACGCTCAATCTACAATGTCCTATAATCCAGTTTCAGTATCCAGATTAACCACATTAAACTGGATTCTATTATCCAGGGTAGCAAGAAACAAGCTTGCCCGCTCCTCAATGTGACATCCTTTCAAATATTTAAACATGGCTATCATATCCCCTCTCAGCTCTCATTTTTCCAAACTAAATATACACAGCTCCCTCTCAGCTGCTCCTGATAGAGCTTGGCTTCCAGACGGTTGGTTGCCCTTGTCTGGACACTTTTTTGTTTGCCAACATCCTTCTTGCTTTGTGTTACCCAGCAATATATCTTTTAAAATATATGATTTATTGCTTATTTCACATAGAAACTGAGGTTTCTCATTACATTCACATGACACCCTACGTACAGGAGGCAACACAGTAACATGTTGTGACATACAGTTTGGAAAGCTCTGGTCTACAGGGATGACAAGAGCAAAGCATGGATTTGACCGATCAACTTCCATATTTTCCTAGCACAATCAGGTTCATATTTTTGAATAGCCATCCAAAATTAATGCACAACACATAATGTAACATACATGATGATCCTAAGAATCCATAATCTCTAGGAATGTATTAACTTTGAACTTTAAGAAAGTTTTGGCCACTTAAGTATTGTACAATAAGAAAGCAATCCATCATATATACTAAATTATATAACTCAGAATTAGTTTTAAAAAATATATTTCAGAGCAAGTACAGCAAGCTAAGAATTTCTATAGAATGAACCATTAGAGCATTAATACGTATTTTGAAATATAAAGCACATAAACTGTCAAATATACTTTAGGCCTACACTGTGACTGATGATTTTAGCACAACAGATTTTATTGAGCAATACAGCCTTTACTGTCAATTGAAGAATTCATTTGATATGCTCTCCTAAAATGACAGCTCAAGTTTGCAAGTCTCAGCAAAACAAATTTGATATATTTCTTATTTGAGGTGAGCACAGAGAGCCTGATATGTCAAAACAACGTATTTTCATTGGAAGAAATATACTTTGCTTGCAAAAAAAAAACACCCCATACCAATCCACACAAAACAGAACCCCAGACGGTGAAAAAGTAAACAAAAAACCTTAAATTGCAAAATATTGTTTATCAAATTCCACCTTATACCTCCCTTGGCTATACATTAAAACAGTTTAGACATATCCTTCTTTTTGTATTGTTCTTGAAGGCAGATTCATGAATGTTGAACTTTAACAACATTTGGATAATCAGTACTGCATGAAACAATTCACTGCATGTTTTAAATTTTAGGAAATATCTGATCCAGGCAGGTGATAGCATGCCTATTTACATATACCTCATTTTATATTTACACAGAATATGCACAGTACTATTTTTCTACAACCCAGAACCAGCTTTTCTGACTACTTTCAGTTCTTATTATTGTTGGGTCTCAGGTTTATGGGTACCTTGATGGGAAGACTGTCACTCATTGAATTGTAATACCAGTAGATGATGTATGCAGTCATTATATCAAAGTTCTTTGTCTTGCAAAAACACATTCTACATTTTCCCACCACTGTTTAGCAATGAACTGAAATTAATGCCACAAGCCATATTGCTTCTGCATGCAAAACTGTATATTATGTGCATGCAAAGCTGTATATTATGTACCTAAGAGGTAATTTATTTCACTGAATTTTTATATCCCATTCAACTCACTAATTATTGAGCAACACATCCTTAGAAACTGTTACTTTACAACAGTGATACCATTTGAATAGATCTGCATTGGACAACCACAAAATGCTTGTTTAGACAAGGCACTGATAAACTTACGTAGCTCTCCCACTTTTAGGATATCACACAGCATCTTTGTTAATTCAATACTACTTCGGCCAAATGGACATTCATGCTTATCTTCTCGGCTGCTGTTTTCTAGGACAATCTGAAATAAAACATCCAACCAGTCAAGAAAGGGTATGCCATAAGCAATATAAAATCTATATATTAGTTTGAAATTAGAAACAATAATAACAGAACTTCAGCTCCTTTTATTTTATATGGATTGCACTAGTTGTCGACCATGTACTTGTAATGTGGAGTAGTAACTTCAGTTGTATATGCTCCATATAGCAATTCTAATGGACAAATCAACCTGGGATTGAGGTCCACCACTCTCAAAGCCATCCATTCTCAAGGCAGCTCTGAAGTTAGAAATAATCATACTATTGAATACCATCAAGTATCCACTCTGACTGACTAATGTGTTTCTTCAGAGTATTGCAATTTCTTGTCATTTTTGGAGATGCAGTGAAAGCCCATATCACAGCATGGTAAATTGAAAAGAGTTTTTTTGTTCTTGCTGTTAATTGAATCACTTCCAGATGATATACACTTTTCATATTTAACTGCAAAAAATGTCTGGGTCTAGAAAATAATTTCAAACAATTTTCCACAGAGAGCTGTGCTTTGAGATAGATAAGCTCTGCTTCTGCATTTTGTGATAAGTTCTATGACCAGTAACCCCCCCTCCCCAAAGAAAAAAAGAAAAGCCCAACCCCAAAATGCCCAGAGGATCAAAGTATTTCAAATTCAAAGGATTCTGAATTCCCTTATATCAAACAGTTCCTAAGTTGGAAGTACTATGAATTTCCTAGAAAACAAGTGTTATCTAAATGACTGCCTTTCCTTAGATATTTTCCCACCAACTTCACTTTCTTCTGATTAGTTTTACCTAAGAATATCTGGCAACAGAAAACCTCAATGCGCCTCCATCCCATGCTATAACTCAGGAAGGTTATGCAGAACTAAAGGGTGAAGAGTGGGATGATGAAGTCTTTGCTTTTTGGACATAGGAACTATTTAAGTGATCCACAAAAAGGAGAATTTAGCTGCATGGAAATAAAACCAAGAATGCCATTTTAAAATAAATATATCAGAAAAAAGCACATCCAGCAATAGGATCATAAATTTTCTCACCACCAGATGAGATTACACATTTGTTTGTATGCCCATTTTGATTTTTTTTTGCACTTCTGACCTGTTTTTATAAAATAAATATTTGTGGAAAAATAAATACAACTATATTATTCTGTGAATTATTCTTTTAACAAAAAAAGTCCTGAAATAAGAAAATTCATATAAGACTGGTCATTTTGTCAAATGATTGTCTCTCTGTATTGAGAAAACTTTTCTCTCTTTAGATGAGAAAAGTTCTGAGTCTTATTTACAGTGCAGTAACTGCTTCCTGGAGTACTTAAAACCTGCCAGGTAAACAACAGAATGTTGGGAGAAAAAAAACCTACAAAAGCAAGTCAAAATTTGCACAGGGACATACAAGGTACGTACTTATGGAGAATTTGCTAGGAATAAAAATCTTCACTGTCCCACATTGGTTCATTATCAGCACTTGACAAACTTAATCACTATTTTGCAGCCCAGGGAGACCTGAAAGTTTGGTGGGTTGAGGAGTGGTGACTAGAATATCACACTAAGAAAGTGATCACAGACAGGAATTGAAGAAAAATAACTAATATAACCCCCAAATGAATAAAGTCACATGACCAGGTCATTCTACCTCACATTTCCATCAGTATTGCCATCTTACTTGTGTATATATGCTTTCAAGTTGTCTGCTGACTTATGGTGACCCCATTGATTTCATAGGGCTTTCTTAGGCATCGAATACTCAGATATACTCAGATATGTTTTGTTGCCAGTTAGTTCCTATGAAATTTAGCCTACAACACCTAATATTCACTGGTGATCTCTCATCCAAGTGGGCATTAATAAAAAAATGGAAACTTCTGGAGAACCCATTCCCAACATAGTCCATATTAGAGGCAAGGTCTCTCAGGTGAAAACACTCCTCATGCTGTTACTATTATTATTATTTTATTATTACTATTTCTCGAACTTCTAGGCCGCCACTCCCGGGTGGCTCAGGGCGGCTTACAAAATCAGGACAGTAGCACAGTAAAACACCATAAAACATTATAAAACATCCACACATTAAGACACAAGATGCTGTACGAAAAAGCAATGACGTGCAGCATAATACAATACAATTAAGATAAAATCACAGGCAGAACTGGTACATTAATGGCGACTTACAAACCAAAGGCCTGTTGGAAAAGGAAACTCTTACAAAACCTCCTAAATGACACAAGATTGTGTAGTGCTCGTGTCTCCGCTGGGAGAGCATTCCATAAAGTTGGAGCTATCACTGAGAACGCTCTCCTTTGGGTGGCAGTCAACCTAAGTGTCTTAGCAGGGGGAATTGTCAGTAGATTGTTGTTCTCTGACCGCAGTGATCTCGTAGGGCAATATGGGGTAAGCCGGTCCCTCAGGTACATTGGCCCCAGGCCGTGCAAGGCCTTAAAGGTGAGCACCAACACATTATGTGCCTGCAAGTTCAGATGAACCCATAACAGGTGGGGTGTTTGTTTTGGCGATATTTGTTCAGAGCCTGAGAGTGTATGACTTGCCTAAAGTCACCCAGTGGGTTTCCATGGCTGAGCGGGGAATTCAAACTCTGACCTTCAGGTTCCTAGTTCAACACCCAAATCCTTACATTGCATTGGCTCTCATGAACATCCCACTAACTTGATACAAACATTTTAACTTTCATCTCATGAAAGTGTCAAGTATGAGCCAGTAAAATTCCATAGTCTTCTATGACTGAGAAGATGGTATAAACTCAAAAGCCAAGGCTACCCCCAATAGACAATAAATCAACAAAGTTGGAGTTAAATCCAATTACTTTCTTCTATTAGCAGAATAGCTTTTGATCCAATAGTTGCCTCTGTTAGCAAGAGGCCAGGGGAAGATTTTTTAAAATCAATTTTATCTTCTGTCGGAAGTTCTTTACTTTCCATTGGGGGGAGGGGTCACAACAGTATCTGACACAGATTTGGATCTGGGGCTGGATGAAAAGAGAATCAGCTAATATCTTCTTTAGTTAACAGATCAAAAGGCCTTCTATGCATGAAAAGGCACAGTTCAGCTCAAACCATGATTTCCTAAAGCATTTCCCCTTCTGTATTGAAAATAAAGGTTTGACCTATGCCTAATTGAAACGCTATGGATAAAGAATGGTATGTCACCTAAGAAATGCTTTGGAAACTTGTTATATATTTCTACAGATTTCTTTCAGGAACATGTTACATACTGAATGAGTCATTCCTTCTGCTTTGCAGCCTTTCATGGTAAAAAAACTAACAGCTCTAAAGTATGGCAGAGATGACAGAAAAGAACCAACCTGAAATAGCAACTATAGGATGTAACGACACTAAAATCACTTATGTGTTGTTCCCCATCCCCTAGTCTGATGATCAGATTTAAACTATACTTAAGAGATCATGTCAAAATGATGAAAGTGTTGATGCAACAAATAAAAGTGGGTAGTGAAAATTAATAATAAGCCGAAGTAAAATGAAAGGATAAAGAAAAGGGCAACATCGGACTCTACAATATCTTCATTATTTCAAATTAATTTGCTGGTTCTTGTATTACCTCCATATATCAAGATTTTATGAGTGGTTCAAATATTTATTGATGATAATGTGTCTGCCTGTGTCACAGGGCACAGTTACAGTAATCAATATGATTATCTGACAATCAAATGAGAAAATGTGTTACAATTTACCACTCGGTAAATAATTGCCACTTTAAGTAATCAATATGCAAACAGCTTTCTCCATCTATTCATATTTACTGTACAGGCAATGAGTCAAAAAGCAGAAACAAATTCATTCTGAGGAGGAGGGAAGACGTTATATCACAGCTAGCTACATGGAAGTAACAGCAGGCAGAGTTTTATTATTATTATGCAAACGCAATGGAAAGAGAACTACAGTAGAGTCTTGTTTATCTGACATAAACGGGCTGGCAGGATGTCGGATAAATGTAAAAGTCAGATAAAACAGAGGCTTCTGGGAATTGAAGTCCATATCTTTATCCTGGCAGAGATCAGTGGTGAGTGAGTTCTCCTTCTGTTTGGTTTTCCAGACACAAGGAGAGAACTCACTCACCACTGATGGAAAAAAGAGCAACAAAGGAATGGTAATAAAAAGGTAGATAGTACACTTATACAAATCCTCAAGACAACTTTCTTTTCTCTTCCCATATTTCCTACAACATGGAAGGTTGGATAAGCGAGACTCTACTGTGCGTAGATAATCAAAATGAAACCAATATTGAGCTAGGGAATACATATTTAAAACAAGAAGCATACTGGTAAGCTGCTGTCACACTGCAGTTATTTCATGCTCATGCCATCATGTACTATAAATAACGCTGACAAGGGTACACTTGCCCATCTTTATTTTCTTCTAAACCTCTAGCTGGGAGAGCTAAGCAAAACCATCAGAAAAATTATGAAGCTCAGCAGTTATTGAATGGTATCATTTTAGGCAACATCCAGCATGTTCAGATATTGTGCATATACATTGTTAAGCCTATACACAGAAAACAAGGATGCAAGGAAGACTAGTTGCTAAGCAATACTGTTCTCCCAGTCAACACCTATTTGATAAAAAAATTATACAAAGGGGTTGATCCTTATTCTATGATGATGATATATGCTTGCTGGCATTTTATCCTTTCTGAAAAGCTTATAATCAGAGTGAGTTTTGCCATTAGACAGGATGACATGCTTTCCTCCGGCAGTAAGAATTCAAGGAATGATGAATCCTTCCTCCTACCCTGCCCCTAAATTGGACTAAGGAGGTGGTAGAGATTATGGCTAAAGCAGCAGCAAGGCATGTCCTCCCACTACAGGGAGGGGAACCTTGCAACAGTGCTGCTCATGGTTATAAAGTGACTTTTGATATCATATTAAAAGATGCCCCTTGTTTGTCCACCTTCATTTTGAAAATATATATTTAAAATATCTGGTGATTTGAAGCATAACCGCAAGTAACTTAACTAGAATATGATAATTTCAAATGCTCCATTGCCCCATTTGCTATTCATAAGATTAAGGATCTCCTATCTGCTCACGGTGTAAAACAAATCTGACAACTATTTTAATCTAACTGGTATTTTAATACAGTGTTACTTGATCTTTAGTCAAGAAAAATATGAAAAGGGGCTTGCCAGTCCAGTAAGGCTTTCAACTCCTTTCATAAAATACAGCATTGCTCTTGATATCTAAACCCAATCCATGATAAAGACCACACTGATTGTGACCCAAAAGTTATTTTTTTAACATTCTGCAGTAAAAATAGTGTTAGAACCTCACAGATAATTCCGTGCATCTATTACAAATATTGTTATTGTGACAGAATGAAGGGGAGGTCCAGAGGAGAGTATATACTTTAGCCTCCAGATATTTTACACTAAAGATCATAGATCGTTGGGTAGTGCTAAGAAGAGTATAAACCTAAAATTATGTGCGTCAAGGCCTCATACACCTCTGATTTTCAAATACCTTGGCTTAGTTCTTGGAATGACTGTGGTTAGAAGTAAAAAAAAAGGAAAACAAAGTTAACAAAAAAGGAGAGGTTAGACATGGTTGAATACAGTTCCTTTTTTGCTGTTTAAATGAAATATAGTGATGCCACAAAAAAGCCAGTCATATATTGTTCCTGGTAGCAATGCTGGATGAACAAACAGGTTCAGTTCGGGAACAAGCCAAGGACTTGATTTTTTCAGCTTCCACCCACAGAGCACAATTCTTTTAAAAAATGTTTTCAATCTATAGCCTGCCTTTCTCCCATAAGGCACCTTAAATAAGAAAGTCAATCATTAAAATGTTGGCAACTCGATCTAGTAACCATTACTGTTTTCAGTTATTTTAGGTTTGAACATACTAAGCCACTTTTTGGGTGTGCAGTTTCCCAAAGCAGTTCATTTTTTTAACATAATACAGCATTATTAACAGAAACAGCAGAAGAAAGAAGCAGAATTTTGTTTGAAAGAGCCAGATGAATCAATCTGTCAGAGTTAACAGCCTGGATGAACAAAACTGCTTAAATAAAAACTGGGGGGGACGGGGGGACGGGGAACAATTATGATCAGGACAAACTAAATACATAAACCCAAACAATTATAATAACCCATAGTACTAAATCCCCAAAGGCACATATGTTAAATTTCAGGCCCATGCACCAAATCCGACCTACTACATCATTTTATGTGGCCCTTGATGTCTGGACACTATGATCCTTCCTTTTTGCCCCGAAGGCCAGAACCTAGCCCTACTACCTCTGCTTCTTAAACGGAAATGCATCAAAAGGGAAGGGGGCGTACAAGATGGCCCCAGGATTTGGTCTGCTCCAGGGTTTACTCTGAAGTTTAATAGAGCACTCTAAGAGAAAGTTTCGGGGTGGTGGTAGTGTGTGTTTGTGGATGCATCCAAGGCGTACATAAACAAGTCCCAAAATGTGTTTTTTAAAACTATAAAAACATAAAAAACATGTCCAACATTTTTGGGGGGGAGGGGGGCATTCCAGAATAGTTCCGAGTTCGTGCAGACTGGTTTTCCCCTTTCCCAAAAACCTTTCCTAGGAAATGTCAGACAGGCTGTTTCAGAACAAGGGATGCTGTGAACCCAAGTTGAGGTTCACATATGTAACACTCCTTCTCTCCTCCTAAAGTGGTTCCCCTGACTGTTCACACACAATCTGTTTATATACAGTATGTGTCTCTGTGCGTTCATATTTGTGTAGGCTTGTATGTGTCGAGTGCATGTTCATATTTCTGTTTTTGTGTGTCTATCTGTGCACACATAACTCAACATCCTATATATTTGAGTATGTTTGTACATCCCTCCCTCCCTCCCTCCCTCTCTACACACACACACACACACACATTCAGGTTGTACTGGAAAGTTCATAATCTATTGGAAATTCCAGTGCACCATAACCTTATTGCAAAGGTAAAAATGATGTCACCTCCTTTTGGCAAATGTGAATCTCTATGAACCTGAAAAACACTAGTCAAAAGAATGGTGTGACCTTGATAGAAGTCAAACCTTAAGACATATAATATTCATAAAGTATTAATGTAATAGCACCACAGGTAGCTCAGCTGTTAAACTGAGGAACCATGTCTTTAAACAGCCAAGGATAAAGACAGGCCACTACAAAAATATATCTGGTTAGCAGAGGATGCTTGTTTGAAGTAGAATTTGCAGTTGTAATTTGCTGTTGCCCAAAAAGAATATACACTCCCTTAAAACATGCACTGAAGAGGCAAAACAATGTAGTCTTCTTTGAAAAATAACATATCTTTAGAAATCATATCTAACAATATGTAAAGCATACCTAACAATATGTAAATCATATCTAAAATTATGTAAATCATATCTAAAAATATGTAAATCATATCTAACAATTGAGCTGGCCCATGGGATTCATGGAAAAGAGTATTCTATGTGACCGTTGCCATTGTTGAAATGGCCCTGCTTCTAAAACATTAGTTTGATCTCAATTAATGAAAGGACCTTAGATGAAGATCTCACCAAAAAACCTGCCTATGCAGGATGGCACACATTTCTGCAAATATAGTCAATTCACCATACATGTATTCTGGTAATGCCAAGGAGGGCATATGCTACACTGTATGACAGGACAGGTTTTGAAAAGCTGCTGGCAGATAAAGGAATAGCAGGTTTCCTTTTTGAAATGACTGAAGGTAGCATGTTGATTTGCTTTGAAATGTCAATCATGTGAGAAGTGAGTACATGCGCTTACATTCTTTGCTTACTTTGTTCCATCTCCTTTTAAATCCCCTCACTGGACAACAAGATAAAAGGGGATGTGCCTATGGGCAGAAAATAGAGCCTGGTTTTTCAAGCAATAGCCACAAACCCTAAGCCAAAACTTCATCTTACAAAAGGAATTTCCTCATATATCTCTTGGATGCAGGCCATTCACATCTAGAACTTAATTATTAACGGAGCTTACACAAGTTATCATTTTTTAAAAACTATAATCCCCAGAGTCTTCCAGCAAGAGAGGCTACTTAACATATGTCATCCCAAGATCATGGAAGCTAATTGTTCTTTCTTTTAAAATCCAGAACATCATGTTAAAATGGAATAGAAAAGTTTTAGGTGGTCATCCATGATGTTGGGTCCAGAAATTAACTCCTATGAGGAATGGTGGAAAGAACAAGGTATATTTAGCTTGCAGAAGAGATGGTTAAAGGAGACATGGTAGCGCTCTCCAGGTATTTGAATGATTAATGGCAGAAAAGATGAATTTAAGTTGTTTTCTAAAAGTTAGAATAGAATTTGCTCAAGCCCTACAGGGAAGTAGATTTTGACTAAATATGGAAGGAAACAAGAAAGACTCTTCAGCAGTGAAATGGCTTTGGAGTTGGGAAGCTCTCAGTTGACAGAAGGGTTTAAACAGAATTTGGATTAGTATTTGGCAGTAGCTACATTTTGCACTCCTACTACTACACTGAAAAGACAATCGTACTATATGATTGCCAATGTTCTTTCTAAATCTATGTCAAGTGTGCTCCTCTACAGCCTTTAAGAAATAGTAGCAAATGGTCAGTTATTTGAAGTATCATCATTATCATTCTGCCTCCTCGACCTCTTCTCCTCCATCATCATCTATTATGCTTAATGGACCAAAGTTAGAAACATTTGAATAATGCTTTCAGAAGTAAAAAATAAATAAAGGTGAATATTTGTTAAGATTAAAATGGCAACAAGTATGAAAAATGATGCAAGAAAGGAAGAGAGGACGAACAGATGAAGACAAATAGAGGGAAAAAACTACACAGTGAAGATGTGATCACACAACAAATTGGAAACATAACAGTCTCTAAGAAATTATCTGAATATGGAAGTAGCTTAATAGAAACATTCATGGATGTAACTTGGTAGAAACTACTTTTTGAAAAGTAACTTCTTTTCTTTCTGTTATAAGAAGAACTGCAGCTTTACTGACTTTTTCCAAAATAATGGCACATATTTCTGAACAAGCATTACTAACATTATATTTAACTCAACTTCAGAAATTAAAGCACAACATATCAAACAACTCATTTTGATTAAGATAACATGAGTGGGCAGAAGGCTTTTTCTGGAGCTTGCGGAAGGATGTGTAGGCAGTCTTCTATACAACTAGTATATGGGCTATGAAATATAAAGTGCATAATCTTACTGAGTCAACCTAATTAAGTTTTCAATCGGCTACACAAAATGGTTACGTTTGTCTGCACTTTTACAACTTCTGAAACAATAATCATCCCTCATCTTTTCCTCCTCTTCTCCTCCCTCAGTTTTTTGAGGTCTCAAAGAAAGGTAAAAAAAACGCAAACAGTAAGTTAACTAAACTGCTTATCAAGAAGTGTAAATCCATACTACAGTCAGTCCTCCGCATTTGTTGGGGGTAGGGACATAGGGTCATTGCAAAAGTGAAAAAGGTGCTTAACCCCCCGCCCCCCAGAGAACGCTTCTCTAAGAAGTTGAGTTCCATAATGGAGAACCTAAAGGTTCCTAGAAATCTCTTGATTTCATAGAATGATTCTATGATCAGCTTCCAGAAGAAATTGATTCCTTACGAGAACACTTTAATCAGGTCCACAAGTAATCAAATCTGAAACAGTCAAACCCACAAATGTGGAGGGCCAACTGTATATTAACTCTGTATTATTCAGTGGAAGGAAAAGATTAAAAAATAGTGCTTCTACGTATTTTCTGAAAAGCCTTGTTTTGTAATGCTTTTCAAAATTTGATGCCAATTTATCGTAGTTTCACAGAAACCGGTGCTGCAGTTATGTAAAGTAAATATTTAGACGTCTTCGCTCACACTCGAACTAACAAATTTCTAAGGAGTCAATGTCCATTTTCTGTTAGAAAACTTGCCAGAACCATGTATTTAATCTACAGGGTACTTTCTAAGGTAAAAGGTATATCATTTGGTCCGATTGCAATCTTCAGTGCTTCTTGGCATTGAAACTGCAGTAGTGCAATAACTGTCCCTTTTCTTCCATTCGTGCCTCTTTAAAGACATAGTTTGAACAATTTGATTTTTCACACAAGAGTAGAACCAGCTGTCCAGCGAGCACTGGCCAAATATTACTGATTTGCTCAGTGAAGAAACAGCCAATGAAACAGTTGGTAATATGGCAGCTGCAATGCCCTCTTTTTGCACTGCTTCTGCACCATTTTCAGGCTATATGTCTGGCATTACATTACTTGAAAAATTGTGCTTGCACGTTTCAACAGCCCTTTCCCCCCTCCCTCCCTCCCTTTTAAATAATGAAGTGAAAATGTGCAAATAAAAATGAACAAAGTTTAACAACTAAATGTTCTCTAACTTTTGTTAAAGTATTTTTTCAATAAGAAGGAAGAATTATTAATGTAAGAGAGAACAATGTGAAAAAGGTATGAAGAAATATATGGGGTGTGGTGGGGGGTTGTCTAAAATGGATAGTCACCAGAGGCAAAATGCATTTGGAGATGCTGCATGAAACTGACCAAAGCTGCCATTTTCATATTCAAATGTTAAGAAATACCAGTGTATGGCAGATTTCCCCAAGGCTTTAAACATCTGCATAACACATGGCTAACATCCTGCATCATGCAGAAAGTCACTATCTGCTATTTTTGAGAGAAGAAAGCACTTTTGGTGAACTAGACAAATAGAGAGGTTTCCAGTAACAAAATCCACATGGGTCTTTCAATTTTGTCTTTTAAATAATGGAAATAAATAGACTGCTTTTATAAGGACATCCATTCACATCATTCCCTCTTGGGGTTACCATCCCTGAGTCAGAAATGCACCTTGGGGTTGCCATGCCTGAGCTTTTGCCATTGGGAGAAACACTGCAGGAATGTCAGGGGAAGAAAGTGACATGAAAAGATTAGTGTTTGATCTATTTCTAGACAGATGTGGAAGACCTAAGCAGTACTGCTGTAGGATGCAGGATGAGAAAGGCTGCTGAAAAGTAAAATCTGAAGCTCAGTAAGAGAATGGGTCAAATGAGGCGAGTTATACTAGTAGGTGGACGAAGGCAAGTCCTTTCATGCAGCAGGTTCAAGGCATCATAAATAACAGCAAGTTGTTATTTATGTATTCATTGTAATTGGCACCGTAATCTCTTTTAATGTGTAAGCCACTTTGAGTCTCAGTCTTGAGAAACAGGTGAGATATCAATTAATCAATCAGACAATCAATCCTGCTACTAGAGATGGGAAAGACTGGTTGCATTCCAGTCATTTATATTCCTCAAGTGGTCACTGCCACATTCACATATTTGAGTCTCACACCTGCACGAAGCCACCATTCGGAACCACATAGCTAGTAGAAATTCTGGTGGTAGCACTATACTCCCTAATATGCAAGCTTTGGAAGCCATTTCTCCATTTCCAACTCCTTTGATAGAGCAGCAGAATTCAGGGTAGTACTATGCATGCTGATGAAAACAGGAAGAGCCAGTTGTGTGACTGCACAGATGACTACTTGAAGAACATACGTTTTGACCTTTATTTCTTCTTTGTTATTTATCTGCATCACACACAGGGGTACTGATAAATGAGTTCATTCACCTGGGGCAGTGATAAGCACATCAATTGGAAGAATGAAAATAGAATACTTCTGCCAAATGTTGCATCAGGCCCTGCCCTTGTGTCCAGATGATAGTATTCAATGAATATTGAGATCCCAGCTCAGGAGGTGGCCAAACATACTGCTGGTGTAAGAATGCCCCTTAAGAAGGATGATGATGGAGCTGTGGCCCTAATGGTCTGCCTACTTACTCTGCTATCCAGGGGGAGATTGAAAGCTTGTAGAAGAGAATGATAACCCATAGAACTATCTTGCTAAGATTTGTGAGATTTCCTGACACTTCCTGTAGCCAGAAGAAAGAAAGGAACGGGTGAGGTGATTAATGAAAGGCTTTTGTGTGAGATACCTAAAATGACAAAGTCCTACAGATAAATTTATTCCAGAGAATTCCAGGCCTGAAGATGCTGGAATGCTGGAAAATGATTTTCTGCTATCATAATAATAATAATAATAATCATCATCATCATCATCTTTATTTGTATCCCACCACCATCTCCCCAAAGGGACTCGGGTGGCTTACAAGGCACCCCAAGAGTCTGTTGTCACCTTTGGAAGAAAAGACATGTTAGGCTTCAACACCACTTTGTCCCTTTGCCAAACTATGCATGGTGGATCAAAACAGAACACTATAAATGACAAATTAGGTACAAAAAAATAAAAACACTTTATCCCCTTAAAAGCATTCTATAGGAATCATAGCAACAATTAATCCCTCAGCTGCCATGGCAATCATTCCCTCTGCTCCCCATTGTAAATATCTGAAAACATAACAGCCTCCAAACAGCCCCCAGTATATGGATGATATGAATGTAAAGATCCACATGAACTAGTAGCTATGAAACTCAAATCAGCTTATGCTCAATTATTGGTAAGCTAATGAAAGAAGCCCCTGTAGAGGGTGATTAGTAATTTCACATTTCAAATATTTGAAAAATAGAATTTACAAGAGTTTTTCATAAGACTGCACCAAGAAAAACCTATTAACACACCAGAAAACCAAGTTTTCCATTGATTGTATGAGGTCTCCAATACATAACATTAACTTCTTTTGAGCAAATCCCCTTTAAACTTCTTGAATAACTTTTCAACAAATTTACTTAAGAGTAAGTAACACAATGAACTTCATGGAACTGACTTCTGAATCAACTTTTACTGCATTTAAATGCATTATTGATGTTTCTTTTAATGCTCACAGTACATTAAAAGCAGATGTATTTAAAAGGGAATATATGAAAGTTACTGTCCTAATTTGGGTGTATTCCATCCAGAATCTACTTCTGATCCTTTAAAATGTACAATCTGTTAGATGTCAAAATGCCCCTGATGTTCTAAGGTGCCAAGGTGCCATTTACAAAATTCTTAGAGGTTTTGGTTTATGCTCCTTTTAAATAAACTTGTATATTAACCGATATATTCCCCGAAGTTTACTGAAATCAGTCTAGAATGAGTATCTGACTATGCTTGGCTTCCTCTTTCCACTGTATATCAAACTGCAAGGGAGCATGGCCACTCCCATCTAAGGATTCTGCTATTTCAACCTTGTTAACAAGACCATCACTGTTGGTTAGGATCAAGTCTAAAACAGTCAATTGCCTTGTTGCCTCTTCTACCTTCTGGGAAATGGAATGGTTTGTTGTGTATAAAATTTTATTGCTTTTGACCAAAGGCCGTTGCAAGTCCAAAATAAAAAAGAGCGCACACACAAAACAATACATATGGAATTTGCATAGTAGACAATAAAAGGTTACCAGTTACTTATACACCATGAGTCACATTTAAACCTTCTTAAACCAGATTATCTCCTTTACATAGGACAGCCATCTCCGCTATGTGCCTCCTCCTAATCTTCTTAGCCGCAAGAGCAAACAGGGCTATGCGCCAGGTCGTATATTTATCTGTATCCATAAGGAGGTAGAGTAGTATCTCTTGAGAATTCAGAAAGATTTTGTTGTCCAGTAAAGGTAAGATAAAGCGCTCCCTAGGATCTTTGTGTAGGGGGCAGCACATTAAGTAATGTACCAGGTCCTCTGGGTAGGGGCAACCAACAATACATCTTCGTTCAATTTTGGGGACTTTTTTAAGCCTCCCGTCCCTTTCCGCTGAATCAAACATATTTAGTCTGAGCTCTGTGAAGGCTCGTCGGAGCTGGACAAAGGTCAGGCTGTCAAGGTAGTCTGGGTAGCCAGTGGGTTGTCTAAGGCTGTAGTATAGGGGGCACACGGAGAGTCACAGGCAGCCTGGAGGTCTGTAAGTGTAGTGACTTCTAATATTGTCTTGTTTATTTTTGTCTTCCTTGTGGGGTGGTCTAGCTTTGCCAGCTCACTAACCGAGAGACCATATTTAATGGCCAGTTGTGCTGCCTTGTGGACCCAATTGTTAACAGGTAGACCATTGTTAAGTTCCAAGAGACATTTTTTTGGTAATCTAGCAGTTGGCATTTCTTGGATTTTAAGCCAATAGCACAAGATCCTTTTATCTATTTGGCTTTCTAGGGTTGGGACAGAGGTTTCAAGGCGGATCATGGCAGTTGGAGTGTCTTTAGGGAGGCCTAATAGTGCCCTTAGGAAGTAATTTTGAGGCACTTCTAGACCTAGGGCACTAGGTATGCCCCAGATTTCTGCCCTGTAGAGAAATTGCGCCAGGGTTTTGGCTTTGAAAACAGTTAGGGCGGGATTAACCAGATTACCACCTTGTTTGGCAGCAAAGCTCAGTGTTGCTTTGGCTGATCTGTAAGCTTGAGTTTTGATGTTACTCATCTGTTGTTTCCAGGTGGCTGATTCGGAAAAGAAAATTCCTAGGTATTTAAAGGATTTGACTTGTTTTATTACATGTTCATCTAGGCGCCAAGAGTGTGTTTTGGGGCGCCTACCAAAGACCATAACCTGGGTTTTGCTGTAATTTATTGTAAGAGCGTTTTGTTTACAATATGTTGAGAATCCAGCCAACAACCGTCTTAGCCCTACCTGAGTTCTTGACAGGAGAATGATATCATCGGCATACATTAGCAGGGAAAGCTTCTGGTCCAGAATAGTGACCGGGCGTATTGTAGGCCCTCTAACTCCTTGACAATATCATTGATATAGAAGTTGAATAAAAAGGTGCTAGGATACAGCCCTGTTTGACACCAGTGTAGGTATTTATTTTTGGTGTGAGATGACCTGCCATATCAACTTTGACCTGTGTTGAGGTATTGGTATATAGGGCCCTAATCAGATACAGCAGACGAGGGTCAATGTCTGCCTTCTCCAATTTTGTCCAGAGCAGGTCTCTTGGGATTGAGTCAAAGGCTGATTTTAGGTCAATAAAAGAGGCATAAAGTTTTTGCTTCATATTTTGGGTGTATTTACGGATCAGGAAATTTAATACAAAGCATAGATCAATGGTGGATTTTCCCTTTTGGAAGCCGGCTTGGGTTTCAGATATTAGGTCATTGCTCTCAGACCAATCTTCTAGGCGTTCCAATAGGGTACGTGCATACAGTTTAGAGGTAATGTTCAGGAGAGTGATTGGCCTATAGTTAGCGGGGGTTTTTTGTCCCCCCTTTTTTATGTATAGGGGCAATAATGCTTGATCTCCAGCCCTCAGGGATGGACCCTGTTTTGTTTACATGGGTGAACAGCTTGGCCAGGATAGGTATCCAGTAGTCTGATTTTACATTTAGCAGTTCCATGGGGATCATATCTTCTCCAGGTGCCTTATTTATTGATTGTTTGGCCATGATTTTTTTTGACCTGATCGGGGGTGACCGCTGGCCACTCTGGGAGGGCATTGATTTGGGGACAGTGTAGACAGAGGTGCAAAGTTGTTTTGTAACTGTACATATTTGTAAAGTATTCCTCCCATACGTTACTTTGAATTGATGCTTCTAGGGAGTGATTTGCTGTTCTGGTTGCTCGTGCAATAATGTACCAGAACTTTTGTGTGTCCTTCTGCATGGCAGCGTGGGCCAGTTCTTTCCATTGGGTTGTATGATAATTATGTTTCTTTTCGTTGAGTAGTGTTTTATAATTGCTTCTTAGCCCAGCTATATATAAATGTGTTTGGTTATTATCTTTATTGGCCGTTGATTTTAAGGTTTTCAGAGCCTTCTCTAGCCCTTTCCTGGCCTTGTGACAGTCCTCATCAAACCAGGTCTTTGGTCTGAATTTAAGTAGTTTAGAATTGGAGGATGTTATAAGGTATGGTTTTAAGTAGGATAAGAGGGTTTCATATGATCCTATGATATTATCATGCTGGGCCAGGATATTTTCCCTTAGTTTAACAAAGTCAGAAGTTTCCAAGGTTTTGGTAATTCTATCTTGGAGCTGGTCATTCCACCTTAGTCGCTTGCCTCCGGTGATTAGGTAGTTAGAACCATCAGCATTGCAAGGCCTAATCAGGGAGCCAAGGGTTAGGATAGTCATCTGCAAGGGGTTATGATCATTTTCGGTCGAGGGATTATTTTAAATGAGTCGCGGAGTATTGGAACAGGGCTGGTGGCCATAAAATAGTCTATGGTACTGGCTCGGCCTTTAGAGGAAGTGAATGTATAATATCCATCTGGATCTCCAAGGCCATGTCCGTTACAGAGTTGAAGGTTGTTTTTAATTATCAGCTCACATAGATGCTTCCCAGCAGCATTGGTTCTCTTATCCAGTGCTACCCTTGAGGAAAGCTCAGGTACATCGTCTATGCTTAGACCAAAAATTGTATTGTTGATGGGAGTAGGGCCAATTCTGGCATTAAAGTCACCTCCGATGATCACCCATGGATTAGGAGATTGAGTTTCTAATTCCTCCATAATGTGGTTTAGGTTATCCCAGGTCTCGTGTTTCTTGGAGCCAGATCTTGCTGGAGGGATATAAGTGCAGATGATATATAATGGTTTAGGGACAATTCCAGTGACTGCTAACACTAGCAAGTTGGAAGTATTTAGTGGGCAAAATTGGGATATACCAACATTGAGTGTTGTTGAGATTAACACGGCAAGGCCACCTGAAGGTCTCCCAAACTTCCTAATTTTTGTTGCTGGGATGGAATAAGGAGTGTAACCTTGTAGGTTTATGCCACCTTCCTCAGATACCCATGTTTCCTGTAGAAGGATAATATCAGATGATTGTAGAAATTTTAAAAAATCCTCATCCTGCATCTTGTTAGACCATCCTGCGACATTCCAGGACGTAACTTTGATTGAGTCTGCAGTGGGTCAAGTATTGGTTATACGGGGAAAATTAGATTGATTATGTCCAATAGATGTTCTGGTGTTGTCCATTCCATTGAGATGGTTCCCGTTTCCCCCTATGTCCTGGTTATTAACAGTAATATTTGAAGTTGTGGATTATTCAGGAAAGCACCATAGCCGGAGAAGGATTGGAGTGAGTTCAGTCTACTCGTGATGAGCGACTTGTCGGAGAGTGGTAGTTTACTGAATGCATCAATAAGATTAGATTCCTCCATATCATCCATTAGAATATTATTTGAGGTGTCATACGGGGCTTGGTGGGTTTCGGGATCAGCATGTGGTTCATCCAGATGAGTCAGATTCTCGTTCTCAACCGGCTGTTGGCTCCTATCAGGAGCTGGTAGTGAAGTATCTTTTATAAGAGGTGGCCTGTTGGGAATTAGTGGGTATGGGGCCAGATGGGAAAAGACTCTTGTTACCTCAATATTTATTTGGGAGAATCGGTTCTTTAATTTGTATAGCCTTGCTACTGTATTGGCATCTCTAAAGGTTATGAGTGCCCTGGTCGTCACGTAGTTATAGAATAGATATTGAATATTTTCTATGTCCTCTGTTTTAATGAAGGATATTCCTATGGCTGTAAGCTGTTGGATGAGATGGCATTTTCTGCTGAATTGGGAAATGGAGTAGGATGGTTTAGGAAAATTTACAAATGCCAATTGTGATCTTTTAAGGACCAAAGATGGTATGTTAGGGTGTATTTGGGAGGCAAGTGAGGAATGGTTATCCATCTTGTTGTCTAGGTGGGGCATGTTGTTATTATTGCTGCCCTCATCCTTCTTCTCTGATGTTTGATTTCCCTCCATAGAGCTTACTAAGTTGGTGTTGTCTGGTTGAGGGTGGGTTGCTGATGAAATAGGTTCATTAGGTTTAATAAACAGCTTGCCTCCCTTTCCTTTGTTCTTGGTGGATCCTATGGCCTTTCTTGTTAAGCCTGAGGTTGTAGGGGGTTTTGAAAGGTTGTCTAGGAGGCTAAACATTCTCTTGAAATTAAAGTTTACAGCCTTCCTGGTTTTGACTAGTTGTGTTTCCAACTTCCGGTTGGGGACATTTCTTGCCCTCCCTCTTCTTTTCTTGATCTTATTTTTGGAATTTTATTATTATGCTTCTTTTTAGACTTGTTGTCTAGTTGAGGAGTGTTTTGGTTCAGTTAGAACCATCACCGGAAAGAGCTCTGTCAGGACAGCTTGCGCCTCTGTCTGAAGGCTCATTAATTTTAAGGGGGTGCAGCTTGCAGGAGCACTTCTCTGATAGTCCAGCAAATTATGTCAATGTTTGCGTTGATGGTGCTTATTAGATCATATTGTTTTTAAGCATGTCAAATAGCATTGCGAATGTGTGGATTCTCGTTCTCTGTTAGCTCTGTTGGTTCTTCATCGGGGTTAATCGAGGAGTGTGGGCTTCCTCCAGATTTAAGGGATTCTTCTTCCAAGCCAGTTAGAGCCTTTAGTTGTTGCTCGATTGTTTCCCTGCGTTTATTGTATTCTTCTATGGTTCTTTTTTCATTTTCCAATAGATATTCCAGGGAAGGCATTTCCTCAAAAAAGGATAGAAGGTTATCCTTACTAGTTGAGGAGTCATTTGTTTTGTCTAAGTTTATATTGTTGTTTTCTAGGTTTAGTTCTGAGTTGTTTTCTGAGTTTAATTCTGGGTATTCATATTGAAAAGGCAGGTTTTCGTTTGTCTTGGGGCTCATATCCATGTCCATGTCGTTGGTTAGATTATGTTGTAGTGTAGGAAGGTAGGGGTTGAGATCAAGGGGTTTGCCTGGTTCTATAATATCAGTATACTTGTCTTCCAGGTTAAGTGGGTCGTCCCCATGTAAATCATTCGGATGTGTCGTCATTTTGGGTTTTTTCTTTCTTAAGGGTTTCAAGAATGGCCGAATTGAGCTGAAGGTGTTTTTCTTAGTTATGGGGCGTTTTCTTAACCTCTTTGAGGGCAAGCTGACTTCTGGTTATGACCATAGCTGTCCTATGTCAAAAATGAGGCTCTGCTCCTCCTTTGGTAGGCCTCCTCTTCCTCCTCACAGACGCCGTCCTCCTGTACGAACACCACCTGGAGTCAGGGTCCCGCTTGGGAATAGGGATTTCCTGGCACCCCCTCCTCCTTCTTTTCCCCGAGGAAGCCGGGAGGAAGGAACAGCAACTGCCCAACAGCTCCGGCTCCGGTGTGCCCCTCGAGCAATCCTCTTCCTCAGTGTCAGCTGGGCATTAGCTCCTCTTCCTCCACCTCCAACCACACCACCGTCCCAACTGCTGTCGAGTCCCCGGGCACCCTCAAAAGGTAGGCAGTGGGGCAAGGCACCGAAATGGCAAGAGCGAGTCACAGATGTCTCCGATAGGTGTGGAGCCCATGTAGAGAGAGGAGAGTAACTAGCCTATCAAGGCCGGGTGCATCTGCTTGTTTGTTAAATATTCTCAGTGGTTGGAGCTTTCTCTTCTCTGTTGAGATTCTTTGCTCTCAGTTTGTTCTCAGTTTGTGGAGTTTAATTGCTTAGCTGTAGTCAAACTCCTTAGTAGTTGTTGCTTACAAAATAACAGAGATAAGTCAAGGCAACAAAGGGCAGGAGCAGGAGCAGGAGGCGGTGTAAGCAACACACACAATGTAAGCAAGCAGCAAAAGTTCCAAAAACAATGTAGCACAAGCTGGCCGAGCTGCCCGAGCTGAGATAAATTGAAGTTTTGATAGTTCAAGGCCAAATGAGGCAAAAATATTAAAGGGAGGAAGGATAAGATAAAGAAAAACAGTCACGATACCGGAGCTGGTTTGTTATATTTTTGGCAGGTTTGATTTCTAACAAATATCAACATAGATGAAACCTCCCTACTACATTTCTCCTTTCTGACTGTTTGGTCATCTGTTTCAGCAAGGCATTATCCAAGTTTTCAGTCTGGCTTGGAAGTCTAGAGTAGACCTGCATAATAATATTGCTGCTATTCCTCTCCCCTTAATTTTTACCCAAATGCTCTCAAACTGATTTTGAGCATAAATCATAGATCTCTTCACAGATTTTGACATATATCTGTGATGAGATCCTACCCTTCCTTGTTCAGTCTGTTCCTCTAAAATAATTATATTGCATTGTTAAGTGCAGCCTCTGGACAGTGCATTTTATGTTTGTTATTTATTTAATTAATGTAATTTAAACAAACATGTGCATAAATAAAGAAACAATGAACTGTTTGTTGGTGGCAGTGGGGAGCTTCTGGAATCATCCATGGGCGGGCCACTGGCTAGCACTGAATAACCTGCCTGATGATTGAAACTAGCAGCCTGTACTTGCATTTTTAAAATACAGGACCCTTAGCATATTTAGTTACATAGTTTTCAATTCTTCTAGGATGTGAAGCCCCCGGACTTGCACCATCCAGGTTTAGTAATACTTTCATCATTAAGATAATTTCTGTTTCTTTGCTTATATGTTGACTAGGAAAGTTTATGAAACTTACTCAGGCACACTCTGCTAAAATGTCAGAAAGAGTATGCAAAAGAAATAGAGTCTACTTCACTGCTACCTTTCAAATAAGCTGTGTAGGCAAGAAGTGGGTAGAAAATAAGGAAAGGAAAATAGAACAATGAATCAGCCTTCCTTTATCCCCCGTATCTACATAAAATCAATCACAGCCAATTTTTTCCTCTTAGGAGTCAAGTAATGCAGAAGAGGCCTTCAGGCCTTCAAATCATCGATTAGGATGGCATTTATACAAGTCTGGAAATGAATTTGGGGGCACCACTCAACATTTGTGAAAGCTTACACAGAAATATCATGGGTCTTCACAACATTGCCGTACAGCAATTATTTGCTGTTTTCAATGTCATGGGCCCATCTGCTTACTCTATAATGATGAAACAGAAAAGGAAAATATACCACAAATACGCCTCTTGTAATTAGAAAGAATTCTTACCCGGATATAAGCATCCTGTTGATGTTTAGCAAAGTACAACATGTTGTCAAGGGCTAACATTCCTGGAGGAGTTTGTGTAAAATCCATTGCAGGGTTCACATGATTCTGTGAAAAGATAAATGATAGCATTAGAAATGTAATCATGTGAATATGGTGACTAACTGCCCAGAACAGCAAACAAAAGAAGCATTCCAACATTCCTCAAAAGTTGTTTGGCTTTAACTTCCAACAAACTTCTTCTATGGCAAAGTGTTTCAATGCTGCATGGACCTGTCCATGCTTCAAGACTACCTGTTAAGATCCCTGGGCTCCCCATCTGCTGAACTTGTATGGGTGTGGTTATTTACTTATGTGGATGTGAAACAGTTGATGTGTAGAGAAAGAGCGTGCAGCTCATCATTTGTGAGGCTCTTCAGAGGTTTTAAAGAAAATCCTCAATAAGTCTCCAAATATCATGGCACCCAGTCAGCCAATGTTTTTTCAAGGCTAAAAACTTATATTCCATCCTGTGACATGGTGCCTCTTAATAATAACATCAACAATAACAACAAGAACATTATTCTTATATCCCACCACCATCTCCCTGAAGGGACTGTGGGCAGCTTACAGATGACAATATAAAATATAATAAAATAAAACACATGCACATATAAAAACATCAATTTAGACTCAGCTCAAGCTGTGAGCCTCTAAACATGGTGGAAAATCACAGTAACCATGGCCGGGTTGTAAACATTAGGAATAAAATAAGTGCCAGCTGCAGTAATGGAGAGAGGAAAAGAGATAAATTGCAGGATTTCTGACTACTATGCAGGAAAACTAGGGGCTAAATATTCTCAAAGCCATGTCTTCAAGTCCCTACAAAAGAAGGACAATGTGGGGGCCTGTCTAATCTATCTGGAGAAAGCATTCCAAAGTTGTGGGGCCACCACTGAGAAAGCCCTCTGCCTTGTTCCCACCAACTGCACTTGTGATGGTGGTGGGAACGAGAGGAGGGCCTCCCTGGCAGATATTAGAGCCCGTGTTGGTTCATGAGGGCGGGGGAGGTGCCGTCACAAAGATAGGCAGGACATGAGCTGTTTAGGGCTTCATAGGTGATAATTAGCACTTGAATTGGAACCAGAAACTTCAAGCATCAAGACTGAGTCCAGGAGGACCCCCTGACTGCGGACCTGTGTCCTCAGGGAGAGTGTAACTTCATCAAGCACAGATTGCCACGCTATACCCTGATGGGCCTCAGGGCTGATCAGGAGGACATCTGTCTTGTCTAGATTAAGCTTTAGCTTGTTACCCCTCATCCAGTCCATCAGAGGTGCCAGGCACTGGTCCAGGATCTGGTGGGCATCCGTGAATTTCAGTGGAAAGGAATAATAGAGTTGTATGTCATCTACATACAGATGTCACCAAACTCCAAAACTCTAGATGACCTCACCCAGCGGTTTCACTTAGATATTAAAAAGCACGGGGGATAGAATGGAATCTTGCAGACCTCCACAGGTCAAAGGCCAGGGCCAGGTTGAAATAATTTGAAAAAGAGCCATCTTGAGCATCAATGCATGCTGACAAGGAAAACTTTCCTGAAGCCTTTTTTCCATCACCCCAATCATTCTAATAGGCTGAAGGACTACGCCCATCATTCTTCTGCTCCAGCCTACATTACATCAATGTAGAGATCTGAAGGATATGGGGGAATTGAGGATAGTTGGCAACTATGTTCCAAGGGTTGATACATGACAATGATGTTATCCTCTGGGATCTCTGTAGGTTCTCAAGAGGTCCTGGAGAATGACATTGTTGCCATGCATCCAACTATCAGAACCTACCCTGTCTGCCCAAGGTTTGGCCAACACATAGCCTTTTCAGCAGGGCAAGAAAAAGGTGACAAATCTGAGAACATCTTTGAAAACAGCATAGTTTTTCTAAAATCCCAGTGGGGATAAAAAGATTATTCATACTCCACTGCAGAAATGAGTAATTAAAATAAGTACATCCTTACTTTCCCCAGACAACTGGCCCCACCAGCAGCTTGAAAAAACGACTGGAAGTTATCACTCCTGGTTGCCACTACATCAGTCCATGACAGCATGGCTCTGCCATCCAGGAGCAGCTAAATATTGGTGATACATTTGTCATGGCTTTTGAGCATGTGCAACCCTGGAAACAGGAAACTAGTCTTTTTGTGAGCTAAACCACACATTTCACCAACCTGTCAACAAACTATGTTTGTGTTTAATTACAGGTGAAGCAGTGGAGGGTGGGATCCAGCATGAGGAATGTTGCCTTCTTGGGAGTTCCAGCTCGGGAACAGGCTATAGTGGTAATGCCTTTTTGACCAAAGTGGCCACATTGTATCCCCTCCCATTCTGGCTCAAATGTCACAGCAAAGCTACAATCTCCTGCATGCCACTGAAATTAATGGCTCCTACCCAAAGGAGGTCTGCATTTGCCGATCGTTCAAGTAAACCAATTCTGACTGCCTTGTCAGGCTTGCACCCAGACTCAATTTGGAGCTATCAAGGATGCTATTCATTTCACTTTTATTTCCTCTGAGCTAGTATGTCAAATTTTCTTGCTCGCTTGTTTGCCTTTCCTAGCAAAAACCTCATGCCTGCTTAGCCTGACTTAACTTTGCTGATCAGATCCTGAGCTTGGTCTTGCTTCCCTGGAACCTACAATAAAAACTCGTGTATAGGTTTCCCTCATTTATATAAGTCAAGGGCAGGTTTGGGAGCCAAAATTATGGATTTTGGTATATCCCAAGGATGATTTTACACAGAGGGGAAAGGTCTTGTAACGTCTCAGGGGTCAATGACTGCTACCATTTTTCTTCCCAGGTATTCAAAAAAGGTCAAAAGCAGAAGGAGTTGATAGTTATTTTAGGTTCTCCCAGGAGATATTAACTCCTTTCCTTTCATTACTTTCCCAGAGAAGGGGGTGGTTCTTTTTCCGATAAGAGTTAATGTACAGTACTTACATTATGCCATGGATAAGCTTACACAGATTTTGAAGACAATTTTTAACTAAAATGTCTAGCCTTACTGTTTTTTTAGCCCAACATAACCTCTAGCTAAAACTTCTTCAGTCATGACCTTAGCTTGTGACAGAACAAATGGCTCTCATGTGTTCTAGGCACTATATACAAAAAAGAGCCAAAGTTTATTTTTTTCTGAAGAAGTTAAAACTGGAAATATATCAGTGCAAACTAATATTGCAAAAAGCTTAGACAAAACCCCCAAAATGTATATTTGCATTCACATTTCATGCAGCTTGTTTGCATGTTAAAATCTCACATCATTGTAGCCTTCAATGGCTGTTAAAAATAGAACATTCAGCTGCTCTTCCCAAAAGATTGAGACCTAAGCATACTAATCCACCTGAAACTCCTCTTTCCTGATGTATGCTCTGTCAATGGCTGCTTTTTAGCTTCTTCATCTTTGTTATGCATTCTAAAGTACAGCGTTTTCCTTTGACTTTTCATTTTTATTGTGTAAGACTCAGGTGGGAGTATGTTTTCAAAAAGAACATTTGTATGAGTGAAATGGCTCCTTAACAATGGCACAGATTTCCTATGCCAGCTATTTATTCTCTGCGAGTATAATCTACTTCATTCCTTCCTGCTGGAAAAAAAAGAATATTTCAAAAAGTAACAGCCCAAATTCTAGTGCTAAGAAATCAGTAAGATAGTAGCTTAATTCAAAAACATAAATGAATGACAAATGTATTTAAATTTGTTGGTTACATGTTTTCAGGTCAGAGTAAAAATACCATCAAGTTGATATAGATTAAGCATCCTTTTCTAGAATTCCAAAATCCAAAAGACTCCAGAATTCAAAATTGTCCATATGGGTAACTGAAATAATCATTTCTTGCTTTCTGTTGGATCAGTGTACACAAAGTTATTAAAATATAGTATAAAGGTACATTTAAACTATGTACAGTATATAAGGTATCTAAAACATAAGTTAATTTCAGGTTTAAACTTGGTTCCAATCTCCAAGATGTCTCATTATGTAAATGCAGGCAGTCCCTGAGTTACAAACATCCAACTTACAAATGACTCATAGTTACAAATGGGGGTGAGACAACCGAAAGTGAGAGAAATCTACCTCTAGGAAGAGAAATTCACTCCTGAAAGAGAAAAGGTGTCTCAGCTGAAGCTTTCTCATCAGTCCTTGTTTCCACAACAAGCCAAATTTGTCAAATTCCAATTATCACAGGGACAGAAAGTGAGGTGAAATCTTCTGAACAGGGGCTCTGTCATCAAAACAAACACTGCATGGGTATAAACCCTTCCCTATGCTACCCAAAGGGGAGAAATGTCCAATATACAGGGCTGGCCTTAGGTAATTTGCAAGTGTAAGTGGGGAAGCCTCAAGATCACCTCCAGGGAGTTTGCGCTATAAGCAAATGCGTAACTTGCCTATTGCTTCAGCCGCCCCTCAATTTAATGCAGTCCATCCTCACTACTTGGGATTGGGCTCTTCTGGGAGTTGTAAATACTACAAATAACTGTTTTCCACCAGATTCTTAATTGTAGAACTGCCATCCGATTTGGAGATAATGCGGGTTATCTGATTTAATAATCTGGATCATGTGGCATTGTAGAAGGGACCTGGGAGAACTGGGACCTCAGCGACACTACCATATAAAATCTGGATTTATCTGCTTTAAACTGGATTATATGTGTCTACATTGTCACAAATTCCAGCTCAAAGCAAATTCTTTGGATTGTATGTGGTAGTATATAAATGGGGACTGAGGGCTGTGTATTATCTGCCTTGAATCCAGAATATCAAGGCAGATAATACATAATATCTGCATTGAACTGGATTATGCGTGTCTGCACTGTCACAAATTCCAGCTCAAAGCAAATTATTTGAACTTTATATGCCAGTATAGATGGGGACTGAGGGCCCTTCCAGGCAGCCATATAACCCAGAATATCAAGGTACTGTAGATAATACACAGCTTTGAACTGGGTTATCTGAGTCCACACTGCCATATAACCCAGTTCAAAGCAGATAGTTTTATTCAGTTGTGTGGAACGGGGCTGAGTCAGGTTGGTTGGGATCTGGTTCAAGACCTCTGTTCCTCTTTCCAACATCTTCTTCCCAAGTTTCACACTAGAGAATGAATCCACTTTAAATCCGATTTCTGCCTCCTGCAGAATTTTGGGGTTTGTAGTTTAGGGAGGAGACTTTAACAGCCTCACTAAACTACTAACCCCAGAATTCTGCTGGAGGCAGAAACCGGATTTAAAGTGGATTTATTCTCTAGTGCGTCAGTCCCAGAATCCCCCACTAGCTAATGGGAGTGGGAGTCCTCCCGTCCTCAAACAAGAGAGAGAAGGGGAGAAGAAGAGAACGAGAGTGAGCCTGGCCTAGATTTGGGCTGTGCTTTTTACTTCCTCTGTGTTGCTGCTGCTATTCCTGCCCCATTTCACCTCTCCTTTTCTTTCTCCCTGGCCAGAAAAGGAAGGAAGAAGGGGGAAATAAGGTGACCAGTGACCTCGATGACCGAGCATTTTTCGGGCCCCCAAAGCAAACAACCCAGAGTCGACCTGGGTGGGCCAAAGGGAGCCTTTACCTGCGGGAGATGCCACCTGACCTTGTCCTGGAAGGTGACAGGAAAGGGCAGGGATAACCCAGAGAAAAGCCCCACTTTCCTTGCATTGCTTCCTTTGAGTGCAAAAAGAAAGAAAGAAAGAAAGAAAGAAAGAGAGATCCCATTATTTCCCATGCTTCCCGCTCTTCCAGCCCTCTCTCCCCATCTCCTGGGAGAAAGCAGGAAAACTAACACATTGGGAATGATTAGCTTTTCACAGGGCCGGCCCTAGGTAATTTTTGGCTGGTGTTACACTTAAGAAATGTACCTCTTTAGACTTATACACAAATCCAACTTTAGAATAACCTACAGAACTTATCTTGTTTGCAACTTGGAGACTCCCCGTGTATGCAAATACAGTCCTTCCTACCCACCCCCTTCTCAATAAACCAAAATTCAAAACATTCCTAGTCCCAAGTATTATGGATAAAGGGTACTCAGCCTATATACTCAAATCTGTCTGTGAAAAGTACTTCAGGATGGCTAAAATATAATTCAGTCTCTATTCTTAGCTATAGATAGGATTTTACATCTTGCCAACTTTAACTTTCCTCAGAAATTCCTGTTTTATTGAGAAGGCAGATAAGGGTCTATGTAGTCTGATCTACAGAAGACGTGAGATGGTTAAAAAGATTAATGTGCAAAAGGGATAATAACATGAGATTGGAAGTCAGAGATTAAGAGCGTATTCACTGAAAGATGGATGTGTTAAGAAAAATGACCAGTGCCCACTACTCACCCAGGCAATATAAAAAGATCTTATTGAATACATTGCATTATCTACTAAACCAGTGGTTCTCAACCTGAGGGTCCCCAGATGTTTTGGCCTTCAACCCCCAGAAATCCTAACAGCTGGGAAACAACTGGGGACCCACAGTTTGAGAACCACTGTACTAAACAATGATATTTAGAATTCAAATTGACAGAAATTTGGCAATCTGGCCCTAAATTACAGTTAGTTATTTCAAACATCATACTTGTGTTTGATCCCTTTGCCCCCCTGTCACATCTAAACCAATGACTCTGTACTCTCCAGACATCATGGCATAACGGAATTCCCAGCAGATAATGAAGCTTGGGCAGAAAACACAGGATGACATACGTACCTCAGATAAAACTTGGAAACAAGTGATTCCATTTCATCAACAATGAATTTAACATTTGTTATTTAAATTGTTAAATACAATATTCATTTTCTCAGCCATGGTTAGAGCTGATCAACACACATTTTGGTGCTTCAAAGGTTAGTCCTGTTTCTGGGTATTCAACCTGCTGATTTCAAATATGACACCATTTTCCCCTATCAACTCTAGTTTTTGAGATATAGAATGTATGTTATATACCAGTCACCTTGTTATCACCCTTGGAAAACCATGTTAATCATACCAAAGAAACTAGAGCTGATGCAGTCTATCCACATTTTGTTGTGGTACAACCTGGAACTGAAAATGAAATTTTACACTTGATGTATATTTATTTATTTATTTATTATTTATTTATTATTTAGTACCTGAGCTCAGAGCTGAGAAATAAAACAATTAAGCAGTTAAAAACATATTACACATCACAACAGATTAAAACATATTAAGAGCACAACCCTCAGCAAAGGCTGGGGGACGGGATAAAAACCTGGGCGGAACCATAGGCGGCAAGCGGGCAATGTGGTTGAATTCAACGCCTTCCTAAAAAGCCAAGTCTTCAAGGCCTTGCGAAAGGGCAGGAGAGCGCGGATGGCGCGGATCTCCTCCGGGAGGCCATTCCAGAGACTTGGGGCTGTGAATGTGTAAAGTGTTTTTATTGAGCTAAGTAAACAAAAATAAACTGGCACTTGATATTTGCATAAGCATTCATTCCGTTTGCTGTGACACATCTAAGTACATTGTGGTACAACCCCTAGTGAAATAGAGTCTACCATTCAACTAAATAGAACGGAATGTGCCATTCTAGTGCCACATGACCTCAGATTAAACAAGTCAGTTTTCAGAAGGCTCCAGAGTATACTGAAGAATACATATATAAAAGAAGGATTTTATCAGCTATTATTTTAACTATACTGCAGGCTAGCATTTTATCAGCTTTTATTATTCTTTTAAACGATATCTGTGGAAGCTGGGGAGGAAAAGTGAAACTAAACTAATTAGGCGGTGTGGTAGATAGCACGGTGGAAGTGCTCCTTTCTTTTAAGACGCAACTGCTATTTTAACTATCCTGGAACCTCTGTGAGAGTGTTGTGCTTAGAGAACCATTTACACATTGTATACATTTTATACTTTTATACTTTTCATCCTTGACACTCCTTTGAGTCTATTGGGGACCATCTGGAGGCTATCTGGTCATTCTTGAACATTGGATTGCCAGAGCAGTACGGATTGCAAGGGAAATGCTAGGGAACAAAGCGGCGGGTGGGTAAGGACTGTAGGTGGGGGCAGGCTACAGGCGGTTGCCCAGGGCATCGAAGACAGTCTGTGGTCTAGGCGTTGCTGTGCTCTGTCGGGGTTGTCGCTGCAGCTCCGTCAAGCATCAGGCAACGCTTGTCGGCTGCTGCCAGGACTCCTGGTTGTCTGGTGACTGTAGTTTTACTCACAACAGTCATGGTAATCAGAACAAGGCAGACCTACAGGAACAGTGACAAAACCCTGTCCCCACTAATATCATCTCCCCCTCCTGGGAAAGGAAAGAAAACAAAACAAAAAGAGATAAAGGCCTACTTCTCCCCCATAGTTAAAATACAGGAGCCAGAGCAAGAACAGAACTCCCCCTCAGCTTCTCCTTTGGACTGGACTCTAGATCACTGTCAGATAATTTTTGACCCCTATGAGAACTCAGGCATAACCATAGCTGAGGAGTTTGTCTTTGCTACTGAGGATCTGGACATCCCGGATGGTAGGAGGGGGCGAAGGAGGCATGCCTTAACATCCCCTGATGATGGAGATGTGGATGTGGGCCCACCAAACACAACAGAGAGGAAACCAGAGATAAATCTAACATCAGAGACCCCCCCAAAAACCACCCAGCACAGAGAATCTGGTCAATCAATTAACTAGTCTAAACTCTGATATATAAAAGAAGCAAGATAAAGACCAAGGAATAATAATAATAAAAAACTGGGAAATCAGCAATGCCTTCTGAGATAGCAGCAGCACAGTTCAGTTGGAGCTTTCCTAGCTGTTTGAATCACATTTTGAATATAAGATAAGCAGCAAATATTCTTCAGGTGCTTTCTGCAAAATCTGCCATTCCTTGTGGAAGATGCTGGCATGAACTTGGGAGAATCAGCTTTGCTGTCTTACTTCATTTTCTTGGCTTCTGAATGTCTCCCTGACCTTTGCGCTGTTAATGACCCACACCAGCTGCAGATTATTTCTATATAAAGTGATTTATGACAATGTTCTGTGGAAGCACAAATCAGGGTTGAATTATAAAAAAAAATCAAACTATGAACATGCAACAGAGCACAGTTCAATCCAATCCATTATTATAAAATGGAAATAAGATGGTTCAAGCACAATTCTGCCTAGAGAAGGTTATTGATCAAAACTCAGTGGTTCACTAAAGAAGGCCGGGGGGGGGGGGGGGGGGAAACTTTGAAGAAGAACGGATAGATTTACAGCTAAGATGGGAGAAACTGTCCATAGTAGAAATATCATTCAGACCATAGTAGAATTATCATTCAGATGGATTGTATAGATTTGTGGAGAGATGAAAGCCATCACTGAAACAATCTCATCTCTAAAACTATTTGGTGTTTGCAGAAAGATGCAGGAAACACATGGAAAAAGCTCATCTCATCTGATGAGACTGAAAGTGAACGTTTTTTGCCCTTTTGTGTGGTTTAAAAGCAAGAGTTCTCACTGGTCTGAGAATACCATCCCATAGTAGTGGTGCCACCATATTGTGGGGATGCTTTTCTTCAGCAGGGACTGGGAAACTGCTCAAATTTGGAGGAGAACCCTGTTGCAGTTCTAGGTTTACCTAGAAGGATAGTGAATCCAAATACAAAGCCTGGGTAATATTTGAGGGGTTTAAAAACAAGAGCCCAAACATTTTAGAATGGCCCAGTCAAGTCCCAGTCCTCAATCCAATGGAGAATCTATGGCAGAACACGGGAGTGGCTTTTGCCAGTGCCCCTCTTCTAACCTGTGCTGAAACAATTCTGCTAAGGGGCCAAACTGCAGAATCCAGACATGCAAAGCTCATAGAACCTGTGAAAGAAGATTCATAGCTGCAACAGTTGTCAAAGGTATCTCTACCAAGTACCAAACTGTGGTGCAGGGGTGAAAATACTTATAAAACTCACAAGTATCAATATCTTTTGGTTTACTTAACTTTTGCTCCACAATAAAAATATTTTGTACCTTCAGAGTGTTGAACACCTGATGTAAATAAAGTGATAAATCCCTTTCAGCTCCAAATGTGGAAAAGGGATGATGATTAACAGTCTGCAAGAGTATATTTCTCCTGACATTTTAACATTAACAAATTCAATTTTCTTTGACAGCTTAATGTGAATGCATTAGCATGAATGCTAATAGCCATACTTGAGGGTGGATGGGAGTGGGGATTGAATATGCAGGCCCAGGTTTTGCAGGTGGCCTTGTGTTTAAGGTAGAACACTCTTCCACAATATTTAACATGAAGCTGAAGCAGACCAACCTCTAAACTCTTAAACATCATCTAATTTTGTTACTATGTTTGAAATCAGCGGGCACCACATAATCAGACTATTTTGTTTAACCTAAGGCTTAATAAAAATGATTTTTATTGCCAAAAATGTTTGAAGTGGTGGTGGCAGATTTGGGGAGGGTGATGCTGGAAGTCAATGACTACATCTTTCCCACCCTGTTTTAGCCCAATCCGTAGATGTACCATGATAATGTCTCAGTTCGGGCAAGGTTCCAAGATATATAAACTGCATTATATTGAAAGACCATTGGTTGTCAAGTTTATTTTTAAAAACCAAACCAGAACACTTTCTCCACCATGCCGACAATATTTTGGGAAGTACAGACAGCTTGTACTGTTAAGAGTTGGTTGCATTTAGTCTTGTGTGTTCTATTTTAGAATCCCCGTGATCTATGAAGCGAGGATGAATGCTCTCAGTTTCATAACTAGAACATCACATCAACAGTATGACAGGTCAAGCAAGAAAGTTATGTGGGCGGCTTACAATATTAGACCTCAAACAATCATTGAATTATACCAATGATTAAAAATATGCACTCTTGCCTAAAATAAACAGTACTAAACACAGTTTACCTAGTCTCAATCCACTTAGTTTCAGCATTTTTTGCAAGAATCTCAGCAACAAGCAAGCCTTTTAGTTTGTCAACTGAACATTGGTCAATTCGTGGACATCTGGAAGGGAAAAGGTGAGGTGGGCTTTCATTTCAGGTCTACTATCCACAAACCCATACAAAGTGGTTCAAAAGAAGATGCCCAAATAAGCTGAAGTATATTCAGCAAAAATTTACCAATAGAGATACGCAATGCACATCTCACCGGTCTCCCTTGCAGTGATCACATATTTGAATTAAGAGTAGAAGTGACAGAATGCAATATTGGTATTAGGAAAATTACTCCTTTCAAAGAAAGAAAGAACCAAAGATGGCTGTTTCATCTAGTAATACTGTAGTCAGTTGTGTGAAAGGTAATTCCCTATATCGAACATAGAGGTTTTTGCTTTTTGCTCAAAGAAGAACTGATAATGAAAGATGTTCTAACTATTAGTATGGACATAGGAGGTCAATTTTTTTCATGGTTTTCAGAAATAAAGCTAATGCGAGATACAGTATTTGAATCTAAAAATCCCATACCATAGGACAGTAATAGCTGTAGTGTCAACATCAGGAGGACTAAAGATATGGTAACAGCTGAAGGTAGGGTAACAGCTGAATGTTTAACGTTGGACAAAAGTTTAATATGCTTTGCCATAGACATGCAGGCTGACGGCCACCCACAGGAGAGCGTTCTCGGTAATCGCCCCAATGCTGTGGAACGCTCTCCCAGCTGAGACACAGGCCCTCCAAGACCTCCTGTCGTTCAGGCAATCGTGCAAGACATTTCTTTTCTTGCAAGCCTTTGGCTCACAAGATGCCCAGCGCGCCAGCCCGCCTATTGTCTGTTGATCTGTGTATGGTGTACTATGCTGTGCTTTGTTCTCCACACATCATGTTGGCTTTTAATCTATGTTTTAGCATGTTTTCTAGAGTGTTTTAGAATGTATAATGTGCTTTTTAACTGTGTTGTGTAACGTGTTTTTAACCGTGCTTGTATCTGACTTGTTGTGAGCTGCCCC